>JARQOC010000009.1:108094055-108256871 GCA_033576535.1 Allobates femoralis | reverse complement strand
TAGAATACAAAAGTAAGTCGCAGTCTCATAGAGAAATAAAGTACAGTAGTTTAGATCTCACCCTTTCACATGTTAATGCCACTCAAAACAGGAGGATTAAACTGTGCATGTCACATGGAAAATTAAAGAGTCAGAGCAAATGCACTTAAAATGTACAGTATGTGTCCCTCATAAAAACATCACAGTGTGATAAAACAGCATACAAAAGAAAATGAAAAACACATCTTCTGATGCGTTATGAGCGCTTTATCATTGACAGTAGATGTAAATGTGTCAATTGTGTTATGGTTGTGTTGTAACTCGGGAGACAGGTAACACACTGAAAATTGCAACTGACCCTGCCGGTTTCTGTACAGACTAGAAATCCTCCTTCAGCTCCTAGTGGATCCTGCATGAGCTGGGATAGCCTAACCACAGACTAAACAATGACAACCCAGACCTAGTCTGCCTGATCGGTCACTGAGCTCTTCATGTTCTTCCTTAAGGTGAGAGCAGAGTGCAATTTACTTAAAGAAGGGAAGAAGTGCTAAAGTAGGAAAGTGTGAGTAAAACAAACAACAAAATACTATCTAAGGTATAAACTGCTATAGAATATGCCACATACTTCCTAATAACAAACAGAAGATACGTGCAGAGTAAAGAGCATACACAGCATAGCGATGAACCATAGCTGGTCTTCCTCTGACTGGCATAAATAAACAGTAGTAAGGCTGGACATCCACATGAGAATATCACCAGAAGTAATATATCAGCAGGGGGAAAGTATTTAAAGCCGTATCTAAAGGTGATTGGGTAGACAAACAAGTAAATGAATACCCCTGTTAATCTAATAGAACTAAAGCAAGGATAACAGTAACTAAACACCCAAGAAAAGATGTATCCTCTGTAGTTAGGCAGACATAGAAGCCGGCCACAGAGCACAGACTCAATGGTTTGAATCCATATGTATGACAAATTGCTTAAATATCTGTCCCAACCTCCAGTTCCAGCCTATTGACATTAGCAGGTGTGTTATCACCCTTGTTCCCCATACTTTTAAATGTGAGATTTCACCTGAGTATTTTCCCTGCTGAAACAATGTGTCCAAACATTAGATGCTTATTTTGCTTGTACCAGCTGTATCAGATAACTGTCTTATGATTGAAGTCTTTTAGATTCCAGTAGAACAAATAAAACATTTATTTAGAAAAAAACACAGGTTGAGATATACACCACAAGTGTATTGCTGCAACTCATATATTTTCAAAGTTGGAATGTTTTATAATTAGATGTCAATGTAAAATGATGCTATACAGACTTACATTTACTACAGAAATGTGTGTGATGGCGTTTGCAGTTCCCTTTGGTTTGTAGCCATGCTGCTGAAGTGTATCCACGAGAAGAGAAGGTGAAAGCAACTACCCAAATATTGGGGCTTTTCATGAAACCTATTGCATACCATTATCCAATACCTGCACAATGCATTCTCGCTCCACATTTGTGCCCCAATTAAAATAAAAAAGCCCATACTCCCCTCCGGTGCCAACGCTGTTCCAGCTATGTCGGAACTAACATTTCCAGGGCCTACGTGATATTGTTATGGGATATGAGCCCTGCAATAAGACAGTGCCGGCAGCCACAGCTCTCACTTCCAGTTAATTATTTAAATCATTCAAAGGCGGAGAGAAAGAAGCCGACGCTGATTGTCACGGGACTCGCGTCTGTTAACAATGTCATGTGAGCCCCAGTAATATAAGTTCCGACATCTCTGGAACTACGCCAGCACTGGAGGAGAGTATATGCTTTTTTATTTTCATGGGGCATGAGAAGGGGTTGTCCAAAGACAGTAGTGGAAAACCTCTGGAATATTTTTTACTGAAATATTGCCATATAATTACGATTTTTTTTGATAATTTTAAAGATATCATTAACAGCTCTCAAACTGACTATAGAGTTTAAACATCCAGGTAATCCGACTTCTACTTTTCAGTGATGTTGTAAGACGACACTGCATAGTAGTGCAGTGCCGTGCTACCATGTTGGTGAAGGAGCGAGGATCTGGCTGTCAGAAACAGTCAGGCTCCCCATAGAGAAAGGAGAGATGGTTCATTACTAGTGATGAGCGAGTATGCTCGGCGCTACTCGGTACTCGCACGAGTATCTCGGTACTCGGGGTGCTCGGCGAGCACCGAGTACTGCCGAGATGCTCGGACTGCTCGGTAATAAATAGCGATCTGAGACACATACACTTAATTGATAGGATCCCTCTGGGGGCCACAGCAAGGTGTTATATGCTGCGGCGATTTGAAAAAGCGCACCCTCCCGCCCTTTTCCGGAATTACCCGTTTTATAACCAGAAGTCTGTGGGCGGAGCCTGTCACTCATTGACTTACATTGGGCTCGGTGCTCTGGGCGAGTACAAGAGTATCTTGAGATGCTCGGCCAGAGCACAGAGCATCCGAGCATTTTAGTGCTCGCTCATCACTATTCATTACCATCTGTGCTTTAGCTATTACCTCCACAAGTGCTGTGTATGTAATAATTGAAAGTGCTGATGGCACCTTAACGATCATGAAATCACTGAGATGTCGGAGCTGCTGAGTCATAAAAGACCCAGAGAGCCATTAAAGACCCGGATAGCTCTGCTATACATTCAGGAGGCCGCATCTCCCCTGTACCTGGGACAAATTACCAGCCCCAGTTACGAGGGAAATAAGATGAAAAAAAAATGATTTCAATATTGAAATGCTCCCTCCTCTTCCTCCTTAAATATCTTTATGACTTTTTGGAGAGACACATTGGGAAAAATAAATGAATAAATAAAAAATAGCAGGTAAGAAAATAAAATAAGAACTCCTACTGTCTATCTAAAATGCTGTTACTAGTCCTGTGAAAAGGAAAAAAAAGAATCTTGTCCGATAATTTAAAACACTTGTTACAGAATGGCAAACAATTAGGGTTTTTTGTGGTCATAAGAAAATAAAAAATGGAAAAACCAGACACATATCTCTTATTCTAACAGTGATATCACCTGATTTACAAGAAAAAAAAGATATTATAGCAATGACATAATAATAATAATAGTCATCAATATATAAACAAAAATATTTTTTACAGCTCTCTAAACTGCATGTGTGAAAAAAAAATGAGCCTGGTCAGAAATGGTGGTGGGAAAGTGGTGAGGTAAAGGGTGGAGTCTTGAATGGGTTAAATTCAACAAAATATTGAGTTTTGAAGATGATTGCAGATGAACTGCGTGTGACACATTTAGATTTTCTACAAGTGCATCTCATTACATTATAATATCATCAAAAACTTAATTTATTTCAATTCAATATATGAAGGGAAACACATATACTACATAGATTCATTACAAACAGAGTGATCTATTTCAAGTGTTTATTTATGTTAATGTTGATGATTATGGCGTACAGCCACTGAAAATCGAATGGTCATTATCTCAGAAAATTAAAGTTGGAAGAATGAAGGGTCTGAGAGATGAAGTATTTCCTATGGTAAATAGGTATCAGAGGCTTCACCTTGAGTGGTTGTGAGAGTCACAACCACTATAAAAGCAGATCATGGCTGCTGCTGTCCCCAGCGTGGTGCATATAGAGTAGGGATGGTAATGGGTTAAAAAACGCACTTCCATATTCAATGAATATGAATATGAATATGAATGGCCCCTTCCTCAGGACAAATCAGTATCATATTGCTGTGCTTCTGGACGTTTCAGGGAGCATTCAAACATGTTGACTAATAAATCAATATTATATTCACCCTTCGATGTCTCGTGGAATACGGCATTGCGTTTGTTATCCCTTCATCCTCCTTATTTTAATTTTCTGAGATAATGACCTTTGGATTTTCATTGGCTGTAAGCTATAATCATCAACATTTACAGAAATAAACACTTGAAATAGATCACTCTTTGTGTAATGACTATATGCATTTCACTTTATGTATTGAATTATCGAAAAAAATGAACTTTTTGATGATACTCTAATTCATTGAGATGCTCCTGTACTCTTAATAATCATATTCGTCGAGATAGGTTTCCATTGTGGATATCATCTAGACTTTACATTTGGTTTAGGCTAGCTTCACACCATGGTCTTTTTTTTTCTCCTTCCATGTAGCCCTATGGTGCCAGATTGGTCATAAAAGACCATCCGGTTTTGTGTATTTAGTTCAGGAGTCGTTTCTGTCCTGTGTTTTACTGTGCCCAAAATCAAAGACTGCAACGTGTTTGGGCTCCGGTGAAAAAACAGGACAAAATCAGTCAGTCCCAGATACTGGGTGGTCCAGCGCACATAGTATAGGAGTCTATGGGCCCCGGATCTGTGAAAACATCAGATTGTTTTTCGGATCCGATTTTAAACACAGAGCATGCTCAGAAATCCTGCTGTGCAAACTTCAGCACCATGGACAGCAGTACTTCAAGCCCAGGTAGTGATTTCAGCACCAAGGACAGTGGCAGAGCAGACACAGGCAGACTTCAGCACCATGGACAGCGGCAGAAAATGAATCCTGCAAAAAACAGGATCCGGGACCATGTTTGCCACAATTTGTACACATCCTGTCCTGTCAGGTTCTGTCAGGGTGATCCTGCAAAAATCAGGATCCACCCTGACAGACAAAAACCGTGGTGTGAAGCTAGCCTTTAACCTTCACATCTACCAGTGTGAATATTTTGGTATTCGTTCTGTTGTAAGAATATCGGCTACAAGTTTCCCTTCAGGGCATGTAAAATGTGTCAAAAATCTATCTCCAACTAAATATCTGAACATTTTCTGCAGACAAAAATATTTCTTTCAATTCTTGAAAAGCTTAGCAACAAAGTTAATAATTAAATGTTAAGAATGGAAAGAGCATAGGTGTGGTATGAAGTCAGTATAGTGCTTCTCTTCTCACTGTTAGTTTTGCTTAATATTTAAGCCCATAGTAGCAGTGCAAGGAGCAATAGATGGGTCATTTTTCAACTTCCATTTATTGACATGACTGATGCTTCGGAATTCTCATCAATGGAAAAGTTTTCATGTTTTTATGGAAGTTTATAACAAAGCACTTTTATTGTTGCAAAACAGTTTAGCACATCCACATCAATTTAGTGACCTGTTTTTGACATTTTATCTTGATTGCTTGGGGTCAAATGTTTCTAAAAACCATGAAGAGAGCCAGCACTACTTGAGGATAGCATGCAGTACAAAGTGTGCAGTGTGCATTTGCACTTTTTCAATCCAAACTGTATTCTTATTATAAAGTTGGGAACTTATGGCAAAAAATTTTACAATTTTTTATGAGCCACCCTGCCATGTCAGGGCGGTCCTACTCTAAATATTCTATTATTTAATTTTAAATTGTGCCATATGAAGATGCATTTGAATTAGAGCAAAACAGGCTCGGTGCCTGCAGCAGATGCCACATGCCCCCAGACTTTTCAGAAATTACCTTCACTGCACCAGGCTTATAAATCTTATATAAAGGTGGGACAGGCCCAAGCAGGTGATGCTTGTAACTAACGAGGCCTATGGACCAGGTATGATAACTGCATGTGAACAGCTAACTAGGTTTGAAAAAATCATAGCAGAAAGAATATCATGCTAAGACCAAGTGTGCATGAAAAAGTGGGGGTTAGCCACTAACCAGTAAAAAAAAACATGAAAAGAGCAAGCACTACCTGAAGATAGCTTGCAGTATAAAGTGTGTAGCATGCATTTCCACTTATTCAATCCAAACTGTGTTCTTGTTGTAAAGTTGAGATTTTTGGCAAAAAATTGTAGAATTTTATGAGCCCCCCCTGCCACATCACTGCAATCTCATTAAGGTGGTCCTACTCTAAATACTCTGTCGTTTCATTTTATACTTAAAAAAATATAAAAATAAAAACACCAAGGAAGCACTAACTCACCTGGTCATCTCAGAACCGCTTCTATCTTACCAGATAGGCGCATGTGAATTAGGGCAAAGCAGCCCAGTGCCTGCAGCAGATGCCACATGCCCCCAGACATTTCAGAAATCACCTTCACTGCACCAGACTAGCAAATCTTAAGTAAAGGTGGGACAGACCCAAACGGGTGGTGCTCGTAACTAATGAAGTCTGTGGACAGGGAATGATAGCTGCATGTGAACAGCTACCAAGATTTGCAAAAATCAATACAGAAAGAATAGCATGCTAAGACCAATTGTGCATGGCAAAGTGGTGGTCAGACACTAAACAGTAAACAAAAAAAACATGAAGAGAGCAAGCACTACCTGCGGATAGCATGCAGTATAAAGTGTGCAGCATGCATTTGAAGTTATTCAATCCAAACTGTATTTTTGTTATAAAGTTGAGATTTTTGGAAAAAATTATACAATTTATGAGCCACCCTGCCATGTCATGACAATCTCATCAGGGCAGCCCTACTCTACATATTATATTGTTTCATTTTAAATTGTGTCATATAGCCTTCACATAAGAATGTAAAAAATATAAAAATAAAACCATCAAGTAAGCACCCACTCACCTTGAGCGTTTCTAAACTGCTTCTATCTTGCCAGATAGGCGCATGTGAATTAGGACAAAACAGGCCCAGTGCCTGCAGCAGATGCCACATACCCCCAGGCTTTTCAAAAATGGCCTTCACTGCACCAGGGTAGCAAATCTTAAGTAAAGGTGGGACAGGCCCAAACAGGTGGTGCATGTAAGTAAAAAACTTGTGGACAGGATATGATATCTGCATGTGAACAGCTACTAAGATTTGCCAAAATCAATACAAAATCTTTCATTTCTGAAAAGTCTGAAAAGCTGTTCTGAGATGCTCCAAGTGAGTGAATGCTGCTTTTGGTGGTTTTAGTTTTATATTTTTTAAAAATGTTTACGTGGAGGCCATATGGCACAATTTAAAATGAAACAATAAAATATTTAGAGTAACACCACCCTGATGAGATTGCTGTGACGTTGCAGGGTGGCTCATAAAATTGTACACTTTTTTGCCAAAAATCGTACCTTTATAACAAGAGTACAGTTTGGATTGAATATGTTCAAATGCACGCTGCACACTTTATTCTGAATGCTAACCTCAGGTAATGCTGGCTCTCTTCATATTCACTAAAAGCACTTGGTTCTTTTGGCCTGATATTAAGTCATTGGTACCTACCAGACGTGGTTCATAGAAGGGCAGTAGATGAACCAGGGGTCATGGAGGACAAGACTCCTTGATGCATATATATGGAGAGTGAAGTCTGAACTGTCTGGCCCAATCCCATAGAAAAGCTTCTGTAACTAAAACTGGTGACAATGTTAAAGCTGGCTATGACTCAAGGGTGTCCTTATACACAGCACATAACAGTTTGCTGTGACTTGGGCTGCATAGCTAAAAACCAGTCAGAGTAGCATTTCTGTCAAACTACAAAGGTTGCCTTGTCCGACTTGGTTTCAAAATGTTGCAAATGTTATGGGTATGACTTCATTAATTCTGTCTTCTTTTGATATGTGAATTCTGTCTTCTTTAGAAGTGTGAAAGTGTACGCCACCAGAGAGAAACGCCCAGTTAGAAAGCAAAAGATAGATTTCACCTAGTGCACTCGAAAACAAACAAATGGCAATATCTCTGCAATGGATTGACAGTGCAAAACTCCAAAATTGGGGCAGAATCAGTGACGCTCATGGATTATCATAACAACTGGACACAAATACAAAATACATACATAAACAGCTGGGATGTGAAAAAAGAATAATTCCTCTTAATCATGTTAACATAGAATAAAAGTTAGATTGATTTGATTATAAAATAGTAATGTAAAAATTGAGTAGTGACTTCATTTTACATAACCATAAATAAGTTTTATTTGTAGAAGAACAAGGAAGGTGGTGTAAAGTGCTCAAGGATACAAGACCACCGATTAATTACATTGTACAGTCAAACTTGCACAGATTTCCATTTATAGTATGATAACAAAATAGCAATGAGTAGACTTTTGCATAACATAGGGTTAATTTATATCTTAATTTCAAATGCAGATCCTCAAAGGGTTAACTGCATATGTGTAAAGTTGACATGTGCAGTGTCAGGTACAACCTCCCCCTACCTCATTCAGAATCCCCATGGCAAAAAATATGCTTCCATATAATCTAATACAGTTGGAGGAAGTTACACCCAAATCCACATAAAGTGACTAGTGCTTTTACAGTCAAATAGTAGCCATTATACAGATTAACACCCCTTCATTTTCATAACGTTAATGCCAATACAAGCACAAACCCTTACAGTCTTATAGGCAGAATCAGCAATAATTAAATAGTTTACCTGAACCATCAGTGGCCATTGCTCCAAGAGACACACGGAGGGGGAATTTGGCGACAAGGGACCAAAGGATCCCAATGCATTTCGTGACCCTGCATCCGCTTGGGTCACTTTATCAGGGGATCAGTGGATCAAGGACTCATTATGAAGGCAGTGGGGATAATCGGAGGGGGAGGACCTATATGCATGCAGTGCATTATGAAGGAAGCGAGGCCAGCCACAGGGGCGGAACCATATGCACCTGACACATTATGAGACACTGACTATATCCCCCTACCTGTTACTTCAAACTTGCTTCTTTCCAGCTCTCAGTGACGTGGTGCAGATTGTACATGTGCCACTCCTCTATACCCTTGTAATATTAAGGTGACTATCATAACTCATGATGTTTACCTATATTTTCTGGGAGCTATGAGATGATTCTTTCATTGATGTTCATTGTTGTATGTACTTGACTGATAAATCTTATAGTTTTGTTATGGCTGTCATCCCTATCAGTTGGTTTTAGCTATTTGGCACCATTTTGAACTATATTTAAGAACTCTACGCTGTTTTAGCCCCAGGTGTGTCTTTGTACTTGACAAAGGAGCCTTTGAGCTATGTAATGTGCTGCATCTATAAAGGTTTCTGTCACACATAAATGTGTGGACCCACTGTGCGATAGGATCAGGCTCACCCTGGAGAGGCATAAATAAACCATTACCTGGTCTTTACTAGAGCCTCTGATTGCAAGGTTAGGCTTGTTCTAGAAGGTAGCCACCAAATACCACTCCAGAGCATCTTGGGTCAGGCGCATGTGACCCTAGGGGTCAGGAATGCTGGTATAGATGGAGTTGCAGGCAGGATGGCTTGAAGAGGCAGACGGGCTGGTATTGATAGGTACGACAGGTACTGGCAGGATCTGGCAGGCCTGGGCAGGTTCTGGTAGACACAGCAGGTTAGGCAGATATTGGCAGGTATAGGCAGGTTCTGGTAGACACAGAAGGTTAGGCAGAGGCTGGAAGGTACTAGCAGTTATAGGCAGATTCTGGTAGGAACTACCAGGTACAGACAGACAGGTGCACTGGACAAGAATAGGAGCATAGGTATAGGTTACGGGCACACAATACAAACACAGGATACTTGGGACTTGACAACTCTCTTATGGCAGAGTAACTGACAAAACACATTGCCCGGGCACCTTTAAAAGGGAAATGAGGCTTTAAACACTTCCAAGTTAGGGCCTGCTGGCCCTTTAAAAGAGGGAAGAGTAGTGCCGGCACGCCCTAACTGTGCTCCTGTTAGACTTGTAAAATATGAGACAAAATGCGCAATAGGGTCTTATCTCCTAAATATGGAGAGTGGATATGTTTAGTAGTGGAATCTGCTCACCTGATCTGGTTGTGTAATCCCACAACCAGTTGAGTCGCTTAGTAGGCAGCTGCTGCTGGATCCACACATCCATGGGTCACCGCGGTCTAAAACAAGCAAATACAGGATGAAGTGTGTCGTTCCATCCGCGCTGCTGCAAAGGAAGACCAGAAGACTGGAGTGTCTAGTTGAAGGTATCTGTTTAATCCAACGTGTTTTGGAGCTATTACCCAGCTAAAATTACCAAATTACCAAATTACCAAAATTAGCAGGATACAGACTTTGGACCTGTCTGGATCCTACTCATTTTAGGAAGGAGCTGGGTAATAGCTCCGAAACGCATCGGTTTATACAGGTAACTTCAACCAGACACTCCAGTCTTCTGGTCTTTCTTGGTAGCAGACGTCGTACTGTATTTGCCTGTTAGATTTGTGGCACATGGGTAGGCCTTGGGAACAGGAAGACAATACGGGGTTCGGGACAGAGGAGCAGCCGTGGCAGTGAATGCATTGCCACCCCTGTCGGGGTGTGCAGGTGTGGTGATGGCGTTAAGAATTCCAAATAAAACAAGAACCTGTCTTGAGTTGTCTCCTCCCAATTCATTCCTCTGAACCTATTGCAATCAACATAAGGGCTGGAATGGGTGCAACAATAGTGGAAGACCGACCATGACAGGGGTTTATAAGAATAGGACAGTAGGGGTTAGTAGGAAAAGGGGAGGAGAGGGGTTAAACAAGAGGAAGTTGCACATGCTTACAGTGAGAGGGGGTGACAGCATTATTTGAGGAATAGTGAATAGTCACATGGTGAAATATATATATATATATATATATATATATATATATATATATATATAGGGATTGGTGAAATGTGTAGGGAAGGGTTTGGAGAAGGAGGGATCAGAGAAGTACCAAACAAGAAGAGGAAAAGTTTGTTGGTGTCCATTGCTCAGTCGATCCAGGACCGGTGAACGATGTCATGAACCCTGCCGTGTCTGCTGCTTTGTAGATGGTTTTAGGCCATCCAGAATCTCCTCAAAAGGAAACGGTTAGTCATGTGTTAACATTAACACACACAATCCTATCCAATAGGTAGTGGGGTACCACTTAAAGCTATGCCCCACTCCCAGGGAGCTACTCAGATTGAACAACCCAACATAATAAATGAGTAAAGGCTCCATTTAGCATAATCAGAAAGTTCATTTATTAATATGACAAGGGATAGGATCAAGGAGGAGGGATAAAGTGCCACTGAAATATACCACCTAGAAATCTGATATCATACAAAATGATGCTTATAGATGCGTAAAACCAACAATAACTCCTGGTTACCGTATCTACAGCTTTTTAATGTGTATATACCATCCCGAATAGGTCTTGAATAGTCTGAACTGTATATATTAGCGGTGAAAATAGAGGGGTATATAGGACTCTGATCAGGCACAATGTAAATAACGGTTAAATGATGGTTAACATGTTTAATAATTGTTTAATAAAGACTGATGTGGCAATATATTTCCAAATCGTCAATCAGCATCCTTGTGGTTTCGTTATGCCCGGGAGACTTTACAATTCCCCAGTCAAGGATGTCTCCTAACCTGGGTCAGTCTTATAGCAAAACTAACTTTTTCTTTCAATGTCTATGACAAATGTCATTTTAAATTGAAATTATGATTGGATTTTTTATTGTCTGAGCTATAAAATCTATTTCTTCACTGCAAGAAACAGAACATAATATAATATGTATAATATAATAAGAAAATAATATAATACAAGATCCAATAAGAACAAAGTGAAATATTTGATGTGATGTAATCTTGAGCCAGCGTTTAGCAGTATTAAGTGTTCCCGTTACATCTGAATACTGGGATATTGTCTCCGTAGACTATTAGCAGTCATCTGTATTAAATGTTTGGACCTTTCCATCATCAGTTGGAGACAAAATTAGCTATGCATGAATAATGTCTTCAGGGAAGAGGGGCAGAGAAGGCAAAGGGGTTATTGTTTGTTGGAGCACAACATTTGATATGCTCACTCTCCATAGATGACAGACACCTAGCTGGTATTTTCCACATCACAGCCATGAGCAGAATATATAACAAGAAGTGCTTTTTCTATGGGAAGTAACAATAGACAACACTATTAAGTAATTGTATTATAATTTAAATGATTTATGTGGAATGCGGAAAAAGGTTTTAGCCATTATAATTGGTAAAATGAATTTACCGGGTTTGAGATATTCTTGAATAATGGTAAAGAGAATAAATAAACCAATATTGTGTGATGAACATTGTTCCCCACAGTCCTCTGTCTTAGAGCTGATGTTTATTCTTGTTCTTGCTTTTTTTTATTTCATGATTGCACCCTAAAATACAGATGTGTCCATGATAAACATTTCTTGAATTTTGTTAACCTAATGTCTCATTTAGATGTCCATGCACATCAGCCGGAGCATGGTCCACAATGTATGGACTGGCTGCAGGTCTCCAGATACAAACGTCACAGCATCATATATTTCTTTAAGGCTGTGATGTCCAAGTCAGAATTTGTATGGACATCTAAATGCACCCTAAACTATTTGTCATAAAAAGAGGAGATGAGTGGAATGATCCACGGAGCATCAAGTTCCAGGCGAATTTCCTGAAATTCGTGGTTTCATGCAACTTTTAATGCTTTGAGATTTGATTTGTGGGATGCAAAAAACCCTTGCCTGTCATCCTTGGCTTGTGGTTAACAATTTACCTGTGGGGGACATGATTAGGGCTAAGATGGCGAGTTTCACCATTGAAGCATATGATGCTGAACTTGGTCGTATCAGTAAGCGTTTGCTAAATCGAGGATGCACTACTCATTGTGTGAACAGGGCTATATCCAAGGTCCAATTACGATCTCGTGATTCCCTTTTGACAAGTTCTGTTAGTGTGAATACTGTGCAATACACAACCGATTCTGCTCCGAATACTGCAGGGAATATTGGGAGCCACAATATTGGCCACCTTGATGGAATAAAACGGAAGTATAATATGGATATTCCAACCTTTTCAACCAACTTTAGCCAGGATTATTATGGCATAGTTAGATTGATTCATAAATATATTCCAATATTATATCAAGATCCTATACTTCAAAGAATTCTCTCAGGTGGCTACAGGTGTATCCCCAAAAAATCCTTGAGTCTGGGCAATATATTGTCTCCGTCCCAATTTATCAGGACGCCAAAAGGTACAACATGTCCACGAAAGGCAGTTTTAAATGTTATGGCAATAGATGTAATCTTTGCCCATATATTCATGTTACAAAACAGTTTACGAACAGGACCACTAATCGTACTTTTGACATACAGGGATATATAAATTGCAACCCGACACATGTCGTATATTTATTGAATAAAATATGTGGTATGTGTTTTAGCACATTGTTATAGTCTCTATGTAACTGGTGATTTCAGCATGGATATTTCACAAGTGTTTTTATTATATTTATTCTTTAGTGAACAACTTGTACATTATTTTATGCCACTGTGTCAAAAGAGGTTTGCAGCGATCATTTCACAGGTTTTCTTTATCCTGTAATATATAGGGTTAAAAATTTTTTTTGACTGAAGTTAATTAAACATGTGCGTTTCATGGGCGGGGGTTTTATGGGGTATATAGGGACGGGGGGAGGGGGGATATGTTTGTTTAGATGCGTAGTTTAAAGACACCAGTCCGAAACACATCCAGCAGTGTGGGAGTGCATTCCCTCTACATCATGTTTTATATGCCTATGGAACATTGAATAAAGCATGTCATCTTAATATGAAGATATGAGTCTGGTGCCAGATTTCTTCCATTGATTCATTTTTTCTCTCTATACAAAATCATAATTGACACAGCAATTCAGAATTCTCATTGACTTTGGTGGGGAAAAGTTGCACAAGCGTTTTTTGTGACAAAACGTAACAAAAATCACAGCACAAATGCATCAAAAATGCACCGTGGGCATAGGGCCTCGATTACATATTGACTATGACTTCTAGCGTGCACAACTAGAAGACACAGGAGATGGAATATACTCATTACCAGGTAGTTTTCCATTTTGACCACTTATATTTTTCTAAATTCAGCAATATTTTATTCTGAAAATTTACCGTATATACTCGCGTATAAGCCGAGTTTTTCAGCCCAAAAATTGGGCTGAAAAGTCTCCCCCTCGGCTTATATGCGAGTCATCGGTATACAGGCCCCCCTCATCGGTATACAGGGCCCCCCTCTTGCTGCCGCAAACCTGTAAAGGAATAGATCATTATACTTATCCCTGTTGCTGTCCCGCCGCCATCGCGCTCCTCCGGCTTCATCCGGCTTCTTCCGGCTTCCTCCTCCTATGGGTGCAGGCAATGACGTCATTGTCTGTGCGCCAGAGGAGGAAGCAGGAAGAAGCCAGATGAAGCCGGAGGAGCGCAATGGCGGCGGGACAGCAACAGGGATAAGTATAATGATCTATTCCTTTACAGGTTTGCGGCAGCAAGGGGGGGGGCCCTGCATATCGATGGGGGGGGCTGCTGTATACTACCACTGGGGCTGCTGCTGTATACTACCAATGGGGCTGCTGCTGTATACTACCACTGGGGCTGCTGCTGTATACTACCACTGGGGCTGCTGTATATACCACTGGGGCTGCTGTATACTACCACTGGGCTGCTGCTGTATATACCACTGGGGCTGCTGCTGTATACTACCACTGGGGCTGCTGTTGTATACTATCACTGGGGCTGCTGTATACTACCACTGGGGCTGCTGCTGTATACTACCACTGGGGCTGCTGTTGTATACTATCACTGGGGCTGCTGTATACTACCACTGGGGCTGCTGCTGTATACTACCACTGGGGCTGCTGCTGTATATACCACTGGGGCTGCTGGTGTAACACTGCTGGGGCCTGTATATACCACTGGGGAGGCTGCTGTATACCACACTGCTGGGGGCTGTATACCTGTGCTGGGGTCCACCCTCGGCTTATACACGAGTCAATAGGTTTTCCCAGGTTTTGGGGGCAAAAGTAGGGGGTCGGCTTATACACGGGTTGGCTTATACACCAGTATATACGGTAATTTTTTTTATTTTTTTTACATTTATTCACACATGTAATAGCATGTTTGGATATTTCATTTTTTTCCAATATTTATTAGTTCCTTAGGGGAACTTGAACACATGAACCTTGATTGATTTTATAATACCCTTAATGCAGAGAATCTAGTGTCTAGTTAACCACTTTTAAATTGTATCTACAATCAGGAACAAAATCTCCTCCTAGCCAAAATGGCCTTATTATCTGAATTTTAACATTAGCATTTAGTGCATTATGACCAATCATTTACTGTTGCCTAAAGTTCTCCACTATATAAGAAAGGAAATGACCTGAGGCCATAGGAAATAGGAATTATGAAGGTTCTCAATCTCACGAGGCACTGTGCATGGAAGCAGACACAATTACCTATTTTGTTTTGGATTATTATAGAAGTCTTGCTGCATGTAGTAAACCCCAGGAATAAAGTCGATCAAGCTAATTAGCAGTACATAGCAGCACATAAATTGCTGAACATTCCTTGCTATTTTTAGAATGTGTCCCTAAACATAGTTCATTTATAGCTCTGCTTGTGCCTGGATACGATTGTGTGTGTGCATTTATGTTACCTGAACAATAGGCATCACATACTCACAGGTAAAAGAGTCGTTATTTGCAGAAAGAATATAATGTTCTAGCAACACTAGAAAGGATTTTTTGAAGCTTTGGGGTAAGATAGCCATATCAGATCATTTGTGGTCCAGCTCCTGGTACTCACTTTTCAGCAGCCTGGAATGGTCAAGACAGTTGATGCTTAATTCCCTTCATTATTTACAAGTCTCAGTGTTGTACATTTTGCAGCTGCTATATCAGGGACTGCAGCTATGTGCAGCTCAGACCATTTAAAGAATCTTCCCCACCAAAGTTTTTATCCTTTTTTTAATACATTGCAATCATCATAATATATATCACTGTGTACTTACAATTGCTCATTTTGACATTCTACCCAGTTAATTATTCTTTTTTCTCTTTTGTTTGCTCTATGTAGAAACAGGAAGTCACTTTCCGCTGCATGAGTCATCTCCTTTTTCAATTTTTGACTCAGCTGCTCCCCCCTTCAACAACTTTTGAAGTGACTCATGCAGGAAAAAGAGTCTTCCTATTTCTACATAGAGTTTAGAAAAATTCAGCTAATCTGTTTTTAATCATGTAATGTCATATACCTAATGTAAAGAAGAAGAATTAACTGGGCAGAAGGACAAAATAAGAAATTGTAAGTACACAGTGCTATATAATATGATTGTAATATATTAAGAGGATAAACATTTTGATGGGAGTGCTTCTTTACCAGATGAGACTGAAATGAAATATTGAGTGCTACTAAATGTACTATTGTCTGTCAGGTAAACAACAATAAAAACATTGCATTCTTTAATCTACATAATTGGGGAAAAGGATGGGAATGGGGAGGATATTGGACGTCTGGTGTGTGCTGATATTAAAAACCTATCATATAGATTTTATGTTACTATCAGAATCCAGGAAAATCATAAGAAAATTGTAAAAAAAAATTATTGAAAAGAGCTCCAAACATCAATACCTAACATAGTGTATTAGGCTTGGAGCTGCACTTTAGAACTGTGTGTTTTTAAAGTTCATCATCAATTTACAGAATTCTGGCAAAATTTGAACATTAATACTGTGTTTATATGAACCAAATTTTGACACATTTGTGACTTGTAAAAGAAATGTGACCTTTTAGAAAGAGCATTGCTTGTGACAAAATACAAGTATGGCAAGTATTCTTGGTGTAAAACAAAGGACCCGTTACACAGTACGATGTCGCAGCGATCCGACCAACGATGGGGGTCGCTGGGACATCGTTATGGGATCGCTGGAGAGCTTTCAAACAGGCAGACTCACCAGCGATTAAGACCAGCAAGAACACTGGTATCCAGGGCAAACAGCGGGGAACTAAGCAGAGCACTGCACTTAGTTACCCACTGTTTACCCTGGTTACCAGCTCCCAGCATGTGCTGTGTGGCGCTGGGAGATCGTTGGTCTCCCGCTGTCACACACGCCGATGCTGGCCGGACAGCGGTAGACCAACGATAAAAAAATGGTCCGGGTCATTTACCAACGACCAACGATGAACGAACTTATCGTTGGTCATTGGTACATGTCACACACAATGATGTTGTTTCAACGTCGCTGCAATGTCTCCAAACCTGTGACATTGCAACAATATCGTTAACGATATCATAGCGCGTAAGTCATAGTGAGTATACATACACAAGAAAGTTTAGACATGCATCAAATTTATTAGGCACTGTGCCCATGGTGCATTGTTTAATGTTTTTTTTATGCAGATATTGAAAATCTGTTTAAAAATCTGTATTTTTATGCTGAAGCCAGATATCCAAAGATAAGAGGGTTAAAGATGATGCGTTGCCGATCAGGTGACAGAAATCCAGTAAAATAATCCAGTAATAGAAACTTCAGGGTTTATTGATCTATGTGTTTCGTGGGCGGCTGTCCACTTCCTCAAGACACAAAATTTTTACAGACCTGGCTCATTACGTAACAAATAGTGTGCAACGTGGCAAAAAGCCCGCGAATGGGCAGTGACGAAAAATTATATAGAGAAGATAATTTGGGTCCCAACATCATCTCTAAGAAAAGTTTACGGAGTCAGTAGACTATAAAATCCATAGTATTCTGCATGTGTTCTATTCTTGCTGCTGTGTATATGTATATATATTTCCTATATTTTTACATTTCTGTGCTATGGAAATTTAACAATTATTGATTACAATTGTTTAATAACTTTGAGAGAAGAGTTTTAAATTGTTTACTTATTTGTTATTGTGTTTTATGGAGCTGCTTCTGTTTTTACCCTGTTTTTTACAATTTGTCATCACTGCCCGTTCGCGGACTTTTTGCCATGTTACACACTGATTGTAACTTAAAGACTGGCATGAACCAGGTCTATAAAGTTTGTGTGTCCTGAGGAAGTGGGCAGCCAACCATATAAATACTGACCAATAAACACCGTTGTTTCTATTACTGAATTCTGAATTACTGGATTTCTGTTACCTGATCAGCAGTGCATCATATTTAACATGCTTCTCTCTATTGATTTGGTTATCTACAACTAAGGGTGTTGGTGCAGCATACCGATTTTATGCTTAAGGTACCGTCACACCTTTCAATATTGTTTCCGATGTCGTTCAAAAGTGACGTCAGGAACGATGTTGAAATGACATCGTTGTTGCGTCGTTGCATATAAATGCACGATTCAACAACGATAGTTATTCAAGTCAGAGTTGACAGGTTTTCTTGCATGCAGGAAAACCTGTCAACTTCAACTTTTAAACAACCTGCAGCATCGTTCAGTGGGACACCGCAATAGCAATAGAATAAGAGGTAATTAGCGGTTTAGGAGGGTGCTACAAAAGGATGGAGGAGCACAAATGTTTTTTAGTATATCTTACTTTGTTTATTCAAGCATATCACAACATGTTTCAGCAGATACTCCGCCTTCATCAGGCTGATGAAGTCCTCTTCTCACCGCAGGCTTCCCGTCTGTGTTTTTTGCTCCGATGCTGCGCTCCCCCCTCCCTGTAGGTGCTCCCCCCGCCCGGTACTAATGTTAAAACACTTATTACATTAATTTTCAATGGTGTTCGACGTGTTTGACAGTGTTCAATGAACATTCAACGAACATTCGACGAACACACATCAAATACGACTAATCGAATTCGAACATTGGGGTGGTGGCTCATCTCTACTTATATACAGTATTCTAGAATGCTGTAAGTATGGACTTAGGCAGGTTTCACACTAACATTTTTTGGTATCCATGCGAATCCAGCTATAACTGGATGCACCCACATCTGTTTTCAGCCCAATTGACTTTCAATGGGGCCACAGGAACTTGCGGGTGGATCCAATTCTGCCCGTTTTCCCAATCTAGTTGTTCGCTTTTTTTTCCATTGAGACCAAAATCGCATTTTGTAGTGATTTTTATGTCCGTCACTAAATCATAGACACCCAAATCTGGGGTACTATAAGTTCAATTAGAATGTGGCGGAATCCAGATCCCGTTGGATCCAGATGCTACAACCTAGTTGTAAATGATACACCTACTAGAGGGCATGTCATTTACAACCGCATCCAGCTAAAAAAGGTAATCAACCAGATGCAATGGAATGCTCACGCATGAGATGGATCAGTGATAATACCGGTGCGGTGCATGTAGTTGTCTCACGATTTACAATTGAGAGGGAATCTTGGGGGATGCAGCTTTTACATGCATTCTCCCGCATTCCAAATAACGGTAGTGTGAAGCCAGCCTTACTGCTTATATGCAAAAAAAACTGCTGACAGGTTCACTTTGTCCAAAAAAATCTGGATTTATGAGGGTTAAACTCCTGCAATACCAGCAAGGTGAGTATTTTTGTAGGAATCATTATGTAGCCATAACTTGATCATTTTGTAGAAAAAAAAGAGAGGACAACTTATGTTCCCCTCCCGATCACAATCCTTTTATATAGCAGTTTTCTCTGTGCTGATATCTAGTTTCTATAAAGGTGACAGTCTAATGCCACTTTTGGAATCTGCCATTGGTTTCCATGGAGACAAGGAATCTAAATATGTTCTTTCCAAGCAAACCCCACAGTTTGCCTCCAACTCTGAAGACTAGTGAGCATGGATAGAAAAAAAGCAGAGGATTACAAAAAAACCCCTTTAAAATATGTAAAACCCTTTGTCTCTGTCTTTAGTTGCTATCTGCTATGGAACATTTAATATTTTCTGCTAAATGTCATTGTCATTTATTTTTATAGCCCTAACTAATGTATTCAAAAAGTTTTATTTATCTTGTTTTAACAAAGATCAAGGATTTAAATAGGGACCTGTACCAGGTTAAAAGTGGCAAGTTTTACTGGTTTAACTTTATTCTTGCTGTTCCCTGAATAATCAATTTTCAATCTGCAATGTTTTCAGAGATATGGGCCTTTTCATTCAGATCTACTTTTTATGTTTTTTACCTAAAGGGTGTTGCTCAGAAGATCCTTGGGGGCATGTCATTAGGCTGCTATACATTATTACCCTGTGAGCCATATTCGTTTGGAGAAAACAAGAAATTTATACTGAATAAAAGGGCCCATATCTCTGGAACCATGTGCTGGATTAAAAAAACAAAAAATAAACAGAATACTTGTTAGCAGTGGGAATAAAATTATAACAAAAACTCACCAATTTTGACCTGGTGGCAAGATATCTTTAATACTTTTACTTTTTGCAATCAAATTCATATATTGTAGTCTTGGATTATCATTAAACACCATGATGTCATATCACAAAAGGGATGTATTATACATGTAGTACAGGTGCATCTCAATGAATTAGAATATCATCAACAAGTTAATTTATTTCAGTAATTCAATACATAAAGTGAAACGCACATATTATATAGAGTCATTACAAACAGAGTGATCTATTTCAAGTGTTTATTATGTTAATGTTGATGATTATGGCTTACAGCCAATGAAAAAACCCAAAGTTCATTATTTCAGAAAATTTAAAATAGGGAGGATGAAGACCAGTAGGTAGGATGAAGTAGACCAGGTGCTCCAACAGTTTAGAGATGAAGGGGAGATTGGAGACTGGTGTGTAGTTATTAGTGCAGGATGGATCAAGAAAAATGTTCTTTAATAATGGAATAATGATAGAGTGTTTAAAGGAGGAGGGGAAGATGCCAGAAGAGAGGCAGAGATGAAAGATTTTGCTTAGGTGAGTGGTGAAGACCACAGAGAGAGACTGGAGTAGATGTAAGGGAATGGGGCCAGGGGTAGGATGAGAGGAAGAGAAAAGCCTTGAGACCTCTTCTGTGACTAGGTCAAATGTGGAGAGTGAGCCTGAGGAGATGTGGGAAGGTATGGGAGTAACGGCATTTGGAGGCTGGGAGCTGATTTCCTGATGGAAGTTTTGTATTTTTTCTGTGAAATAGGAAGCCAGATCAGCAGCACAGGACCGTGATGGGGGCCTGCATTTTAGGACTGAGGAGAGAGTGAAAGGTGTCAAAGAGTTTTTTGTGTGGTTGAATAGTGAAGAGATCTGTTCGGTAAAGTAGGTCTGTTTGACAAGGTGAAGGGCAGAGTTATATGTTCTTAACATAAATTTATAGTGGATAAAGAGAGCATTTTATTCTCCATTGACATTCAGCACTCTTGGAGCATCGCTGGAGAAATTGAGTTTGCTATGTGAACCAGGGCTGTTTTACTCTGTGTTTGGAGTCTTTGAAGGTGAGGGGCGCTACTTGGTCCAGGGTGCGTCTGAGAGAGTCATTATAGTGATTCACAGCCAGATCAGGACAGGAGAAGGGGAAGATTAAGGGACAGTGATGAGGGTAGAGAGTCTATGAGCGTATATGTCATCTACATAGGTAGATGTCTGAATGTGTGATAGGTAGGAGTATGCTGGGTTCGGTGAGGATTTGTGAGCATGAAGTAGAGAATATTGTAGTCAGAGAAGGGAAAAAGTGAGTTATCTAAGGAGGAGGTTAAACAGAGCTGGACAAAGACCAGGTCAAGTGTATTACCATCTTTGTGTGTCTCAGGGGTTGAGAGCTGTAAGAGGCCAAGAGAAGTGGTTAGAGATAGGAGCTGGGATGCAGATGGGGAAGTGGTGCTGTTTATGGGGATGTTGAAATCTCCCAGAATAAGAGTTGGTAATTCTGAGGACATGAAGTGCGGCAGCCAACCAGAGAAATGATCGAGGAACTGAGTGGGTCACTTGGGGGGTGCGGGCAATCTGCCCATTGTGTTGGATTGTCAATGCAACCCTCTTCTCCCACTCTTGACACAGTGATAGCAACACCGCAGAAGAAATGCTAGCACAGGCTTCCAGTATCCATTGTTTCAGATGCTGCACATCTCGTATCTTCACAGCATAGACAATTCCTTGAGTGATGAGGTAAACTTTTTTGTGAATGGTGAAGTTAACAAACAAAACCACCGCTATTGGTCTGACACTAACCCACAGTGGATAGATCCCTCCATGACTGCTGGAACACAAAAATTGATAGTATGGTGTGGTATATGGGGTACAAAGATAGTGGGGCCATTCTTCATCAATGAAAATCTCAATGACACTGGATATCTGAATCATGTAGCAATTTCAGATATCCAGTGGCATTGAGGTTTCCTTTGATGAAGAATGACCCCACTATCTTTGTACCCCATATACCACACCATACCATCAATTGTTGTGTTCCAACAGTCTTGGAGGGATCTATCCACTGTGGGTTAGTGTTAGACCAATAACGGTGGTTTTGTTTGTTAACTTCCCCATTCACAAAAAAGTTTGCCTCATCACTCTTCTGAAGGCAATTGTCTATGCTGTGAAGATACGAGATGTGCAACATCTGACACAATGGATACTGGAAACCTGTGCTAGCATTTCTTCTGCAGTATACTTATCACTCTGTCAAGAGTGGGAGAAGAGGGTTACATTGACAATCCAACACAATAGGCAGCACTTTGAACACATCATATAAGTGGTCATAATCTTGTAAATAACTCATGAAAGAATAAATTATATTACAACCAAGCACACCATTGTTTTTCTTATGAAATTAACAATACGTTTGAGTCACATAACCCTTTTCCCATTGATAAAAACAAAGTTGGATCAAAAATGGCCAGCTTTAAAATGGCTGTCATGGTCACCTTCCATACAGAAATATTTTCCCCCTCCCATATACTAATGTGCCACAAACAGGAAGTTGATATCACCAACTATTCCCATTTTATTTAGGTGCATCCATATAAATGGCCCACCCTTTATGTTATAAACACTGCCTACTTTTTTCAACTAAATATATAAAACTTAATAGCTTTGTTCCTCTTGCTCTATAAACCACACTCTTACAGCCACATGTTGCCAAACAATACCAATAACAG
Organism: Allobates femoralis; assembly: GCA_033576535.1. NCBI lineage: Eukaryota > Metazoa > Chordata > Amphibia > Anura > Aromobatidae > Allobates > Allobates femoralis. The sequence goes on along the minus strand of JARQOC010000009.1, from coordinate 108,234,245 downwards.
GTGTCCAAACGGCCTGTATAAATTATTGGTAGTGGCAGCTACTTATTCTTGGGTTATTGCAGAGCTTGGCAGTGACCATAGTGAAGAATATATATATATATATATGCCATGTGTTGGAATCGGGTATGTGTATACTATAAGTTCACTATGAAAGTGCCCAATAATCAGCCTAGTAGCAAAAACAGACACCACCTCCACACATAAGTGAAATTTGGATGACCACGCAATGTATAACGGAGCCTTCTGACAGATGATGTGGAGTAGAGACATGTTAGCTACATTGAACTTCAATACCCAACCTTTTGTTTTCCCAGAAGATAAGCTGCTGCCACTGGTGTCTGGAAATAGTATACTGCATCTACACCATTAAAATATGTGTATGCTGTGTCAGGAAAAATAACTCAAGTCTTCATTCAACAGTTATCTAAGTCACTTATGGCTACCAAGCCGGATTCATCATAAACACAAAACAGTGTAATTCTCTACCTCTAGAGGAAGAACACTTGTAGTACACTCACACATACACTTAACATGAAGTCAGAGCAAGAACTTTTGAGGTTATATAATAGCGTTTGGAGATTCACTATTAATATTTTCCTCTTATCAACTCTATTTTCATAGCATCCAAAAAGAGGAACTGGACATTTCCATTTTTTGTCCTATCTTTACTTACTTAACGGGGTTGTCTGAGATTAACACATTGATAGGTCATCAATAGGTTAGCACGATCGGACGTCACTATCAGGACCGACAATCAGGGCTAAAAAATTAGTTAATTAGATTAGTGAGGTGAAGTGATTAACCAGTCTAAAGAAATGTGTTTTAGGTCACGCTTGAATATGTGGCTATTGGAAATTAACTAGATTGTCTGGGCTAGCACATACCAAAATACTGGTGTAGCATTAGAGAAGTCCTGAAGATAATAAGCAATACCTGTAAGAAGCTGTACAGGAGCACAAACAGACAAAAGTTGCATACATTGAACTTTGCTTTATTGTACTCCATATCTCATACAGTTTTTCATTGATTTACAAATAAGCCTAATGCAGTCATTAATGCAGGGAATAAGCACAATATTGACATCACATAAGCTGAAAGCTAAACAGAAATGTTTTTTCAACTGTTCTAAATCTTTAAGAACTGCCTTGAATAGGTGGGTGCACAGGTAGTTACTCTCTCTACAAGGGTTGGATGAAATGTAATGCCTCCTCCTTCTTAACTCCTCAGCAGATGGCAGCAGTGGTATGTGGCAAGTACTGGACTGTTCAGTAGATTCTCCTTCACAGTTCCAGTTTTTGGGAAGCCTTAGCAATGAATGGCTTTGTTGTTACAATGTAAATAATGGAACCCTGTGCAGACTGTTGGTCAATGAATGTGGAAAAAACAATGAATTCAGAGCGCTACATCACAACGCTGCAAACTTTGAAACAATTTCTAACAAGGGAAACGTTTTCCTGAAGCATGACAAAGCTAGATCACACACTTCACATGCCACCACAGGCAGAACTTCAGAGACTGAGGCTCACCACCATACGGCATCCTCCATACAGTCCTGATTTGGCACCGTCTGACCTCTATCTGTTTCCGATAATGAAAGAAGATCTGCGGGGAAATCACTATGCATCTGATGAAGTTGAAAGAACTAAGAGAGGCTGGTTGCTGAAACAGAGTGATGATTTATTACATGATGGCTTCAGAAAACTTGTTCATCATTGGCCGAAGTGTGGGTGGGCTAAGGGGGCCTCAATGTTGACACTGGTACCGGTAACTATATTGTTACATGAGAGTGCACCTCTCTGACCTGGTTCATTGACTGCATGAGAGAACCTTCTTAGATTATTGCAGCTTGCTGTCCATGCTTTCTTGGATACAGGATATGTGATTGTACTCTGTATGGAGTTCTTTACCTGCCTGATTACTTTTGTCTATTTACCTATATTACACTCAGTGCACTTTAAGGCGGCGTCACACGTGTCAACCAAGGCTGCGATGTCGGAAGCGATGCTCGGGTGCCGGTGACGCTGCAGCGATGTGGGGGGAGCCATTGCTCGCTGTGCTGGGATCAACCCAGCGAGCAATCCGCAGCAATACTGCAGTATAGGCTGGATCACCGCCAACATCGCTATTGCGGTGTCAGACGACGCGATCCAGCCTAATCGCTGGTTGCAGATTGACAGGTTTATGTTCATCCTCGTAAACCTGTCAACCTGCGACCAGCAATAAATTGCAGTCACACAGCACGACGCACTTGCTATATCGCTAGCTACTTCGCTGATGCGTCACTTTTCGGCGATGTCGTTCGCGATGTTGACATGTGTGATCCCGCCTTTAGGGCTGGGACTGGTGGTTAACTATAGCTTGAAATTGTCATCATATCCTTCCTGACTCTTACATGAGGATCTATACATAATACAGTGCAGATTGTTTACACCTGCTACTGATATATGTTATTTTATTGTGTTTCATGTGTAACGTGCCAGAATTATAGATAAGCACAAATTGACATAGTCTCAGGAGGAGATTACCTATGGTAGATGGTATTTATTACGCTGTGTGATGCGAGGACACCACAAGTATGTACTGTTCACACCAGATATATCTTACCATGTGCCTACCTGCCTGAACAATTTATCTATATATATTTTTTTTATAATATACTATATACATCTCAGGGTCGGGCTTGGTGGCTAACTACAGCTGGAATCTGTCTGGCTAGAGCAATATCAATTATCTTTTGACTCCAATAAGAGTATATATAGATATCATAGTGTATATGGTTTACGTCTGCTATATCTGCCATGTGCCTGTCTGCCTGAACACTTTATTTGACATCATAATCTATGCACTTTAGAGTTTGACTTGGGGGCTACCCCTGCTAAATATTTTGCATGTGTCATAGGAAATCTTGTGGAATGATAATTAACTTGAATTGTTATCCCCTTGTTTGAATTTTGTTACAATTCTACCTGCGTGAATACTTTAAACTAACAAAGACCTCATTGTGGTCTGGTTGAACTGTGTTCACTCTATGAGTACATCTCTCATGTTCTAATTCTGGTTAGTTGACCGGTCAATATTATATATAATTACCTAGAGGAATTTACTGACAGCAATTGTCAATTGCAGTTTTATGGTCCTATTAGTGGATACAATTGTATTATTGATACACTGCAAAAATTCCCCTGACATGAATTGTTACTATGTGACGCCTGAGACCCCCTGTGATCAATTTTAATTGTTTTTAACATGGTTGTCCACATATTTGTAAATAAACTTGTTAATATTGTTTCACTATTTGGTTGTGCTCCCTTATCATATGTCAAAATCTGTTTATTTTGGTACACATTGGCCAAAGTGTATCAATTGTCTGGTGATTATTTAGAAAAGTGAATATTGGTAATTAAAAAGCAAATTCTAAGGATTATTTCTGCATTTGATTTATTAAAAGATTCCCATCGAATCCCAAGTTACTAAGGTGGAAGCATTACTTTTCATTCAACCTCATATACAATCTCAAAAAGAAGTGGCTGTTTGATTAATTGTCTAAGGAAATGTTGAGATCATTCACCTAAAATTATCATTTCTGGTTGGACAAGTGTTTGAGTTCATTCGGAAAATGAACCTCCTTTTTCTTTTACATGTAAGTCACTTAAAGTTGAGGAGATACAAAACTAATATAGTGAGTTTAGAATAAGGATGGAGTTCAAAGAGTTGTATTTGCTGTATTGAAACTACAGCCTTCATGCTGGTTTTAACATTATGTTGATTCTCAGCACCCTTGGCTTATGTATGACTCATGATGTCCCTTCCTCATAGAACGGGTATCAAAGCACTGGTATTTAAGTGTTTGTAGATCAAAGTACTTGGCAACAGATTTAAGCATCCCATTGCACTACTTTAGTTGGTACAAACAGTGAGACATTGGCATTGTACACTGCACATCATCCCCCGCAGAGATGGGTTATTTGCTTGATATGCCAATTAAGGAGGGATGGGAAAAATTGCAAGAGGGTGGAGGGCTAGAAATGGATTCAGAAAAATATCATGTGATGTCTGCCAGAGAAATCCATTGTTAAACTTCCACAGTTAAAGCAAATGGAAAATCAGATGAATGTTCATTGATATATTGCTTTCTGTTATGACATAATTTGTTAAAACTAATATTATGTAGACTTTATAGGTGTTATAAAAAATATTTTTGGTATGTACCTGTAGAGAAGGGGATCCCAACCTGTGTCTCGGAAGCCACATGTGGTTTGCAAGCCCATGATGTGAGGCTCGTGGCTGTTTTCCAACTTGTTGCATTAGCAGCAGATCTATCAAACAGCTGTGAAGAGCAGTTCTCCAGATGATGACCCTTGTGAGTAGCTGCACAGAGAAGAACAGATCTGAATGGGGTATAGTGGGAACCCTTGGATCTTAGTATACTGCTTCAGTGTGATTTGCGTGTAAAACCTTTGGCTGTCATAATTCCAGCAATGGGGGTGCTGGGTGACACTACTAAGAGGAAGGGAGCTGCATGTGGCTCATGACCCTCTCTCAGAGTTGAATATGGCTAGTTGAGGACCTTAGCTGTAGAGCATGGAGATGGGAAATATAAAGCAGCATTAAATCAATGGAGCTATTACATTTAACTAAATAGAAGGTAAGAAAAAGTTAGGTAAAGGGTATAATGAAACTCAACTAGACCACAACTGATGGCAAAACTGTTGCAAAAATTAATCAGTTGTAGAAATAAGCAGATCAGGCAAAATTTGAATTTGTGTGTTTACTCAAATTCCATAAATGATGTTACAAGGCACCAAGCTTTTGAGAGGTCTCAGGTCTTTTTGTCAGGCATAGTATGAAAAATATCCAAAGAAATTCAAATATATACATGCACAACTAAAGCAGACTCAAAGTATACAAAATGGACATTTAGATAAATAAACAAAACAGACTAGAGAGGATCATTAGCCAGGCTTAGTGATGTCAAAGTTTTTATGACACTAATTTATATGTAGACCTTGTGTCATAAGCACCTCTGAAAAAAATTCTTCAGATGTGATAATGAACCATAAATCCATCAGAGATGTTTAACCGTGCTTTTGATTCACCCAGGGGTCTATGGCAACTCGGGACCCAGGCGTGGAGTTGGAGGGATGTCACTGGTGGCCCGCCCAGATCCGTAGCCCTGGTGGTCAGCTCAAAAATGTGAGGAAATGTAAAAAGGGAATAAAAGAAATTTAATGTTTTTCGTGACGCCACCTGTAGATTCTGGTGATGTTCACCAGCGCCGCTGTCAGATCGCCGGGGACGATGGTATTGCAGCTTGGTTGGTCTGTCTTCCTGCAGGTGGAGCCGGGTCCCCGGGACAGGATAGCACTTGTTGTTGTGGTGCTGGATGTGGGCAGTGCAGCTATGCAGCAGTTGGTGCAGAAAGGAGACACAGAGGCCTTGTGACTCTATACTGGTACTTAACTGGAACCGGTTCAGATGGCACTTCAGGTTACAGTTTATCCAGTCTTTGAACGGGTAGCTGACCGGGTAGTCACTGAGGAGGGTATAGTCTCTTTGAGGCTCCGTAGAATACCTTCTTTTGCCTTTCTTATTTCCCTCTGTTCTGACCTGCACCTCCTCACTTTTCTTGCGCTGCCCTGCACTGCCCGCTTGTTTACCATTCCCGTTGGGTGTTATGAGGTACCCTTCTTCTCTCTAAGGCTCCCTCCTTGCTTCTTCCCTCAGTACGGACTACATCCAACTGTGTGACTTCCCGCCTTTCTCCTTACTCCTAACTCTCCTCCCCCGGGGACCAGTTACCCTGGTAATGGGTTGCCAATTGGTCCCCTAGTCTTGGTGTAAGGATAACGGGGTGGGTGCCTCAGGTTGACTTTACACTCCCCAAATGACAGGAATACTGCACCCTCTGTTGTGGGTGCAGTACACCTACTGTGGCGCACTGACCAGTGGGGCGCCACACTTGGATGTTTTTGTGACTTTACCTTTTAATATTGCCACCTTCATATTTTCAATGTTATGTTCTTGACCACGAAAATGTTTTGCTACTGGTAAATGGATTTTTTTTGTCTGTAATTGCGTGATGATGAGACCTCATCCTTGCTCTTAGCTGTTGTCTCTGTTGCATCTGAGGGCATCAAACTTCGGACCATGATGCTTCTTAAATTAGGAGGCTGCCTGCAGCACAGCAGAGGAGGGTCTTTGAATATTAATTTTAATCGGTCATCCTTGATAGGATATGGTGAAGTTTCCCGGCAGTTTTCCTCAGTACCTCTAGCTGTGGGTTGTAGGTCACCACCAGAGAAAAACAATGATTTTCTTTTTTTCTCTTTTGGTGAAGAACTGTTTTTACAATGCACCTGAACCGCTATGGGAAGCAAAATACCCCCCCCCACAGTATGCCAATCTCTTCAGGGCTAAACTGGAAAATGACTTTTTAACCCCCTGCCCCATCAAACCCTTGGCCTACGTCCGGTATATTGATGCCATCTTAATAATCTGGAGTGAGTCTGAGCATGAACTCCTAAACTAACTCTTGATGGATCTGCAAAGAAACAAAGTGCAAAGAATCTGCATCTTGATGACTGCAGATTTTTGTAAAATTTAATTCCACTTGAATATGTTTGCTAATCTCTAATCAGTTGTTATCAAGTTTTTTCAGCACTTTACTTCAGATCAAAACAGCTCACTGGTCTGAATGACAATACTACATGAATAGTGATCCAGCCACTAGACCAGCACCTGCATTTGTTCAGTGTACAAACTGATGTTCTGAAGATGTGTGAATTATCCAATTTCAGAGGGATCAGCTACCACACAGTGTTTTAGTTTACTAGACAAAAACTGTAAATGTGGAGAAAAACATTAGAGCACGCCAAGGACTTACAGGTTTGCCTCAACCATAGATTTATTATAATATTTCAGACTCAAAAAGAATACAGCTTTTCTTACTCTTAGGGTACCATCACACCAGGTGACATCTCCGGAGATATCGCAGGCGACGCACGGGAGCGCGCTCATTTTTGGCACCCCGCCAGCATCGCCTTCGCGTGTTTACATGCGGCGATACCTCCGGCGAGGCTTTGGCGATGTTACAGGCGGCATCGCAGTTGAGGTGTCTACAAACCCCAGTGACGTTCCTGTAACATGGGAGCCTATGGCTCTCATCGCCTGTAACATCGCCAATTGCCATGTTACATGGGGCGATGTGTACATATCGCCTGAGAGTGGTTACCTGGTTTCACAGCAGTGCTCTGAAACCAGGCGACCACTCTCAGCCAATTTTTCGACGCAAAATCGCCACTTAACACGGGGCGACTCCACGCCAATGACGCTGATGATGGGCCACGCCCTGCATCACCTGCAAAATCGCCGACGATGTCACCTGGTGTGACGGTACCCTTAAGGTACCATTACACGAGGCAATGTTGCTGCGAAGTTGCTGGCAACTTCACAGGAGCATGCACGTTTTTGGCACTTTTTCAAGATTGCCTTGGAGATGTCACACGCAGAGATATCATAGGCAACTCAACTACGACGTTAAAAGCACCTTTCGTTTGCTGGGTGATGAGCAACACAGCGAGCAATCCTTATCAATGTAATGAATAGGGGAAATTGCTTTCTAGATCGCTATCACGGTGTCACACAGAGCAATACTATCAGACCGCCTGAGCAACATCGCCAGGTTTCAGAACATGTTCATAAACCTGGCAACTCCGCTCAAGCAACCTATCACCGTTGAATCGCCCTGTCACACGTTGCAACGCACTAGCAATTTCAACGGCAACAGCGATGCCTACGTCACTTTTGGGCGATGTTGCCGGCAACATTGCCTCGTGTAACTGTACCATTAGTCACTAAATGCAATGTCTCTGGTCAAGAGACTCTTTGTTAGGATGAGTGCATCAGGAATTCATGAGGATCCTGTTGAGCAGCCACTAAGAGAGTGGTGTACATTCTGTTATGGAAACTTTGATGTGGTGTCAAACATGTGCAGTGGACCATGGGGGGAGGATTCATCAGGGCTCCATTCTTGATCCAATGTCTAAAATGTGGCTCATCTGTTGGCTGTCCATGAGCACAGTGATATTATGTACTCTTACACTGGGATACATTTCTGCTTTAATTTACATGATGTTTGGTGGGCTGCTCTAGGCCTTGTCCCCTTTCCTTAATTACACCGTTTGAAAAACTAGGCATTGTGCACAAATATTAAAAAATTACAACCTTTCAGCATCCATTTTCTTGCATAAAATGTTTGAAGAATAGGCCCCATAGGGATTTTAGTTCATGGATCTAAGTGCTTATGGTACAAATATTAAGCATTCATCCACACATGCCATAATATGGAGATTTAAGGGATGTCGGGCATTGCTTCTAAAATAAAACACAGTAGTAGATTCAGTACCTTTAGCTCTGCAATATGAATCATTTTTTTTGAGAAAAATGAAAAAAAAAAAACAACCTTTTTATTTGTTATGACCTTTAACTGGCTAATACATTTTTGAGGACTATGTAGGAAATGTAATTAGGGTTATACAGGTTACCCAAAATGAAATTATGCTAAAAAAAAAATAGTGCACCATGTCAGTGGCTGTTGGATTTCCCAGACATCCGGAACAGCAAATTTAATTTAAAAATCCTTTTCAGGGAACACAAGAAGTCTGCGGTTACAGATACAATACATTCACAGAGCAGGAAAACTGAGGGATGTAAAGTTTGTAGCTTTATTAGGAATTAATTAAAATAGGGCATATTTAAAGAGAACCTGTCAGCAGTTTGTTTGCATATAAGCTGCGGCCACCTCAAGTAAACCCTTATATACAGCATCCTGGAATGCTGTATAAACTAGTGCATATCAATGAATTAGAATAACATCAAAAAGTTAATTTATTTCACTAATTCGATACAAAAAGTGAAACGCATATATTATATAGACTCATTACAAACAGGGTGATCTATTTCAAGTGTTTATTTATGTTAATGTTGATGATTATGGCTTACAGCTAATGAAAACCGAAAGGTCATTATCTCAGAAAATTACAGAAGGGAGTACTTTGCTGGTGGTTGCGACAGATTATATGCAAGAAAAATGGTGAGTGTTTCACTTTAGAGTAGTGGTGCTAATAGTGATAATAAAAGTGCATAGCCAACTAAGAATGAGTGTAATTTTAAGGTGCTGCTTGATATTACAACAGTTCTAATTCCAATTGCAATGAGTAATGGAAAAGGAGCGGACCTACTACAGGAAGATGACTGCATTTAACTGATCCCTGTACTGACTAGAAAGACCCTAGCTGCACAACTAAAAACACCACCTTGGACCTGACTCCCTAAGAGGCCATCGAGAGCTTTCTTGTACCATCTGAAGGACCAAAGAGGAGTCGGCATCATACTGCCAACAAGCGAAAAGGAAAGTGTGCCGGAGGACACAAAAACCTTTAGTGGGAAAACTGATACAAATTCATATAAGGTAAAAGAAATAGGTTCTGGAAAGAAAGCAAACCAAGTCACAGCAGAAACTCTATTGATGTTTATCCAATGGTAGGGCTGAAGGGCTGGAACTCCAAGACACATGTCCACCTAGAGGTATAGCCAGCAAATAAATACAGAGAAATTTGAACATATATAACCCAACCCAAAATGTGATAACCCAGACCAAAACGGGAAATTGAGAAACACCTGAAGCGAGGAGAACAAGGAAAGGAGTACAAAGACAATAGAAACAGTTAGCATTTGAACAGCGAAGAAAAGCCAATTGCTCAACAGACAGAGATACCCACCACGCAACTACAGATCACTGAATTGAATTCCCAAACCAAGCCACAAAAGCAATATCCTCCTTTTTACTACGATTATGATAATGTTGGTGGTTTATCTGATGGCAGCTTTTCTCAAAGGAGTGCAAAACAATGATCATCTCTTGGAAATCCATTTGTCTTGATCCTTATCTCTTTTAACATCGTATGTTTCTGGAAAGGTTTCCACAAACATTCAATGATTATATAGCGAGTGTGGGAACTTGGCACTCTGAGTTCTTCATAAAATCTCCATTCATTAGAAATTGGTTAAGAACAATTTTTAGCATACACATAAAATTTCAAAAGGTCAGTGTATCATGGTCTTTAGGCGATGCGTTTCGGCTGCTGAGTAGACTTACTCATGATCATAATTCATGGCAGAAAATAGATTGTTTAAATAGTTCTTCCAGAAATGAAAATGGATTAGTACTGATTGGACACACCAGGATAAGTCCAGACTGATTATTTTTCCGCCCATAAAACAGGGTTACTCCACTCCAAGGGTTAATCAATGAAGGAAAACTGCAGTTTTGTTTTTTTTTAAATCACACTTGAACCACATATAAGAATAAAAATGTATTTTTTATTAAAGTCACACAATTTAAAGCACACAATTTTATCATATGAGAAATGCAATGGTAGGAAGTAAATATATTTATATGTAATTACCATATTTTTCGGACCATAAGACACACCTTTTTTCCTCCAAATTCTGGAGGAAAGTGTGGGGTGTGTCTTATGGTCCGAATGTACATGGCTGGCTGTGGGGAGGGGGCAGTGGCAGAGTGGGAGCATGGGGCAGGCAGGAGAATATCCCCACTGCTGGAATCTTGTGCCTGATACTTACAGTGGAGGAATATTCATTAGCCACTTCCCCTCCCAACTGTCAGTGCCGAGCAGTGGAGGAAAGCGGCTAATAAATAATAAACTTCCACTGTAATTATTGGAACTACGTGGATTCCCCAGCACTACTTTCACTTCTGGCAGATCAGGCAAACTTGAACTATTGAACTTCAGGTTTTCCTGATCTGCCATTTTGCAAATCCGGCAGAAATCCATCTTTTTGGAAAAATCATATATGGCACCCTTGCGGCAAACGTGCACCAAGTATACTCTTGTGCTAATACATTGTAAAGGGACCTCCGGACATGTGCGGAGACCTACAGTTTCCTCGTGATCCTGCACCTCTGACACTAGAGTATAAAAGATAGCACACCTGGGGGCTTTAATTAAGCCTGCAACTTCCATGGAAACTGGAAACATATCTGCACCATGTTTTCTCCTTCCGTTGTCTAATCTCTTAAATAATAAAATCTCTTAACTTTTGAAGAACAGAAAAAGAAAAATACTACATGGTTCACGCAGTATGCCGCTGCAATTGTTGACCATGACCCTAGCCACACCCTGAACCACACCCATTTTTCACTGTGGGACACACAGCAGATGAATAGTACTGTTCATTCATTTATAGTTTTAGCAGCTAGAACATTCTCATCTTTATGTAATCTTCACTGTATCATGTCTGACTTTTTGTGTTTGTAAAGGTACCGTTACATGTAGCAATGTGGCATGCAACTTCACTGAAATTTTGCTGTGTCAGCAAAATTGCAGCAACATTGCTGGAGCATCGTGCTGTGTGACAGTACAATGCAACTGTGATAAATTGCTGGTTGCAAGTTGCCAGATTTTTGAACATGTTCAAAGACCTGTCGATCTTGCCCCAGCGATTTGGCTGTATCGTGCTTTCTGACACCGCAATAGCGATGTTGCCAGCGATACAGCCTATTCACAGCATTGCTGCGGATCATTCACTGGGTTGTTTCCAGCCCAGAGAGCGATCGTTGTGGCAACATCGCAGCGGAATCGCAGGCAAAATCTTGCCGTGTGACACCAAGGCTGCAATGTAGGGGGCGAGCGCGCACCCGCGTCATCGCTTTCGACATCGGCCGCGATGTAGTACCATGTAACGGTACCTTAAGGTTGTGTTCACATGTTGCATACATTTTGTGTCTTTTTGTTTCTGCAAGTATCTGCACCAAACTGCACAATATTAATCTTCTATAGTAATTGCATTTTTGCTGTATTTTTTTTATATCTTATTGCATGTGGTTTGGTGCAGATGTGAAGCCACATTTTAAAATGGTTTTCACAATACTGAATACCTTTGATTCTGCACTTAGTTTTTTATGCATTTTTTTAATCTCCACATAGAGTCCTCTGGAGAACAAAAGAAGCCCCAAAACTGCACTGTTCAGAGGCATCACAGTGGGTGCAGTTTTTATGAAATCACATCCATTTTGCACAGTTAAATCACATCCACTTTGAACGGTTAAATGTCTAAGCAAAGTGGATATGATTTCATGAAATATCTTCCCTCTGTGTCCTTTTATACTGTGTGGATTTGGTGCATTTTCCTCTATAATCTTTTAGGTGGATCCTGGAAATAAATGCAATTTAAAAAACAAACACCAGTGCATTTTTAAATGCAGAAATAAGTAAAAAGTTTACATTTTTGCAATCACTTACCATTATTCTTAGGTGCTTTATAGGAACAAAAAATCTGAATTTTTCTTCACTTAGACCACAGGTACATAGAAATATATTGCTATATACAGATGTATTTCTATGTACCCGTATAATCTGCATCTTGGTTTCCTGCCTGCACCACATCTCAAGTATACCAAATCATCCTATTTCTCTCGGTCTGGCCTATGGCTAATTGGTAGAGTTACTGTCACTAGTCAATAAGTTCATGAGTTTGAAGGCCACTTTACACGGCACGATATCGTTGCCCAACTACGATAAAAAGTCACGTGGTTCGTGCGTTGCCGCCGATATCGTTCATGCGATGTGTGGTGTAAATGAGCAATGCGACGCAAGAACGATGCAAAAAACTATACCGTTTGGGAATTGTGCAGGCTCTCCAACTGGCCAATATTGGTTTGATGATCTGGCAGGATCCTGCTGTGTGACAGCGCAACTACGATTTGGAGTGCAACTTCCTGGATTCACTTCCATGTTAAATGGTCATTCCCTGGGTTGCTTGTACACAGCACGAAGGAGGGGGCGTAGACATCGAAGTGGCATTGCCTGCCGATATCTCCCTGTGTAACATCTCCTATGTGATTTAGGACAAGTGCCAAAAAAATGCGCGCTCCAGTGAGATCTTACCCAATATCGTAACGATATTGCGACGTGTAAAGCGGCCTTGAGTCCAGTCGGAGGAGAGAAAATTTTATTTAATTTATGCACATTTAGAAAAATGGTGGCCCCACCCCTGAGGAGCAGTAGATAGAGGGCTGGCGAGTAGAGATGAGAAGAGGTCAGGACAAAAGCTGTTACTGCTGAGACAGTGGGTCTGAGCTCTCCAATTTGGGACAGTACCACTAAATTGTAAAGTGAAACCAAATACAATCTAAATGACATAAATGACTATATTTTTTGTAAGGCATTTGGCTATTCCTGTAAAATTAATTTACTCTTTCTTTTTAGTTTGCAGTTTTGTAGTACACAAACGATGTCATGAGTTTGTCACCTTTGAATGTCCTGGTGGCGGTAAAGGACCACAAGCAGATGTAAGTACTATGTGAATACCCTGTAAGTGTCTGCCCACACAATCTTTGACAAATATGGTGTAATCTGCTGTGAGAATGACTGGTATCAGCAATCATCTGGTATTAACAAATCACTTATATGGAAATCAAGGATTATTTTGGATTCTCAAATTTTCTTTAACAGTTTATGTTCCAGACAGGTCAGAATTTGCATTGAAACCCATCCAGTGTTTGAAAAATGAATTACCAAAGATAAGACAATGAAAATTGGCTCATTAACCTTTGTCTACTATGATAAAATATACAGCGAGATGAATAAATGAGTAGGAATTTGTGATTGACAATAAGCCAGAACTTTTGACACCTTGAAATATAAGTTGACCCAGGTTTATCTCAATAATTCAGCAGACATACTTGCAGGACAAGCAAATTTGTTGCATGCAGTAAAATTACAGTTTTAATGGAAAGTGGTTCTTGTTAGAGCAATGTTTCTAGTGTATCTTTCTCCTATAGTAAGACATTTACCGTATATGGATTTCTATTTTTCCTATGCCTTATTAGCACATGTGAATATAAAATTAGGGGCTCCAAGGTTTTTGTTTCCATTTTAAAATAGTTAACATAGTTAAAAATTGTTTTAAAGTTTTACTTTTTTTACTACTTTTTTAATTTTTCATCTACATAAAAAATGCAATTTTAAAGCTAATTACAGAAGTGCATGATAGGCTGCTTCATCCTGTTCTTTAGAGATTACTGTTGAGTAGTGTGTAGTCATCTAATTATCATTACAGGCTGGATTACAATGATGGATTTGCACATATAGAGTGAAAGTACATATATACACATGTAATTAAATATACCGTCAAGGCTGTAGTTGTTGGCACCATTGAAATTGTTCCTTAAAATGAAGTATTTCTCCCAGGAAACGACTGCAATCATACCTGTTTTGTTTATACACGTTTATTTTCTTTGTGTGTATTGGAACAGCACAAGAAAAAGGCAAATTGGACATAATGTCACACAAAACTCCAAAAATTAGCCGGACAAAATTGTCGGCACCCTCTGCTTAATATTTGGTTGCACATTACAATAAATAACTGCAATCAATCGCTTCTGAGGGTACCGTTACACCTCGCAACATTGCATGCAATTTCACTTGCAATTTGCAGGTTGCAGTGAAATCATGGACACATTGTTCTATTTTGTTGCCGTGTACAAATAGAACAATGTGTCCATGATTTCACTGCAACCTGCAAATTGCAAGTGAAATTGCATGCAATGTTGCGACGTGTAACGGTACCGTTAGGCTAGCTTCACATCTGAGTTTGTGCTGCGTTGGAAGATTCTGTGTCTTTCTGCTGCATTAACGCATAGAAACGCATGCAAACGCATGTGTTAAACCACCCATAGACTTGTATGGTAAGCGCATATACAATACAAAATTTGACATGCTGCACTTTTCCCAAGTGCACTGGAAATGTTGCCAGCATTTGAAACGCAACCACATTTTGCAATGCATTTACCATACAAGTCTATGGGTGTGTTAATGCAATCAAACGCTGCCATTTTCATTGTGTTAATTCAGCTGAAAAACATATTGCGTTCAAACGCAATGAAAACATGATATGAACCTAGCCTTATAACTATCAGTAAGCTTCTTACACCTCTCACCTGGAATTTCGTACCACTCTTCTTTGTTGTATATCTTCCAAAATACAGGCAGGTACAGAGGACATTCACAGCATATCGCACTGGGATTACAGCTGTTTTGTGCTGAGTCAGCACTTCAACAGATCCTAGAGAAGATATGTTGAAGTGCTAAATCAGCAAAAACAGCTGTAATCAGGAATGTAACTACATTAGGTGCAGCTGTTGCAATCGCACCTGGGCCCTGGAGCCTAGGAGCCCCAAAAGTCTCTTTGGCCTATAGTAAAAGATTAATGCTATTAAAGATTTGCAATAATTGGGGGCCCTGTTGAAGCTTTCGCATCAGGGTCCATGAGCATCAAGTTATGCCATTGGCTGTAAGCCAGGTATGTTATACTGTGAATGGCCCTCTGAAGTCGTTTTAGGCATAGACACGGTGAGTGCCACTTTTCCTTTTTTGTCATGGTTTCTGCAAACTCTTAAGGCCCCGTTACATGGGGAAACATCTCCGGCAACATCGCTGGCAACTCAGGGGTGTGGCCAAGTTGCTGCAACATCGCTGGTGAGTTGCCCCGTGTAAGGGTACCTTCACACGCCACAATCTCGCCTGACGATATGTGGCGATCTAACGTGTGCGTGCATGTTTTTCATGGTCACCTCAGATCGCCGCCTGCGGCCTCACACGTTGCAATTGCACTCTGAAAGTAAGGCGATGTGTCGCTCCGGAAATCACCTCATGTACATTGGAAGCAATCCTGCCTTATCCGATCCCCGGTTCACACACCACCATCTCAAAGGCAATGTGGGCGTACATGTTCAGCATGGCGAAGAGATAGGCGTGCCGCAGTGGTTTACAGGGCGCCCCTTACGCGCTCATTGGACAACGCAACAGCGTTCCGATTGGTCAGCCTGCTCTGGAAGGCTGGCTAATACATGACGCCATTGCCATTGTGTGGTGCTGGACAGACAGCTCATCAAATATGGCGCGGTGTCAATTGACAGCCAATGGGAACACAGTAGCCCACACCAATCAGTTCACATGGGGTGCGGACTACAGAACGCTGTGGCACGCCTACGGGAAATCATACGCGATGCTGATTCCATCACTATCGCCCTATCACACGCCACAATACGGAAATATCGCCTTCATGATTGCGGCTGATTTCAGAGCAGTGCTCAGGAACCAGGCGAGAGGCGATTTATCGCTGCAAAATTCCCCAATCACACGCCGCAACTGTGAGGCAATTTCACGGCAATTGCTCCAGAGCGACGCATCGCCTTTAGGATTCCCAGGCTATATTGCGGCGTGTGAAGGTACCTTAATAAGGTGATTTCAACAGTGATAGTTGCTTCAGCAACATCGCCAGGTTTCAGGTCAATGACCTGAAGCCTGGCGATGTTGCTCAGGCAATCTGCCTGAATCGCCCTGTGTGACACCGCAACAGCGATGTTACAAGCAACTTTCCCCATTGACTGCCATGTTAAGGATCGCTGCCAGGGTTGAATTTAACCCTGTCAGCGATAGTTGCTTTCAACATTGCCGCTGCGTTGCCGGTGATGTCTCCTCGTCTGACAGGAGCTCAGCGATCTTGGCCAGCAACCAAAAACGTGTGCGCTCCCGTCAGTTGCCAGCAATGTTGCCGGCGATGTTGAAACGTCTGACGGTACCTTTAAACTAAGTGAGCACCACCTGTTAGCCATTTGCCACTCTAATATTCTGGATTCTCCATGTCTATATGTCGCTAGATATTTGCTGTACGTCTAAGATTACCGTTACATGTGCCGACGCCGCCGGAGATGTCGGCGGTGACTGGCGGGTGCATGCACGTTTTTGGCACCCCGCCTGCTTCGCTGTCCCCCATTTACATGGGGCGACACCTCCGGCGGCGCACTGGCGAGCTGACAGCCGGCATCGCCGCCAGGGTGTCTCAAAACCCCAGCGGCGATGCAGGACAACGGGAGCCTATGGCTCCCATCGCCTGTCAGCTCGCCGTCGGCCGGTTACATGGGGCGATGTGCACATATCGCCCCAGATCGGTCGCCTGGTTTCAGAGCACTGCTCTGAAACCAGGTGACCTCCCGGCGGCGCCAACATCGCCCCTTTACATGAGGCGACGTAGAGCGATGTCGCCTATGTAATTGGCAGTGATGTCGCCCCGTGTGACGGGCCCTTAAAAGGAAAAAAACGTGGTGCAGAACGTTTTTTCTTTGTTTGCTACATTACAGTTAATGAACTATGAAAATGGAGACATCTTAGCTAGTACATATGGCCATGCGCCAGTAGCCACTTTTTTTTCTTCATATTTTTGTCCACATAACCATGTGAGGGCTTGCTTTTTGTGAGACAAGTTGTTCTTTGCAATGAAAGCATTGATTTTATTATGGAAAGTAGGAAAAAGTTCCCAAGTGTGCGGAAACTCCAAAAAACTAAAATTTCATATATTATTTATTTTTTTATTTTTTTGGGGGGTAGAGTTACAATGCTCACTATATAGTAATAATTACGGTAGCTAAAAGTATGATTCTCCAGCCCAGTTTGATTAAGGAGATACCTAACATGATTTTTTTTTTGTTCATTTAAGTGGTAAAAAAATGTGAAAGACTGTAAAAGAAATTTTGTTCCTTTCTGTTGACATTTTCCGAGCCCCATAACGTTTTCAATTTGCGAGATTTAAGGCTGTGTTTATACTTGTTTTTCGTCCCCTGAGCTTATGTTTTTACTGTTATCATTCTGGAATAAATAGGATGTTTTGATTTGCTATTGCTGCAATGTTACGGCAGCCACTAAAACATAAAGCTAGTATTTAGATTTTTTTTTTATTTACAGTCTACCAAGCTAATTATCATTTTTAATAAAATGATAGATCAAACTTTAATGAATGCAGTGATATTAAATATATATATATATATATATACGGTATTTACTTTTTTTATTTCATTTTTAATGGGACAAATCAATTTTTTTGACTTTTTACTGCATTTATGTGCTTGAGTCTGTGATTGTCTGATCGCTTGTACTGTACATGGCAATGCATCAGCACTCCAATGTATAGCAAAAATCACGATCTATGAATGCCGGCTACAGGCTGTCTTTTAGGGCCACTTTACACACATCAACTTATCTGTCCAACTTCTGACCAACTTACTGGTTGCAGTGAAATCATGGACACATTGTTCCATTTGTGCACAGCCACAAAATGGAGCAATGTGTCCATGATTTCACTGCAACCAGTAAGTTGGTCAGAAGTTGGACAGATAAGTTGGTGTGTGTAAAGTGGCCCTTAGAGGATGATCCTCAGATGTCTTCAGCAAACCTCCAGCTGTAATGGCAACCAAACAGTGCCCTGCAATCAAATTATGGGTGTGTTGATAGTTGCATAAAATAGTTTGCCCCCATGCCAACTCATATGAAATGCCAGCTGTTAGATCTGTAATTAAAAGAAAAAACAGATATTGCGCCACACTGCAACTGGAGGAACTTAATACACGGTTTTACTATGTTTGTACTAACCTTTACTGGTTGTGCAACACCCCGCACAACCAGACTGATGGCTTAATGTGGATCACTGTAGTGACAAGGGCCAATAATCCCTCCTCCTCAGATACTCCGGGCCTGGTGGTCGGCTCCTTAGTTCCTCTGGAGATGGAGGTGGGCTCCTTCACTCCTCCACCCGAAGAGGCAGACTCGCTGCACTGGCTTCCGTCCCAGCTCCACTCTGTGTATCAGTTGATCATTCAAGGGTGGGTCTTTATGATGTACTGCCAGGTACTGTGGATCTTAGAGCAGCTCACACACCGCACTCCCAACAAGGGAGAAGGGGATTAGCAAATAGAAAAACAAGCGGTGTCAGAGGATTGGAGCGCTAAAGAAACCACGGGTTGGTGATTAGATTACCGATAATTTATTGCACGAACAGCAGGGGTCCAGTATGCCACAACGCGTTTCGACGCACAGATGCGTCTTTCTCAAGTGGAACTTGAGAAAGACGCATCTGTGCGTCGAAACGCGTTGTGGCATACTGGACCCCTGCTGTTCGTGCAATAAATTATCGGTAATCTAATCACCAACCCGTGGTTTCTTTAGCGCTCCAATCCTCTGACACCGCTTGTTTTTCTATTTGCTAGCTGTTAGATCTGGGCAGATGATGGATGAAAAATTCAGTCATCACCTGCCGGAAAGATGCAAACTTGGCTGGTAGGCAGGAAAATATGACATACATGTACACCATATGTCAAGAAGGGGTTAAAGGTGTTTTTCTTAAAATAAGCCCTGTCAATTCATTGTCTTGATATTTTTCTGCCTGGTGTCTGAATGTAATTTCAAGTTTGCTGATATTGCTGTCATCTGAACTATACTGTCACATCTCCTCCTAAACATGGTCCATGAATGTCTGATTCTGTCACCAGGTGATACTGTCTTCACATGGAAGAGACCCTTTTACACTCTACCCCCACCCCTCCAAATTACATATGATACACACAGCTCTGCTATATGCCCATAGACATAGATGGCTCTGCTACATGCACATGTAGACACACAGGTCTGCTACATGCACACTACACATAGTACACACAGCTATACTACATGAACATACAGATACACACGCAGCTCTACTACATGAACATACAGATACAACACACATAGCACTGGTGCATTCCCAATTCATGCACATACAGATGCACACAGCTCTGCTACATGCACACTACACATAGATATACATGTTCATAGACATAGATGGCTCTGCTACACGCACATGTAGATACACAGCTCTGCTACATGCACACTACACATACTACACACACAGCTCTACTACATGCCCATAGACATAAATGGCTCTGCTACATGCACATATAGACACACAGGTCTGCTAAATGCACACTACACATAGTACACACACACAGCTCTACTACATGAACATAGAGATACGCACACACAGCTCTACTACATGAACATACAGATACTCATGATGTGCCCCGAGGCCGTGGGGTACTCGGGGCCAGGCCGGTGCTGTCTCCCTGGGATCACAGTAGTCGTGACCCGTGGACTAGGCTCAGTCCAATAAGGAAGGGGTTATTTACAGGGGACTTGTTGTGACGCCACTTGGGGTATGTGGTCAGTGGAACCACCACTGCTGTATTCCTGCTGGGGACAGTGACTTAGGGCAGCGTGGATTGTAAGCCCTCCTCGGGTAGGGCTGAGTGTCCCCAGGGCAGGTGTAATGTAAGGGGCTGCATATTCTGGATGCTTCACTTACTTCTGTGCTGCAACTTCTCCAGTGAGCACGCAGAGACAGCAGGGATGTGGCTCCGCAGGTAGAGATCTCTACAGCGGCGTTGTAAAGAACAGTCTCAGGCAATGGTGAGCTTGCCAGGTACTTTACTGAAGTTCTTTTAGCAGCAAGTTACAAGTTAATGTTCTCACAGTCACAGTTCTTACAAGTTAGTATTGCTTCGGGCACCCGGGTTCTAAGGCAGCTCAGTCGGTTCCTATACGTTGCTTCCCTCAAGTTCCTTTCAAGCCCTGCTTGTCTCTTTCTCTGTCTTGACTCACGGTTTGGTCTGGCCGTCACAGGCTTTTGTGTGATAAGTCCCTCTGTCTCAGGGTCACTAGCCCTAGTCTGATGGCTGTGTTCCTAGACCGTGTTGGTAGGTAGGTAGGCTGCAGATCATAGAGTACCTGCCCCACACTGGTGTGCCTCATGATTAGGGTTAAGAGTCTCCCGTCACCTCTACAGAGCCAGCTCTCTGGCGGTCCTTGGCTTAGCCCTCCAGTGACCCAGGTATAATGTGGGTTCACAGGCTCCTTCGGTCTCACTGTGGGGTGTCGCTGCTTGCGGCTTCTTTCCCTCGCCTCCGGCTATGGAGTGAACGTTTTCCCCTAGGAAATCTGCCTCTAGGGTTCTGTGACCTCCAGGGAACCTCTCCTCCTGGGAAGTGTGTCTACAACTAGGTGTTCCTGTGTTTTTATTGTCGGTCTCTCCACCGACTTGTTCAGCTACTCTTTCTCTCCTCCCAGATTGCTCTTAACCCCTGCTACCCCTTGCCTAACCTAGAGTTCTATGCGTAGGGTCAGTGTGTGTCAGTGTGTGGGTGTTCCTACGGTCAACTGTCTTCCTCGCCTGGTTACAGTTCACCCTGTGGCCGCCCTGGTCGCAGGGGCGCCACACTCCCCCACAGCTCTACTACATGAACATACAGATACAACACACACAGCACTGGTACATTCCCAATTAATGCACATACAGATGCACACAGCTCTGCTACATGCACACTACACATAGACATACATGTCCATATACATAGGTGGCTCTGCTACACACACATGTAGACACACAGCTCTGCTACATGCACACTACACATAATACACACACAGCTCTACTACATGAACATACATATATACACAGCACTGGTACATGCCTAATTCATACACATACAGACACACGTGAACAAATGTGCTACATGCACACTACACATACAGATACACATATGGCTCTGCAACATGCACACTACATACCCATCTGTTACATGTACAATGCATGCACGTATAACACACACAGCTCTGCTCACTTATACAACACATGTACCCACATATACACACAGCTCTGCTGCATGCACAATGCATGCACATACAGATACACAGCCAGCTCTGCCACATGGACACTACATGCACACTACACACCTAGATCAGTACACAGCAGGAGAAAAGAGAGGGAGAGAGAACAGCTGTCTGTGAGCGGTTCTCCTCTACTTTCGCTCACAGACATCTATGGGCCATCTCACTGCTTCAGGGCCCTGGCATCTGCCTGGGTATGCCAGGTGCTGGCACCGGGCTGGGCCTGAGCTGGGTGATGTAGTACCATCCAGTCTGTCAGTATGGGTGTGGTACTGTTCAGCTGGAGTATTCAGCTCCCTGCTACAGCCTATGGGATAGCACCATATCCTACTAAAGCTCTCAAAATACTACTGGGAGTTGCCAGTTATAGTCTATATATTAGCTCTGGTTCCCTACTGTTGCTTATTTCCTGTTCAACCTATTTGATTCTTGTTCTGACATCAGCCAATTTACTGATGATTCTTTTGTGTTACAAGTTTGTTCCTTGTCTTTACTTATTGATCTGACCTAACAACCCAACCATCCTGCCCGCCCACTCCACCTTCCAGTGGCTACTTTGAGAATTCAACCCAGGGTTCTCTTGTAAGTCCACACCCCTTTTCAGGGATATAAAGAGTGCCAGTGCTCCCCTGGGACCTGATTTTCAGCATAGCTTGTGAAAAGTCTACCCATGAAAGCCCTATTTAGAACTGCAAGGTGACCTTGGATAATGCCACTATACATTTATCTCTTATGTTTGGCAACAGAATGAAGGTTAAACAATGTGATCTTAAATCATCTTGCTCAAGATTTGCTGTCTAGGGCTAATTAGCACACGGTGTATACAAACTATACTCAGCGGTATTTTCAATGAACTTTATTTACACTTACAAGGTGAACCCCGTTGAGACAATTGAAATAGCCACCAACTTGCTTTAAGGTACCTTCACACACAGCAATATTGCTTGGCAATTTCACTGGCAATTTGCTGGTTGCAGTGAAATCATGGACACATTGTTCTATTTTGTTGCTGTGTACAAATAGAACAGTGTGTCCATGATTTCACTGCAACCTGCAAATTGCCAGTGAAATTGCCTAGCAATATTACCGTGTGTGACGGTACCTTTACAGTGCAAAAATGTGTAGATGTCTAAGATATTGGTGCTAGACCTATGTCAGTACATACACTACTGAGGATAATGCTGGAGGTATCTAGTTAACAACAAACAGATCTTTTGTGCAAATGGTATCAAAGAAGCAAAAAGCGATTATGTCTGAGGTTTTAAGGCCCTGTCACACATAACGAGATCGCTAACGAGATCGCTGTAACGTCACAGATTTTGTGACGCAACAATGATCCCGCTAACAATGTCGTTATGTGTGACACATACCAATGATCTGGCTCCTGCTGTGAGATCGTTGATCGTTACACACTGCTCTGGATCATTTCTACGTTGTTGCGCTCCCGCTGGGAATGCTACATCGCTCTGTTTGACAGGGACAATGACCAATGATCTCAATACTACGCTATGGAGTGACAATTCCCAACGACCTTGGTATAATTCTGGATCGTTGCTGAAGTCGTTGGTGACATCGCTGGTGAGATACCTGTTTGACATCTTACCAACGATGTGAAAAACGACACACCAGCGATCTTGGCATATCGTTATCTTATCGGTATCGATGGTGCATTGTTATGTGTGATGGGGGCTTTACCTTCTGTCACAGCAACGTGAGCAGTTCTTTCTTGGCAGAGGTGCCAGGTTAGACATGTCACCTCTATTTTCCAACTGCAATGTAGAAAAGTAGGATGATGTTAGCAGAGGTGAAGCACAGGTGTCTGAGATAATAATTCAAACTGTATTAAAAAAGACAAGGCTAAATAAGTTCTGCAATTTGTCAAGAAAAGTATATGGAGAAATTCAACCTTATAAATGTTAATACAGTGCCAGAACATGGGATTGTCCTTCCAAAGACTCTCAATTATTGTCAGGATACATATTCTTTAATGTTCTTAGTTGTGTCCAGTCCTTTTGAGCTTGTCCAGAATATCTTTTTTTAAAAGACAGGAATGTAGTAAAATAATAAATTACCAATACGCAGGGCCGTATTTGCCACTCGGCACTGGAGTGCCTAGGTCACCAGGCTGCAGCAACACAGTGAAAAAAAAATATTTTTTTAACCTCCCCTCCCTTTAATTAGAAAATCCAGGAGATCTGTTGTCTTTTTGGAGGGGAGTTCAGGATCAGGATCGGGGGCACACCTCCATATTCACCTCAGATGCAGGGAGCTGACTGACCCAGGAAGTAGAGGTGCCGTAACTTCCGGGGTCAGACAAGTCCCTGCTCTGAGGTGCTGCATCATCTCTGCATGTGAGGAGAATGAGATCATCTATCACACTGCAGAGCACTGAGGAGAAGGAAGACGACATGGGAGCAGGATACTGGAGCAGGTGAGCGCTCACAGAGCGGAAGATTCGGGGAGGGTATGCTGTATACATTGGAACAGGGGAGACTGGTGACAGGGGAGGCTGTGCTGTATATTGGGAACAAGGGAGGCTTTTGACAGGGAAGGCTATGGTGTATACTGGTGAACAGGGGAGGCTGATGCTGCTCTATACTGGTGAACAGGAGAGGCTGCTGCTATATACTGTTGAACAAGGGAGGCTGCTGCTATACACTAGTGAACAAGGGAGGCTGCTGCTATATACTGTTGAATAGGGGAGGCTGCTGCATTATACTGGTGAACAGGGGAGGCTACTGCTGCTATATACTGGTGAACAGGCGAGGCTGCTGCTATTTACTGGTGAACAGCAGAGACTGCTGCTATATACTGGTGAATAGGGGAGGTTTCTGCTGCTATATCGTTGTGGACAGGCTGCTGCTATATACTAATGAACAGGGGAGGCTTCTGCTTCTGCTATATACTGTTGAACAGGGGAGGCTGCTGCTATATACCAATGAACAGGGGAGGCTTCTGCTTCTGCTATATACTGTTGAACAGGGGAGGCTGCTGCTATATACTAATGAACAGGGGAGGCTTCTGCTTCTGCTATATACTGTTGAACAGGGAGCTGCTGCTGCTGCTAAATACTGTGAACAGGGTAGGCTGGTGCTGGATTTGGGGTAGGCTGATGCTTTAGAATGGGGATTTGGGGGCATATTACTATAAAATAGTTTTATTGGAGCTATAAAGTAAAATCTACTTTATTTAATGTGCAAATGAGTGTGTGTCGCATCACTCTCGTATTTGTATACTAAATCTTGTCTTTATTGTCAGTGCTCGTTATTAATAGTGAATGCTGTCTAAAATCAGCTTGCAAGTCAGCGCTTACTCACTGAGGCTGGTTTCACACTTGTGTTTTTTTCAAGTCAGGCAAAATCAGGTTTTTCAGCCAAATCCTGATCCTTTCAGGATCCAGTTTTTTGTCCTTTCACTTTAATGGTTTCAGGAAGCAAGCTGAAGTGACAGCATTGTACCTGGCAGCATTAAAGTGAATGAGCAAAAAACTGGATCATGAAAGTATCAGGCTTTGGCTGAAAAACCTGATTTCGCTTAATTTGATAGAAAAACGCAAGTGTGAAACCAGCGACACTGGATGAGTGCAGCAGCGGCTTCAAGTGTCAGTGTGGGTGCACACAATGTGGCTGCAGGCTCGCTCTGATGCCTGATACGTGTCAACTCTTGGCTTGCATCTGAACACCTTCAGTAAAGAGGAGGGGTGAACGAGCAGACAGCATGTCTCCATATCACTAGGCCTCTGCT
Source organism: Allobates femoralis (assembly GCA_033576535.1). Lineage (NCBI taxonomy): Eukaryota > Metazoa > Chordata > Amphibia > Anura > Aromobatidae > Allobates > Allobates femoralis. Next base: position 108,208,890 of record JARQOC010000009.1, on the reverse strand, counting down.
CCTCGCTGGAGCAATGGTTAGGTCACCTATTTTAATCTCTTGATGACTTTGAAAAGCTGAAGGTGTTAAACGCTCAAAAGACTGATCCTGTGCACAGCGAGTGCAGACGTTCATTCTTTTAGTGTTTAATTGGCGATTGTTAAAGCATTTTACAGAGAATTTCTGCCTTAAATAGATGTCATGTGCACAGACTCAGTGTGTGACCTCAGTAAGGGGAGTGACCACTAAAAGTGCCTAGGGCAGCATGAAGGCCAAATACAACCCTGCCAATATACACCAATTTTACACATTGTAGATACAATCAATACAGGTCTCTCTTTACTTTAGGCAGCTAAATATATGATTCTTAAAGGGAATCTGTCACCAGGTTTTGCGAGCAGCATAGTCTAGAGATAGAGACCCTGATTCCAGCAATGTGTCACTTATTTGGCTGTTTCGTGTAGTTTTGATGTTTTGATAAAAATCACAGTTTAATCAGCAGGAGATTATCAGTAAGGGAAAAGTTGGACTGCTGTCAGGTAGCAGAATATTCATGAGCTCTCAATAACCCCACTCCACTACTGATTGGCAGCTTTCTACGTACACTGTACTTGGGCAGAAAGCTGTCAATCAGTGGTGTAGGTGGGGTTGTAGAGCTCCTCATTGAAATAAGTACTAGATCTACAGCACAGAAAATGATTTTATCAAAATGAAAGTGAGCTGTCCAATAAATGACACACCGCTAGAATAAAGGTATCTGTCCCTACATTATGCTGCTCTCAGATGGTACAGCCAAACTTGGCTACAGAAGTGACACCAATCAGACTGGTGACTCATCGCGGCCGGAACTCCGGTTTAGACAGGCGTTAGCTTCTTCCTCCTTGTCACGGGTGGACCGCGCCTGCCGGTAGTGGGGCCCGGTTGAGTGCAGATCAAAAGAGGGAGACGTCTTATGGGAACAGATTAAGGGGTTAATTGTTTTGTGACGCCACCTATGAGTATTTCGGTAAGTCTTACCGACGCTGCGGGACCTCCGGGGGATGGAATGCAGCAAGATGGAACGCTCCCCACAGGCTAAGCGATGATCCCCGGAGGCTGGAGCTGCTGAAGATGTTGTGCGGCAGCTGCGGTTACCTTGAAGTGCGGACAGACAGTTCATAAGAAAGCACGGACACTGTAAGTCTCTGTAACGGGTTCTTTACTGTAACCAGCAGGCAATACATGGCATACAGTTTGTGGGTAGCAGACCGGGTGGACTCAGCAGTGATAGGTGTCCCTCAGAGATACGCAGTGTTCCTCCATTCTAACTAAGTAGGTTGCCGTTGTCACCCAGGAATACCAGGTCGGGTACAGGGAGGCTGCTTGAATGCCCTATCCGGGGTATACTTTCCGGATGCTTTGGGGAGCCTTGGGTCCCTTGGTGGGTACACCGCTGGTTAGACGACGGAATTTGGCGGTGGTGGGGTGCTCCTGTAAAGCGGTCCCTCCACTCCTCTGGTTCGCATAGCAGAGCTGAACTGCTGCTAGCTTCGGTACCAGCAAACCGGCTGTAGATGGGCACGGGATGATTTTGGACTCGCATGTTGATGCCCGTTGGTCGGTTGGTAACGCACCGGGAGTAATGGTGCTCAACCGTGGTAAAGGTGAGGAGATAGCCGGTAGAAGGTGGCCAGGGGGCTGCACTGACTGTGCAACCCCCTCTCCTAGGTTGCAGAGCTGGGAATCTGCAGGGGTCTTCTAGGTTGCTGTTGCTTCTCCAGACCCGAGACTAGAACTCTCTAAGCTGGACTATCTTCCACTACACACTACCCTTGCACTCCGCCCACCAGGACCTTGATTGGCCCTCTATGCTAAGTGATGCATGCAGGGTATGGATCTCTGAGTTAACTGTGTGACTGCTGGGTCAGAGAATATTGCTGCTGCATTTATGGCTGCAATACCCTCCTGTGATGCACTCGTTGCGGGGCGCCACACTGGCATATAGAGTGGCGTGCTCCCATGCTGCTGTGCTGGTAATGTCGCTGATAGTTTGAGGTCAGCATTTAACAAATGTGGGCAATGATTCGCCCTTACCCATGTTTGTTAGTGGCAGGTCCTGGTGTAACACACAGCCAATACCCACTGAGTATGGGGCAAGCTCAACCTGTCAGCCCACTCCATACACCCGCTTCCGACTTGCACTGTACATGTACAGTAAATGTCATGAAGAGGTTAAAGTGAATTTGTCCCCGGGTTCTTGCCACCTAATCTGAGAGCAGAAGTAGAGACAAAGACCCTGATTCCAGTTATGCACCACTTACTAGGCTGATTACTGTACACTACACATGGACAGAATGCTGCCAATAAGTGATGTAAGTGGGTTATACAGATTTCAACTTTCAGACAGTGACGAAGAAATTTGTCATTTTTCATTTTCGTTTTTTCACTCCTCGGCTTCCAAGAGCCATAACTTTTTTATTTTTCCGTCAATATAGACATATGATGGCTTGTTTTTTGCGGGACGAGTTGTACTTTCAGATGCAATAATTTGTTTTACCATATAATGTACAGGGAAATTGCAAAAAAATTCCAAGTGCAGTGAAATTGCAAAAAAAGTGCAATTACACGTTTGTTTTTTGGATTTTTTAGTCGCCGTGTTCACTATATGGTAAAACCGACGTGACGGTGTGATGCCTCAGGTCAGTACAAGTTTGTAGATACCAAACATGTATACCTTTATTGATATCTAGGTGGTGGAAAAAAATTCAAAAGCATGAAAAAAAAAAACATTGCACTTTTTGCGCCATGTTCTGCGACCCGTAGCATCCTCATTTTTCGGGATCTGGGGCTGGGTGACAGCTTATTTTTTGCGTCTCGAGCTGATGTTTTTAATGATACCATAAGTGGGTGCATGCACTGTTTTGATCGCCCGTTATTGCATTTTTTAGCATTGTTGCAGCGACCAAAAAAACGTAATTTTGGCGTTTGAACCATTTTTTGCGCTACGCAGTTTATGGATCTCATTATTTGATTATTTATATTGATAGATCGGGTGATTCTGAACGCGGCGATACCAAATATGTGTATTTTATTTAATTTTTTAATACTTTTATTGTGGATGGGAGAAAAGGGGGGTGATTTGAACTTTTATGGTTTTTTGTTTTTTTTCAACTTTGTAAAAACTTTATTTGTTTATTGATTCTTAATTTTACACAGCCCCTGTGAGAGGCATGCAGATGCACAGTCCGATCACTTCTGACACATACAGAGAAGCTGCAGCTCCTCTGTATGTGTCAGAATCGCGGACCTGTTGTGGTTGGCAGCCCCTGCCAACCACAAGCAGGAAATGCTCCATGACAGGTTCCAGGGTCAAGCCAGGACCCTGGCCTGTCACATCAGCACGGGAGATCCCGCGATACTATCGCGAGATCTCCCCTGGAGCCCGATAAGCACGCGCTGCCGGCTCCGGCTCCCTTAGATCCCGCTTTCAGAGATTGATGGCGGGATCTAAGGGGTTAACAGCACTAATCGGATGGCGGGACCGATCGGTGCTGTTAGTCCGACATCTCAGCTAGTGAGATCAGCTGAGATGTCGGAGGTTTGAAGTGAGCTCCACGCCGGAGCTCACTTCAAACAGGGGGTAATGACAGCCGACGTCTAGAGACGTAAGGCTGTCGTTAACAGGTTAAGAAAACTACAGCAAGCAGCCCAGTAAGTGACACATCACCGGAATCAGTCACTGCCCCTACATCATGCTGCTCTCAGGTGTGATTGCAAAAAGTTGGTAATAGATTCCTTTTTAATGCCATGTGATTTCCTGTCTAGAAGTGATTGAATGATACAAAGAGGTGTCTAAAAAAAAGTATGTATTGGTTATTTTACTGCCTTCTATGTCTTAAAAAAGTATGGTAAGACATAAAAGTATATTCTACACAATGTTTATGCAAGTATGGAAAACAAATAAGTGCATATTCACTTCTTATTGATGTTTTTATATTTTTATTTCTGAACAGTTGTTTCAGTAGCATCTGCATGTATTTTGAGAAACACTATTCAGATTATTGCAATAGTCATAAAACTATGAACATATAATCTACTGTTTGGGACTATGACCCGAGTTACATAATAAAAAGATATGTTAAGCATTCTATGGATATAGATTACAGGGGTGTCCAACCTTCTGGTATCTTTGGAAGAAAAACAGTTGAGTCACACGATAAATGCACAAACACAAAAGCTGAGTAGCAAAAACAGTCTGTGCATGATTTTAATGATTTTTGCCACCACAGACGAACAAAAACACTACTAGACTGAGTCTGATGTATATGCATCATATAGGAAACACTAAAACAGCTGTGTGCACATCACATAGGAGACACAGAGACTGTTGTATATACATCACATGGTATACACTGAACTACTGTACATAAATCATATGGTGTACACTGAGACTGCTGTATATATATCACATGGTATACATTGAGACTACTGAATACACATTACATGGTATACACTAATACTGTTGTATGTGTGTGTATATATATATATATATATATATATATATATATATATATATATATATATATGTGTATATATATATATAGTAAACCTGGGCACTATACCTTTTCATTAGGGGTAAATTTAGCGTGGAATTGGAGCTCCTTATCAGTGTTGCACGTACTCCAAGAACAGCAGATCAGATCTTATAAGCAGAGAGACATGAGGCGGCACTCACCGATTTAAATGAATTTCTTCTTTATTGAAGGATCCTCTTCAAATTACATTTGGCAGGGGAGGGGGTGCTAGGAGACGGTGGACGACGCCCTGCCGTTCTTGACAAGGACCCGTCGAAGTGGCACCGCCCGCGAAACGGTAGGCCGTCGTCCACCGTCTCCTAGCACCCCCTTCCCTGCCAAATGTAATTTGAAGAGGATCCTTCAATAAAGAAGAAATTCATTTAAATCGGTGAGTGCCGCCTCATATCTCTCTGCTTATAATATATATATATATATCACATAAAATTTAGCAGCACACTGGTAAAGCTGATTACATGCGGACAACGATGTTACTTGTTGTTCTTATAGATGTTTTTAGCGAAAATATTAAAACTAAAATATAAAAAAAAAACTCTGATGGAATTTTTTTTTGTTTTTTTCGTTTTTTAAAGTTTTTAGTACATACATTGGCCGATGTACGCTTGCCCTTCAACCATAGCAAGGTGACTTAACCTGAAGGGTCTCTGTCTATATTTTAGAACCTCTGTTGTACCTTAGGGGTCTCCGTCACAGTGGGCAATAGCAGGAACATACCACTTCAGGTATCCACCATGGCTCAGAAGGGAGGCTGGAGTGCAAATTCTAGATGTGGAGTCAACTCCACACATCAAATAGAGGAAAAAAAACAGACAGCACTTCCATTTAAATTTTCAGCCCAGGTGCAAATCTAACTATTGAATTACATATATCACATAAAATTTAGCAGCACACTGATAGAGCTAATTACATGAGAATAACGATGTTACTTCAGGTGGCCAACTGAAGAAGACAGCTGAACACTGTCGAAACGCGTCATGGCAGCACAAGGGGCCAATGAAGGTCTGTTTTTAATTGTGGTTCTTGTTCTAATTTATCCCATCACTCCATTTAGCCGGTAAATACCTCTATTTTGCATGTTACTACTCACCCTGGGGAGATCGGCAGGAGCTGCTCCGGCTGGATTATGACATTAACTAAAAGCTGCAAGGAGCTGGTTAGGTTCCCGGGAAACTGATCGCAAGACAGCAGGACCTGCGGAGACACTTTTCCGGTTCCGGCGGTCACGTAACACAGAAGTCACGAGGAGAATCACCTAGAAGCTGCAGCATTCGCACGGAGGGCACCGGCACCCAGGGCACTGCTACCTAAAGGAGGCTATACCCGGAGTTTTGCGAAGGCACACAACCCTCAAAGGTGAGCGGTCCACTGGCCACCTAATAATAACCTGCTCAGAAGGTTCTTCACAGGTGCGCTCTCCATTCTTTTCATACACAAAAATGAAATGGGTGATAGACATTTAAACTGGACTGTCTTGTGCCATAATAATATCCATCCTGGGCTGCATGTGTGGTGCCCCAGATAGTCAGGCATCACACCGGGGTATTACACCCATAAAAGCGGTGTAATTTTCCCCAACTGTAGGTGGATGCAGAGGCAGGTGGGAGGGACCCAGTCCCAGCACTCCCACACTGACTTAGGAGATGGAAGGAGCATATACCCTAGGAGGAAGGAAAGTCGGGAGGACAGAACAGGAAAGTTGCAGACTGCACCTGAGGGAAGATGAAAAGGGGACCTGAGGGGACCTTGAGAGAGGGTGCCTGACGCGTGAGTCTTGGCCCGAGAGAGAAAGGGGGACCCCCAGTGTGGAGCGACCATACTTCGGGAAGCTTCCCCAGTCCACCACGGAAAGCCAGATCTGAGGAAACGGCCAGAGTCCAGCTCTGAAGTCGTCAACCGGCTGCTGCGGTTTGTTTACCGGCCACAGCACCCTGCTGTTACGGAACGGTCCACCCGTGATTTCATAGAGGTTGGGGTTGAAGTTGGAGAGGCAGAAGGGAAAGAGAGGAGCCCCAGGATTACCTTGAGGGAACAGGGAAAGGATTTATCCCAGGCAGGGAACACAGGACACGAGTTTGCCAACTAAGGTATATCACGGGTACCTCTGTAATGACCAGAGGTCCGTACTAGATCCAGTGAGTCACAGAAACAGAGACGGGGGCAGAAGCAACATAAAATACTTGCTTTTACTTGGGGAAACAGATGGAAAGTTTAGAGTAAGATGCACAGATATGTTATTTCCCAAGAAATAGATAAATTATACACCCAGCATCAAGCTAGGGGTCGGTGTGTTACCTTAATGTTCCTCCTCAGTGTGAGGAGACAATGCCAAAAGTAAATTTACCTAAAATCTATACAGAAAAATAAGCGATTTACTACACACAGCAGCAGGACAGGTGTAAATCAGATGGATGCAGTTTAGTGAGGATCACTGAAATAACACACCGATTTACAATCTTATCAACTCTATACATACAATACATATAAACCCAGTGTACATATATGTACATATATATTTATATATCTGATCTGTTGGATACCCGGGTATCTTATCTAATGCTACCGTTTAGTCCAGTTACAGTCTGTACAGGCCTGGGGAAGTACTGTTAACGCAGTCACTTCCAATGGTCTTCAGGGCCAAAAATGAAAAATAAATAAAACACAACTGTAGTAAATAGGGATATTGTGTTCTCTTGTCTGAAGGGGGGTCCTAAGTCTCTGTAGCTTTTTGGGAGGCCAAGTGTGTTCACCTAGAGACACCACACCGAGGCCTGCAGTCTCACAGCAGAGATTCAGTCTTTTCCTCTCACACTATGGCCGACCCGTCTCCTCTAAAGCACTCCTCTCCTGGCAGTAGTATACTCGCTTCTTAGCAGGGAATAAGTCTTTGGTCCCCTCCAGGGACTCTGCTGTCCAGTGGATCAGTGTCCGGTCTCAGCTTTATCTGGCTCAGACTTCTCCATAGCCGCTCTCCTCAGTGCACCTCAGGAGACTTGTTTTCTTGTTTACTTCATAAAGTACTCCCTGTCTCCGTGACAACCTCCTCAGCTGACAGCCCCCACCTGTTTATTCAGAAAGTAAATATTTACACTCTCTTAGGGCCCTTTCACATCAGCGTTTCTTGAAATTTGCGGCAGATACGGTGAAAAAACCACATCTGCCGCAATTACCGCATACCGGCTGCACTTGCGGCGCGGTTGCGGTAAACGCCATGCAAAGTATAGGCGTACTTGCGGCAGGTGCGGCAAGTGCGGTTTTGCACTTGCGGCAGGTGCGGCAGCGAAAAAAACCGCGGTCAGCCGTGGTTTTTTTCGCTGACGCACCTGCCGCAAGTGCAAAACCGCACTTGCCGCACCTGCCGCAAGTACGCCTATACTTTGCATGGCGTTTACCGCAACCGCGCCACAAGTGCAGCCGGTATGCGGTAATCGCGGCAGATGCGTTTTTTTCACCGCATCTGCCGCAAATTTCAAAAAACGCTGATGTGAAAGGGCCCTTACACCTCCATACCGCTTTGTATCCACTTACAGCCACCCGGAAGGTTACCTGTAATACATCTGTACCGAACTGTGAATGCTGTATCAGTAGATGCTTGTTATCAAGTAAAGTACCTGGGAGAGAGTGAACTTGTCTCTGTGTCTCTGTGCTACCGACATTGAATCTCTCTACTTCTACTCAACGCCGCCCCGGAGGTCCAGCTTTACCTGTAGAAAGCTATACCACCTAGCCGCAATACCAACGCCCTCCAGAGGACTGTGGCGGCACTGGTGACCCCTCACCAGGTACTACAGGTGGAATCACGAAATAACTTTTACCTCATCACCTTCAATTTACCCCCCATTAGTTGTCCCCCAGGGTCACGGGCTCAGGCATCGCCATCAGTGATCCCCTGGACCACGAGCCTGAAACCTGAGTACCCGGCCCTGGGCGCGACACATGTGGTCTGCGAGTTGTGAGTTGGATAAACCCGATCTAGAAAAAAAAAACAACCAAGATTATATATAGTATCAAATTTGTACAGTATGTCCAAACTGTTACTATGATCATTACCATGCAGCCTGCAAATTCTCGGCAGCACATTCCCTGTTTACTTGAGGAAATATGCTGCAGATCAATGATTAATTTGAAGCCACACGGAAGATTCAATCAGCAGACAAAATAACTAACTACCGGTATGTTTGAGTATGACAATGATTTGAACAAATGGTCCTATAAATGTACTTTTGGCCAATTATCGATCACTGTGAAAGGGCCTCAATCAGAAGATTATACCATCTAGTCAGGTAATGCACTCATAGTCAGTAGAGAAGGTACTAAGAGAACAACTGGATATAAAACTGTGACCAATGGGGTATGATTTCATGCATGCACAGCCATTCAATATTACAGTCAAGTAGATTTATGTGCCAAAAGCTGTTAAAGCTGAAGAAGAAACGGAAACATTTTATGATCAAGCAAAGCTGAAAATGACAAACCCTCTAAAGTAAAAGTGTCAGCTATAGATTGGAGTGGCAAGCTGGTAACTGTGCAGAGCAAATAAAGCCGGTCATGAAATAGCAGGTAGTGTGCTGTCAGCGTGATTCACTTACGTCTGTAATGTAGCCGCACAGCCCTATTATTTTTAGTGGGTTTACTCATGTTCACTGACAACCTTGTTAAGGACTGGTTGAGTGTGATTTCTATATTTGCAGACAATATAATCCTCTGTAAAGTACTGTAATCAACAAATGGGAAGAAAATATATTAAAAATGGAGGTAAGGCAGCTGGAGGATTAGGCAAAGATATGACAAATGAAGTTTAAAGGGACTGTCCACTGCTCAGACAACCCAATTTCAATCTGAGTGTTTGCTCTGGTTACAACAAAACCACAGGCCAGGGTCAGACTACCGTTTTTAGCAGATGTCATGGACATCCGCTAGTCTTTTTTTCAGCAGCGCATATGCGCTTTCCAGTGCCGCTGCTGCTCAATGCTGCCTCTAGTTACCCAATATTGATCGTGGTAACCGGCCACACATCCAGCTTAATAGCATCTGCTTAAGTAGAGCGGACAGGGAAACGCTGCATGGAGCGTTTCCCTGTCCGCATGCAGCGTTTTCCTGTCCGCATGCAGCGTTTTCCTGTCCGCCTTTAGTGTTTTAATTGCTGCCTATGTTTTGCATAAGTTGAAGATCAATTAAAATTGTTGTTTAGAGTGCTCGCTGCACCCATCATGTGGTTTAACAGCTCAGTGCACCAGTTTTCCCACTTATTTAGCATTTTCTTTCCTCCCTTACTGGTGATTGACAGTGATGGCCTGCCTGGAGTGAACACTGTTTTCAGAGAAGATTCAGGCTAGCCATTGGTTTCATTCACCAGTGAGGGAGTCAGGACGTAATGCCAGTAATTGGAATGGTGTGGTAAACCTCTTGGCCACACCACAGGTGCACCAAGAACCAAAATTGGTATAGTTAAACTTACAACATAACATATATAAGTCTTTGGTGCATCTAAAGGTACTGTTACACGGCACGACGTTGAAATGATGTCGGCAATGATCTTGTGGGCGCACGGCCTTTTCCGACATCGTTTTGTCATCGTTGGTGAGATGTCACACGTCTAGATATCGTGGACAACTCGCCAACGATGTAGTGAGCAAGTATCGTTCGCACAACCCAGCGAATAATACCTGCTGATTGCTGTGAATGGGCAAAGTCGTAAATGACATTGTTATCGTGGTGTAACACACAACCATATAGCAGGTTGGCTGATCGTTGATCGTGTGATTTGAGAACATGTTCTCAAACCTGCGATCAGTGATCCAACGATTTACTGTTACAACTTCACAGAGTCACACGCAACGACGTCCTAACGATGTCCCTTGAACGACTTCAAACCCGTGACGTTTAAGCAATATCGTTAATGATGTCGTGCCATGTAACGGGGCCTTTACAGAAAGTTATGTCCCATAGTAAAAAACAAATATGGTATATGTCCCCTTGCTCTGCACTTATCACCTTAACAAGATTTGCATGGGTATGAGGGGATGACATCATATGGGGTGACAGGCCATTCAAATGTATGCTGTGTGGGCTGGGGAGACCCTGGCACTTTTAATTATGCACTTTGAAGACAGTAAACTTAATTTTCACAACCACTGGCAAATAGCAACAGCCAAAACAAAAACGCTCATGGGCTACATGATAAAAGGCAGAAGCAATTTCACATTTTACTTCTCAACAAATCACTAGTTAAACCATACATGGAGAATTGGAATATTTTGCAGAATTTTGGAAGGAGCTGAATTAGAGTGGGTGCAAAGAAGGAGGACAAAAGTAATTAGGAAACAAAAATAAGATTTGCTGGTACTTCCAATTAATGGACAAAACAAGTAACAATAGTCCTGAAACTAATTGTACACTAGTGATAAAAATTATCTATGTCAGAGTAAAGGAAACTAGATAAAGAATGTGGGATAACGTATGAGTGTCAGCTATAAGATTGTATCTGTACTATAATTTAAAGGGATCCTGTCACCTCCAAAACGCCTCCTAAGCTAGCAAAATATGTCCCTGCAGCATATTATCACTAATCTTACACTCCTTTTGTCTCAGAAAAGCATCCTGTGAAAGTGGAGAAAAACGTTTTATAACTTACTCATTAGTGATGTTAATTAGCAGGGGCTATATTCTTTAGCCCCTAGGGCGGGCCTTCTTCATCATAATATCATGCCCTAATAGGCGTGATCTTCTATTCATATTGTATTCAGCGCCTCCCTGCTCTCCTCGGCTTTAATGGGGCTGTAATGGCGTGAATCGCGTCATTTCCGGCATCAGATGACGTCAGTACACCCACGCCGCATGCGTAATGCGGTGCTTGAAGCCTACAGAGCGGCGCAGGTGTGCTGACGTCACCCTATGCCGGAAATGACGCGTTTCACGTCATTACAGTCCCATTACAGCTCAGAACGTGCCGTGGAGAGCAGGGAGGCGCTGAATACAATATGAATAGAAGATCACACCTATTGTGGCATGATCTTATGATGAAGATGGCCCACCCTAGGGGCTAAAGACTATAGCCCCAGCTAATTAACATCGCTAATGAGTAAGTTATAAAACGTTTTTTTCCACTTTCACAGGCTGCTTTTCTTTTTTTTAGGGTTTTTTTACATGTACATGCCCTGGCCTCGCCACTGCTCTCACCGTTGTGGAAATCCTACTGCGCATGCACGGTTAGCCCTCAGCATCAGTATCTCTATCGATACCCGGAAATAGGGCTGCTGCCATCTTACTGCTCCCGCGCATGCGCAGTTTTCATTCCAGTCTTCTGCCACCATTATTATACACTGCCTCTTGAATATCTTTGCATTATATCTTATTTTACTTCAAAACCTCAATTATATTTGAACATCTTACTTATTTTATGAATTAATGATTGTTTCGAAATTACTCTTAATATTATTACTAAGTTAACTGTACTATTAAAGTGCTTCTGCAATATATGTGCTGTTACACAACTAGAAAGTGCTCTGTGCTGTATATTAAAAAAAGGGGGATTTACCTTTGTCATATGCTCCTCTTCATCTTTTAAATAAGCCTCATAATATGTGGTTTTGTACCTTTTAGGTGTATGCTCTCAGTCTTCTTAGTGTTGTTTTTTCTTTAATAATATGATTATCCTATCCTTTAGTGTACCCCATTCCTAGGAATTAAACAGTACCCTTGTCAGCATAATGACATCAGAGTTGTGAGCCCCTATCGAGCCCCAGGCCCTGGGTTACTCGGGTATCAGGCTCGGTGGGTGTTTTCACAGGGATGTCACGGGTGGCAGCGCCTGAGCCCGTGGCCTGGGTGACACTTCAATAAGGGGTTATATACATGGGATAAGAGTTTGTTGTTGTCATGTGACGCCACCTGTAGTACCTGGTGCTGGGTCACCAGCGCCGCCATAGTCCTCCAGATGGCGAAGGTATTGTGGCAAGGGTAGTGAAGCTCCTTACAGGTGGAGCTGGTCCTCCGGGGCAGCATTCATCTAAGCAAACAGGTCGAATTCTGCAGCACAAAGACATGGAAGCAAAGTCACTCTCCCGGGTACTTTACTGTAAACAGTCATCAGCATACAAGTCCACAGTTCAGCAACAGTTTTAAAGAAACAGGTAGCTCTACGAGTGGCTGCAAGTGGATGCCAGGTGGTATGGTGGTACCCGTGGTATGCCTTAGTTGACGATCCCGTGTCCTTTCTTCCCCACCAAGGATGAGTTTATACTCAATGGCTCCTTAAAGGTAGACTTGGGGCTCCCCTCCCTCGTGGTGAGGAAGCAGGTAGACCGCTCCATCTGGCAGGGTGCCACAGCCGGTGAACAGACTGCAGCAGCCGGTTGACGACTTCAGAGGTGTCTCTGGCCGTTTCCTCGGGTCCGCATTCCCGTGGTGGACTGGGGAATTCCCTGGAGTATGGTTCGCTCCACGCTGTGATTCCCCCTTTCTGTCTAGGGCCCAGACTCCACGTCAGACACCCTCTCTCGGGATCCTCTGAGTCTCAGGATCCTCTCTCATCTTCCCTCTGGATCAGCGTAGAGCTGTCCGAGTTAACCTTCCGCCTCGCTCCACACTCCTTCTTGACTCCTCTCCAACTCTCTAACTCTAATTAACTTCTACTCCCCCTAGAGGTGAATATATCTCCCTCCCAGGAGTAACCTCCCACTCCTATTCTAATGTGAGTGTGCAGGAATGTGTCGCACCCACCAGCCTAGCATTCACTTGCATCTGGGGAAGATTACACCTCTTTTATGGGTGCAATACCCTACTGTGATGTTTGACCATGTGGGGCGCCACACCCCCCTCGTCAATTTCTGCCCAAAGGAACGTTCGGGTTTAAATTTAAATTACCCCTTCCTAACTTTGCCCAGACGGATGATATAACTTTTTCAGCCCTTTAATGTACTTAACCATCCATTGAGGCAATTATTTCAGATGTGACACACAACTCACTTGTCCCCTTATTTGTTTAAATAGGAAAATATAATCTTGTGTTTTTATAGCCTTTTATTTTCCATTTTGTGTAGAAAATTGTATTTTATACAGTTAATAAATTAATTTTTTGCATTTAGTTCAATAAAGTGCATAAGTGTGTGTTTATTTAAAAAGTATCAATTTGACCGTACAATACGGAGAGGTGTTGTGGTTGGTACGACATGCTTCTATTTATAATTCTCTAGATTTATAATAGGCAACCTGTGCTTGGAGTGTCCAATTCTTCCCTGTTTCTCTTCAATTTACCGTAGTGCCTGTGTAATAAAGCAAAAATCCTTTTTAGAACAGTGCTTATCTACAACATGCTACAAATATGACTTCCAATACACAATGTCAGATGACTATCAGCCTTCGAGAGTACAGATTGTAGCTTGTAGTCTACATTGAGACCCCCAGGTCTTAGCTCCACAATTTATGTATCCATTGTAAATCTTTTGTTTTTAAAACTTGACCCTATCTCCTCCCCTCCTCAACGGAGGTACTGCATCTATCAATTTAAACCTCAAATCTCTCTCTGTATGTTTAGCTTCAACAAAATGTTTGGGAAGCGGTAGATTGAGTACCTTTTTTTGTATACTGTACCTGTGCTGGTTGATCCTTATTTTGAAGTCTAGGGTCGTTTCTCCGATGTACAACAATTTACAAGGGCATTCTAGCAAATAAATTCATAGGGATACTGATGCTGAGGGCATGTGGTGGCGCATGCGCAGAAGGACGTCTGCAACGCCGAGAGCAGCGGCGAGCCAGGGTATGTACATGTAAAAAAAACACTAAAAAAAATAGACTATATGGAGATTAAATTGAAGGCGGGCAGAGTGGTGAGCGCAGTGCCGTGGCAGAATGGTCAGCGCAGTGCTGTGGGCAGAGTGATGAGCACAGTGCCGTGGGCAGAGTGGTGAGCGCAGTGCCATGGGCAGAGTGGTGAGCACAGTGCCGTGGGAAGAGTGGTGAGCACAGTGCCGTGGGCAGAGTGGTGAGCACAGTGCCGTGGGCAGAGTGGTCAGCGCAGTGCCGTGAAGGGTCAGAGTGGTGGCAGAACATCCAGACACGCACACAGTGCAAACACAACCACATATCCACATACACACACACTCCGCTATACTTACCAGCGGCCCTGCATCTTCCCCACCGCCTGGATCCTCAGTGGACATGTCGCCGCCCCGGACGAACTGGATCCAATATGGCATCCGGGAAGTCTCGCGAGACTTCCTGGACGCCATCTTTGAGAAAGTATGTCGCCGCCCTGGACAACTGGATCCAATATGGTGTCCGGGAAGTCTCGCAAGACTTCCCGGATGCCATAATGGATCCAGTAGTTCAGGGGCGGCGACATGTCGACTGAGGATGCAGGCGGCGGATGCAGGGCCAGTGGTAAGTATAGGTGTGTATAGGTGTGTGTGTGTATAGGTGTGTGTGTGTCCCGCTTACGGCCGCCATCTTGCTTTACCCTCAATGGGTGTAAAGCTCCGGTGACGTCACCGGACAAATTGACGAAGTGCGGACAAAGTGACGGAAGTGCCTTTCGGCTTTTATATTATATATACATCATATATATCATATACACCCCATTCTGCCACTCCAACCATGGCCCAATGTTAGTAAAATAGATCACTTCTTCAGGAAAACTAGCCCTTTTTTACTTTTCACATCTGCTAACAGGACCCCTGTGATGGTGTTCTGATTGGGGGGGACAGGGAAAATGGAAGAAAGCTAATATTAGATAAGAAAGAAAATCATTATATTTTGTATGCAGATGTACAGTAGTATGGGAGTCATCAATGACATCAAACGTTATTCTGTCTTCCACAAGTTCATTGCCGTGTGAGGTCATGACATACAGCACAAACCTTCTTTGTCATCCAAATAGGCAGACTGTGTGCTGTCGTCTAACTAGTTTATTACTCAACAAATAAAGCCAATTTAAGAGTAGGATATATAAACTGAGGAACTAATACCACAAATTCAGACATGGGCCCCCCTCCGCTGCGTGAGCACACGTTCGTCAGATGTATGGGCCCCGTGTAACGTTCTAAGTTCTATAAAGACTCCCAAATTGACCCCTCTATATATTAATGTCTCTCATTCTGCTATATATGGTCATCCTACTAGAATATAGAGCTTATCCTTTTAAATATGTCTACCATACTGATATACATAAAGGGAAAAAGAAAAAAACGGCTTCACGATCGCGCTGTCCTCAAAGATAATAAATCCACGTGCCCATGGACTCCGAGCAACTCTTTATTCCACTGTAAACTCTACGCGTTTCGTGTACACACTGTACACTTCCTCAGGAGTTGAAGTTAGGGCCACGTCACACACACAGGTATTTGTGCAGATATTGTTCGCAGATCTCTGGTTGCAGAGAAATCATGGACACAATGTACCATTTTGTGGCTGTATACAAATGGTACAATGCTTGAATGACTGGTGCAACGAAATTTGACCGAAACAGAGTTCTCATCAATCACTACATCTCTGCTGATTATTACTGTTTTGGTCTCTGAGTGCAGGATTCTGTATCCCTTTTGAGTTTCACTATAGCCCACCATGACTTCTTGCTTTGCATGTGATTCCCACTTGGAATGTTTTTCTTTGGGAAGATGTACAAATGTTTTGCTTTAAAAAATCCTGAGGTGCTTCAGGTTAGGCTTCTCACAGTCCCATAGCTCATATTGAGTTTTATTTGTGGCTTTACTTGGCAGTCTGTTTTAAAGATAGCAAGCTGTCATGATGGTTTCTCCAAAATACGTTCTAACATAATAACATAGTAACATAGTATTTAAGGTTGAAGGAAGACCTCAAGTCCATCTAGTTCAACCCATAACCTAACATGTTGATCCAGAGGAAGGCAAAAAAAAAACAATGTGGCAACACTGAGCTCCACATTGGGAAAAAAAATTCCTTCTTGACTCCACATACGGCAATCAGACTAGTTCCCTGGATCAACGCCCTATCAAAGGATCTAGTATATATAACTGGTAATATTATATTTTTCAAGAAAGGCATCCAGGCCCTTCTTAAATGTTAGTAGTGACTCATTACAACATCATGTGGCAGAGTTCCATAGTCTCACTGCTCTTACAGTAAAGAATCCACGTCTGTAATTATGATTAAACCTTCTTTCCTCCAGATGTAGAGGATGCCTCCTTGTCCCCGTCTCAGGCCTAAGAGTAAAAAGATCATTAAAAAGGTCTCTGTACTGTCCCCTCATATATTTATTCTTTATTATAAAATCACCCCTAAGGCTTCATTTTTCCAAACTAAATAACCCCAAGTTTAATAACATATCTTGGTATTGCAGACCCCTCAGTCCTCTAATAACCTTGGTCGCTCTTCTCTGCACCCGCTCTAGTTTAGCTATGTCTTTCTTATACACCGCAGACCAGAATTGTACACAGTATTCGAAGTGTGGTCACACTAGTGACCTGAATAGAATTAAAATTATGTACTCCTCATGAGCATCTATGCCTCTTTTAATGCATCCCATTATTTTATTTGCCATTGCAGCAGCTGCCTGACACTGGACACTTAATGTGAGTTTATCATCTACCCATACACCCAGGTCTTTTTCAGTAGTAGTTTTGCCCAGTGTTTTACAATTAAGCACATAATTATACATTTTATTTCCTATGCCCAAGTGCATGACCTTAAATTTATCCACATTAAAGCTCATTTGCCATTTATCAGCTCAAGCTTCTAGTTTACATAAATCCTCCTGTAATATAAAATTTTGTCATCCTCTGTATTTGATAACCCTGCAGAGTTTAGTGAAATCTGCAAATATTGAGATTCTACTCTGTATGCCCCCTACAAGGTCATTAATAAATATGTTGAAAATAAGCGGACCCAATAATGACCCCTCTGGTACCCCACTGTTAACTGTGACCCATTCTGAGTGTGTTCCATTAATGACCACCCTTTGTTTCCTATCACTGAGCCAGTTCTTAACCCACTTACAAATATTTTCACCTATCCCCATTGCTCTCATTTTATGTATCAATCTTTTGTGTGGCACCGTATCAAAAGCTTTTGAAAAGTCCATATACACCACGTCCACTGCATTTCTTTGGTCCAGACCAGAACTTACCTCTTCATAGAAGCTTATCAGATTAGTTTGACAGGAACAGTCCCTCGTAAACCCATGTTGATATTGGGTCATGAGGTTATTTATCTTCAGATACTCCAGTATAGCATCTCTTAGAAAACCCTCTAGGATTTTACCCACAGTAGAGGTTAAGCTTACTGGCCTATAATTTCCAAGTTCAGTTTTTGTCCCCTTTTTAAATATTGGCACCACATTTGCTATATGCCAGTCCTGTGGTACAGACCCTGTTATTATGGAATCTTTAAAGATTAAAAATAATGGTTTATCTATGACGGTATTTAATTCCTTCAGTACTCTGGGGTGTATCCCATCCAGACCTGGGGATTTGTCAACTTTAGTGATTTTTAGATGGTGCTGTACTTCTTGTCGGGTTAAGCAGGTTACATTTAATGGAGAGTTTTTTTTGTTATCACTGATCATGTTGTCTGTCATGGGATATTCTTGTGTAAATACTGTTGCAAAAAAGTCATTTAGCATATTGGCTTTTTCCTCATCCTCATCCACCATTTCACCCAGACTATTTTTAAAGGGCCAACACAATCATTTTTTAGTTTCTTATTATTTATGTAGTTACAGAATATTTTGGGATTATTTTTACTTTCTCTGGCAATGAGTCTCACTGTCTCAATCTTTGCTGACTTGTTATTTAATGCCTCGTCACTACCTACTTGCTTTAATTCCCTAAATGCTTTCTTTTTGTCACTTATTGCGCCCCTTACAACTTTATTTAGCCATAGTGGTTTCCTTCTATTTCTAGCATGTTTATTCCCATAGGGTATATATTGTGCACAGGCCCTATTCAGGATGCTAATAAATGTCTCCCATTTGCTTTGTGTACTTTTGTGTCTCAGGACATCGTCCCAGTTTATTGCACTAAGATCATCTCTCAACCTTTGGAAATTTGCCTTCCTGAAGTTTAGTGTCCTTGTAGCCCCTCTACTACACATCTTAGTAAATGATACTTGAAAACTTATTATTTTGTGATCACTATTACCCAAGTGACCTTCAACCCATATATTTGTTAAGTGGTCCGGCCTGTTGGTTAATATAAGGTTCAGCAGTGCCCCCCTTTTTGTTGGTTCCTGAACCAGTTGTGAAATGTAATTGTCTCTCATAATTGTCAAAAACCTATTATATTTACTGGAACTGCAGGTTTCTGTTCCCCAATGTATTTCAGAGTAGTTGAAGTCCCCCATAATAATGACTTCTCCCTGAGTCGCTGCTTCATCTATTTGCTTTATGAGGATATTCTCCTCCACTTCCATTATTGTTGGAGACTTATAACAAACCCCTATCAGTAATTTATTTTTCCCCCTCCCGTTATCTCCACCCACAGGGACTCTACATTTTCATTAAATTCACATATATTATCACGAAGGATGGGTTTTAAGGATGATTTTACATATAAACACACACCTCCCCCTCACTTATTTGTATGGTAATTTCTGACAGACTATAGCCCTGTAAATTAACAGCCCAGTCATGTCTCTCGTCTAGCCTATATCCCCACCATGTCATAATTATTTTCCAACAAAATCAATTCTAATTCCTCCATTTTGTTGGTGAGGCTTCTGGCATTAGTGTACATGCACTTTATGCATCTCTCTTTACCGCTATTTCTTCCTACTATATTGACTGTTCTAACCCCACCCCCAAGCCACCCTCAATTTCATTACTTGTGCCCAGGTAACTATTTACACTATCTATCCTCCTGTACAAAGAATACCCTTCCCCCCAATCCCAAGTTTAAACACTCCTGTAACCTTCTAGCTATTTTCTCCCCCAGCACATCTGCACCCTCCACATTGAGGTGCAGCCCGTCCCTAGCATAGAACCTGTAGCCAACAGAGAAGTCGCCCAGTTCTCCAGGGAACCCAAACCCCTCCTTCCTACACCAATTCCTGAGCCACTTATTTATCTCCCTAATATCCCTTTGCCTCTCTGGTGTGGCACATGGTACAGGCAGCATTTCAGAGAGTACTACCTTGGAGGTCCTTGCCTTAAGTTTGCAGCCTAATTCCCTGAAATCATCTTTCAGGACCTTACACCTACCTCTAACTTTATCATTTGTGCCAATTTGCATCATGACTGCTGGGTCCTCTCCAGCCCCCCGCAGTAATTGTCAACCGATCAGCAATGTGTCGGACTCGAGCGCCAGGTAGGCAGCACACTGTTCAACGATCCTGTCTTTGTGACAGATTTCCCTATCTGTTCCCCTAATAATTGAGTCCCCCACTACCAGCACCTGTCTGGCCTGCCCTGCTCTCCTGTTTTCCCCCTTACTGGAGCAGACACTCCTCTGCTTTCATAGGTCATGTCTTGCTGCAGCAGTGCTATCCCTGTACTGACAGCTGCCTCATCTGCCAACTTAGCAAATTTATTGGGGTGTGCCAGATCAGGGCTAGCCTCCCTGGCACTCTTCCCTCTACCCCGTTTTCTAACTGCCAACCAGCTAGCTGCCTCACAGTCCTGCAGCTCCATGCTACCATCCTCCCTACATGTATCCCATTGAGAAGCTGTTCAGTGAGCAGCAGACTCCTTTTCATATTGTCTATGGATTCAATGTGTCACTAGCTGTTGATTTAGACCCAGTATGTGGGCTTCCAAATGCACAGCGTGCTCACACCTCACACAGTAGTATGCACCCTCGACCGACTGTTTAAGGATTGCATACATGTGGCAAGATGTACACTGGATGGCATTGTCAATTATGGAGTTCATTTCCTAATGGGGATTGCACCAGACAGATGATAAGTAAAAAAAAATGAAAAGTATTAATAAAATACAACCAGCAATTCAGTAAGTCCTCCCTTCCAAACTCCCTAAATCCAAAGTCACTGAACCACAAGTCACACACTTACTTCTGTTCGCACTTATGCCCGGTCAGACTCAGCTCGTGTCACACTCGCTAATGAAGAAGCTTTAAAGAGTTTTTTTTTTTTCTTCCCTTCAGGAGAAATCCAACATACAGCTCAGTGAACTTCCAAAGGAAGTTGTAGGTAGATTGGCATCAGACAACATACTTCTTCCACTTTCACAGAGAGTGCGGTTCTTTCTCTCTGCAATGCCATTCTGTTCTGGTTTGTATGAAATGGTAGTCTGGAACACGATTCCATTCTTTTTCAAAATGGTCAGCACTTTACCACTTGAACACTCAGTCCCATTATCTGCACGCAGGACTTTTGTTCAAATTTGTTGAACACTATGACAAGATATTCTTCAACTTTCTGTGGAAATTTATCCTTACTGTAAAGCAGGTAGGTGACTGTATATCTGGAGTAGTCATCAATAAATGTGAGGAAATATCTCTTCTTGCTTGGAGTTTGAACAGTCAATGGACTGAAAATATCTGTGTGTATCAAATCCAGTGGCTGTGCAGATCTAGTGGGGCTTACTTTAGGAAAGGATTTCTGGACATTTTCCCTCTAAGACAGCTAGTGCACTTCATCATTTGACTACATTGCTTGATTTCAAAACCATTTGAAAGTTGACCTAACTTACCGCCTGCTTCTGGGTCTCTGTGCCCAAGATGCCTGTGCCATACATGGATACAGTTCTTATGCAGATCTTGTCTTGCACTGAACACTCTTTCTTTGCATTTTAGCTCATAGTTAATTTTGGATTTTTCCTTCTGCAAGAGTGTGTCCCTCCTTTGATATAATGCAGCTGTTGTCTTTAAAAGTAACTATATTCCCCTTTTGCATAAGCTTCTTTACAGACCAAAGCTTGTTTTCAAGATTGGGAAACATAGGGAACATCCTTTACTGGGATCTTTCTGCTTTGTGCTGAGGAAACTGGACAGTGGATGTAGCCATCTTCTACTCCTTCTGAAGTTATATAGTGACCATTAGCTAAGATGACCTTTTCTAACTTGCTTTCATCAAGGTCAATGAAGAAGTTCTTATCATTTGTCATATGGCTACTAGCACCAGAGACTATACACCATATATGCTTTGCAGATGAGCCGGTACTGGTGTTAAATGCAGCTTAAACTCATGCAGGATTTTCTTTTATAGATGTTTTCACCTTTTGATCACTGTTCTTTTTAAGCTGACTCATTCTTGCTTTCCACATTCTGCAGTTTGCTTTAAGGTGGCCGGGCTTTTTACAGACAAAACATGCATGAGTTTCCCTTAGATTGCTCTTATTTTTAGGAAAGTCCTGTATCTTTAATGCTGTTTCTGCTTTAGATTCATTACTGCTGCTTACATTCTGCCTTTTTCGCTTGAATTAATCTACAAGCTTGCCTTTGACATATTCTAGTATGAGCTCATCATCTGGCCATGCATCAAATGCAGTGACAAGTGTGTCATAACTTTTTGGAAAGGAAAAAATAGTTGCGGTTCTGATAGCGCTAAGGAAGGAGGGCAAGGGGAAATTGTTATGATGAACAGACCTTTATTAAAAACACGGTCCCTCAAACTCCGCTACGCGTTTCGACGTTACCGTCTTCATCAGGTGGACGGTAACGTCGAAACGCGTAGCGGAGTTTGAGGGACCGTGTTTTTAATAAAGGTCTGTTCATCATAACAATTTCCCCTTGCCCTCCTTCCTTAGCGCTATCACAACCGCAACTATTTTTTCCTGTGCACTTCTCTCCCTTCTGAGGGACCGTGCGGTTCAGCAGCTTTGGAAGAGAGGCATCGTTTATAAAAAGAACCTGTTTGTCCAAGTCTGGAGGACTACTAGGACCTTTCTGACGTCACCGCCTTGGATCACGTGACCGGTGGAAGTGACGCTGCTCTCTCCCTGGCACGAGGATTTTCTCAGGGACACCCTGCTGGCATTGCTCCACAGGAGGCTGTTACTGGAGTTGTACCCAGCCAGTACAACTCCACAAGGTGAGTGGAAACCCCGCTTTCCCTGCAATACGGTTTACCCTGAGGTGCTTCACATTTGCGCTCCTTCTCTTTTCTTTTACATAACTTTTTGGAAGACCACTTAATAGGAGTGCAGCTACATTAAAGTCTTTAATTTCTTTTCCAATAACCCTGAGATGCTTCAAAATCTCTAGGGTGTTTCTTATATAGTCCTGCATATTCTGGCCATCACATAGCTTAGACTGATACAGCTTTCTTATGAGATAAAGCTTATTGCTAACATTTGATCTTTCATGCACTTTCTGTAACTGATCCCATATCTCCTTTGCAGTTGCACACTTGCATATAAGCACAATCTGATCATAATCTACACTGAGGGAGATAGTGCTTAGTGCTTTCTGATCCTTCTCTACCATCTGGTAATGGATGAGGCACTTGTTCCTGTACATATTTCTACATAACTTCTCTTATAAGCAGCATCTTCAAGTTGAATTTCCAGGACTGATAATTCTGATTGGTGAGACTTAGGGATGGGCGAGTCTACTCGCTAGGACTCGTTACTCGGCGAGTAGTAAGGGACTCGCAGGACTCGGTACTCTGCGAGTTTCCCAGCGATTACTCGCACAGCAACGAGTCCAATGCAAATCAATGGCAATCCTAGTTTTGTCAGAGACTCTGACAAAACTAGGATTGCCATTGACTTGCATTGGTCTCATTACTGTGCAAGTAATTGCAGGGAAACTCGCAAAGTAACTGCTGTTACTTTGCGAGCTGAGTCCGGCTGTTTGCTCTGTGCAGGCTGCCGCAGCTCCAGGGTCCTAGAGCCCGCCTGCTCACAGAGATGATGTAGCAGAGCTGCGATTGTTCTCAGTCTGCTCATTCCCTGTGCATAGACATCTATATCTATGCACAGGGGATGTAGCAGCGAGGACATCGCGTTTTGGACTACGTCGGACGGAAGAGGATTTTTTTAATTAAAGATGGAGTCCCTAATGGCTTTTTTTTTTATTTCTAATAAAAAAATTTCTCTGTGTTGTGTTTTTTTAACCCTTTATTGGAGATTCTTAGTGGCCGGGTCAAACGTGGCCTGACATTAAGAATCTCAGGCTTAATACCAGCTTGTATGACAAAGCTGGTATTAACCCCTTTATTACCCAGCGTGCCACCGCCACCAGGGCCGCTGGAAGAGCGGGGTTCAGCGCCATCTTCTGGGGCGGCTGCGGGCTGCAATTTGCAGCGGGGGGTGCCCAGAAAGCTTGGGCATCCCTGCGCTGCGGATTCCAGCCCCCAGCTGCTTAGCTGTACCTGGCTAGACATAGAAATTGTGCAGAGCCCCACGCATTTTTTTTTTATTATTTCATGAAATTCATGAAATAATTAAAAAAAAGGGCTCCCCTATATTCTTGTGTCCGGCCAGGTACAAATAGGCACCTGGGGGTTGGGGGCAGCCCGTCGCTGCCTGCTGTATCCGGCTGGTTCCAGAAATACGGCGAAGCCCACATGAAATTTTTTTCTGACAAATCCATAAAACAATGTAAATAAAAGGGACTGCATCTTTATTAACCCCTGGACCATGGGCGAGGGGTTAATAAAGATGCAGTCCCTTTTTTAGGATTGTTTTATTGATTTTTCAGAAAATAAATTACATGGGCTTCGCCGTATTTCTGGAACCAGCAGGATCCAGCAGGCAGCGACGGGCTGCCCCCAACCCCCAGGTGCCTATTTGTACCTGGCCAGACACAAGAATATAGGGGAGCCCTTTTTTTTTTATTATTTCATGAATTTCATGAAATAATAAAAAAAAAAATGCGTGGGGCTCCGCGCAATTTTCTATGCCTAGCCAGGTACAGCTAAGCAGCTGGGGCCTGGAATCCGCAGCGCAGGGATGCCCAAGCTTTCTGGGCACCCCCCGCTGCAAATTGCAGCCCGCAGCCGCCCCAGAAGGTGGCACGTTCATTGAAGCACCATCCTCTGGCGCTGAACCCCGCTCTTCCAGCGGCCCTGGTGGCGGTGGCACGCTGGGTAATAAAGAGGTTAGGGCCAGCTTTGTATTATCAGCTGGCCCTAAGCCCGAAATTTATGGCGGTCACGCCAATATTAGATATGACCGCCATGAATTTCTATTAAATTGTTTTAAAAAAAACACAACACAGAGAAAATTTTTCATTAGAAATAAAAAAAAAAGCCATTAGGGACTCCATCTTTAATTAAAAAAATCCTCTTCCGTCCGACGTAGTCCAAAACGCGATGTCCTGTCTGCTACATCCCCTGTGCATAGATATAGATGTCTATGCACAGGGAGTGAGCAGACTGAGAACAATCTCAGCTCTGCTACATCAGGCAGCAGGCGGGCTCTAGGACCCTGGAGCTGCGGCAGCCTGCACAGAGCAGACAGCCTGACTCCTTACTGTGCGAGTTTCCCAGCGATTACTTGCACAGTAAACGAGTCCAATGCAAGTCAATGGCAATCCTAGTTTTGTCAGATTCTCTGACAAAACTAGGATTGCTTCAGGCTGAAGCTTCCGAGACACATCTGTGATTTGTAAATCGCACACTACTCGCTATTACTCGCTTCCCCATTCATTAACATTGGACTCGCTAGACTCGCAACGAGTAGCGAGTCCCCGGCTCGGACTCGCTAGAGTCAAGCGATTCCGAGTAATTTAGGACTCGCCCATCACTAGTGAGACTTTGCACTGAGAACTTGCAGTGATCCCTGCTTGTGGACATCTTCTCTGTTGCTCTGCTGCTTTTGCTTTTGTTGCTGTATTATTCTTCTGTGTCACTCTGTGTTCTGTAGAAATGAGACAAGTGAGCAATAGGGTCTTATCTCTATTATATAGAGGTAAATGTATGGCGACAAGGGCCTGCTCACCTGATCTGGTTGTGTAACCCACAACCAGTATGAACGCTTAGTCAATAGCTGCTGCTGGATCCACACATCCACGGGTCACCGTAGTCAGAAATCAGCATATAAGGACTAAGTGTCATACGATCCGCGCTGCTACCAAAAGAAGACCAGGGCAATGGATCGTCTGGTTGAAGTGGTTCTTTAATCCGACGCGTTTCGGAGCTATCTCCCAGCTCCTTCCTCAGGGACATTACAAAGTATTACATACAGGATGCTTTTATACATTTGAAAAGGCGCCAAAACAATTGTTGATGAATCATTGTGACGTCACTGAACAGGGAGGGACAATGTGACGTGAACAGAGCGTGTCATCAGTGATGTGAACAAAGCAAGTCATCGGTGTGCAAACATTGCATATATCCATATAAATGTATAACAATTAATAAAATAATCAAAGCTATTCTGTATTTGTGATAATAGTGACCAAAAAATAGAAAAAAAGGGATAAAATAATAAAAAGAGTGATAAAGATATCCACAGAACTAGTGTGGATCGAACTCTCATGTCACTATTTCATGTGAGTTCGATCCACACCAGTTCTGTGGATATCTTTATCACTATTTTTGTAGTCTCAGAGAGCTGGTCCAGCCAGTAGAGGTATCCAGAGGGTTCTGTGAGGAAAGGCTTGGCCAACTCGAGGTGAGATTCAGAGTGTCCAGTGGCATCGAGGACAAGGAACTGCCAACAGCTGATACTGTGGAGACTGAGGAATTAGTAACATGCAAAGCAACAGCCCTCCTTTCACAAAGCACAGCAGGGTGTGACCTGGACAGGAAACTTCATGAGAATGCACAAGTTACCTAGGCACCTCCCATAGGGGAATGGTGCCTTTTATGCTCAGAGCAGCAGCACTCAAGCAGAGACCTAATGGAGAACAGGTGTATTGCTCCTATAAGTGTGTGCAGGATGCTAGGTGCACATCCTAAAAACATTCCCATGAGACCTGCCAAGAGAACGGAGGTTCCTAGCAGAGAAGGAGACAGATGGTCACATGGAGCTATGACCAGGGTGAACAGACCCAGGGGAGCTGCAACGTGAGCACTGATCTCCCTGCTTATCAGCGACCGACCCACGGTGAAGGGCATTAGACTTACTAGATATACTTTGCCAAGGATAATGGTGTTTTATAGGAAATTAAGGAAGAGGAGTCAAAACATGTGCTCTACAATAATTCCCTCCCAAAATGTCTTCCACTACCCAGAATACCCAGGGGCTAACCCACAATACACTAGGTTTTTAAAGAGAAAACACTGAGTAATGCAGGTAATGCTATCAGATGGTGCTAACCACATTAAACATCACAACAAAGATTACATATTACATTACAAAGATTATTACATGTGGAAAATGTAGCCTTACATTCTGCTACTAAATCTAAACGGGCAGAACAAATGTTAATAACATTTAGTCCTCTGATAATAAGAGAACGTATTGATCTTAAAGCTGTATTAAGGTCTGTGGTCAATATGAACCTCCAAAAATTATTAATAGATTTATTGCTACAAATACCCTCACAGTAAAAAGCTGTCAGATATGTCATGTGGCTGGTTGTTTATTAGAAGTGACAAAATCTTAGCCTATTGATTCTGGTTGACACTCTTGAAGCAACTTGATACAAATGGCCATGAAGAAGAATGGCACCTCCCGGCCATGAGCAGTAAGTGTCCCAAAGTCTCCCTCAGTTACTTACAGGCACTTAATGAATCAATAACAGTTTGTGTAGGAGACAAGAGCACTTATTAAGTAAGCACCCCGTGACTCTTCGATATGATTAGCACAGTATTCACTCATGTTAGTGAGTATAGGAGACACCAAGCGTATGTGCATAATGTGTCTTTTAAATGTGTGTAAAACTAACAAGTTTTCAGGAGGAAGATGTTGCAGAACCCACTGGCTTTATGCAAATGTTCAATACTTTTTTCTATATAATTTCTTATGTTAGACAAAACTTAATTTAGGACACCTGTAGTTTGATTTCTTTATCTGTGTGGATTGGTTGGATTGTTATTGATATTAACATCAATAGCACCTTCAGAAATATATTTACTTAGTAAGTTGGTGGCATGTTCAACGCCTACAGTCATGACTGAAAGTGTTATTATCCTTTGAAATTCTTCCATGTTTCGTTATACAAGTTTTTTTCCTTTGTGTGTATTGGAACAAAAGTAAAAATAGAGGAAAAAAAGGTAAATTGAAATTGGACATAATTTCCCACAAAACTCCACAAATGAACTGGACAAAATAGTTGGCCTCTCATATTTGTAATGAATATGTGCAATCAATCGACTCCTGTAACCATCAACAAGCTTCTTATACCTCTCAACTGGATTTTTGGACTCCTCTTTCGCAAATTGCTCCAGGTCTCTCATATTTAAAGGCGCCTTCTCGCAACAGCAATTTTATATCTCCCCATAGGTGTTCAATGGGTTTTAGATATGGACTCATTGCTGCCACTTCAGAACTCTCCAGTGCTTTGTTGCATCCATTTCTGTGTGGTTCTAGAAGTATATTTGTGGTCATTCTTAGACTGGAAGACCCAGGGCCTACATAGCAAACCCAGCTTTTTGACACTGGGCACATGGTGACTCAAAATCATTTCATGATGCCTTGCACACAGCCAAAAAGCACCCAGTGTCAGAGATAGCAAAACAACCCCAAAACATATCTAACTGTAGGTACTGTGTTCTTTTTTTGTAGGCCTCACTCTGTTTTTGGTAAACAGTGGAATGATGTACAGTACTATACCACAAAAGCTCTAGCTTGGTCTCATCTGCCCAAAAGATGTTTTCCTAGAAGAATTTTGTCCTATTCATGTACATTTTAGCAAACTGCAGTCTAGCTTTCTTATATCTCTGTTAGTGATGGGCGAATCCTAAATTACTCGGAATCGCTTGACTCTAGCGAGTCCGAGCCCAGGACTCGCTACTCGTTGCGAGTCTAGCGAGTCCAATGTTAATGAATGGGGAAGCGAGTAATAGCGAGTAGTGTGAGATTTACAAATCGCAGATGTGTCTCGGAAGCTTCAGCCTGAAGCAATCCTAGTTTTGTCATTTATTTGCATTGCTCGTTTACTTTGTAAGTAATCGCTGACTCGCTGACTCGCACAGATAAGAGTCCTGTCTCCTCTGTGCTGGCTGCCAGCTCCAGGGTCCTAGAGCCTGCCTGCTGCCTGATGTAGCAGTGCTGAGATTGTTCTCAGTCTGCTCATTCCCTGTGTACAGACATGAATGTCTGTGCACAGAGATGATGTAGCAGAGCTGAGATTGTTCTCAGTCTGCTCATTCCCTGTGCATAGAGATCTATATCTATACACAGGGGATGTAGCAGAGAGGACATCGCGTTTTGGACTGCGTCGGACGGAAGAGGATTTTTTTAATTAAAGATGGAGTCCCTAATGGCTTTTTTTTTTATTTCTAATAAAAAATTTTCTTTGTGTTGTGTTTTTTTTAAAACAATTTAATAGAAATTCATGGCGGTCATGTCTAATATTGGCGTGACCACCATAAATTTCGGGCTTAGGGCCAGCTGATAATACAAAGC
Source organism: Allobates femoralis (assembly GCA_033576535.1). Taxonomy (NCBI): domain Eukaryota; kingdom Metazoa; phylum Chordata; class Amphibia; order Anura; family Aromobatidae; genus Allobates; species Allobates femoralis. The sequence goes on along the minus strand of JARQOC010000009.1, from coordinate 108,179,952 downwards.
TGGCCCTAACCTCTTTATTACCCAGCGTGCCACCGCTACCAGGGCCGCTGGAAGAGCGGGGTTCAGCGTCAGAGGATGGCGCTTCAATGAACGCGCCATCTTCTGGGGCGGCTGCGGGCTGCAATTTGCAGCGGGGGGTGCCCAGAAAGCTTGAGCATCCCTGCGCTGCGGATTCCAGCCCCCAGCTGCTTAGCTGTACCTGGCTAGACATAGAAATTGCGCGGAGCCCCACGCATTTTTTTTAAATATTTCATGAAATTCTGAGATTCTGACTCTGAGACTCTGACTCTGAAATTCATTAAATAATTTTAAAAAAATGCGTGGGGCTCCGCGCAATTTCTATGTCTAGCCAGGTACAGCTAAGCAGCTGAGGGCTGGAATCCGCAGCGCAGGGATGCCCAAGCTTTCTGGGCACCCCCCGCTGCAAATTGCAGCCCGCAGCCGCCCCAGAAGATGGCGCGTTCATTGAAGCGCCATCCTCTGGCGCTGAACCCCGCTCTTCCAGCGGCCCTGGTGGCGGTAGCACGCTGGGTAATAAAGGGGTTAATACCAGCTTTGTTATACAAGCTGGTATTAAGCCCGAGATTCTTAATGTCAGGCCACGTTTGACCCAGCCACTAAGAATCTCCAATAAAGGGTTAAAAAAACACAGAGAAAATTTTTTATTTGAAATAAAAAAAAAAGCCATTAGGGACTCCATCTTTAATTAAAAAAATCCTCTTCCGTCCGACGTAGTCCAAAACGCAATGTCCTCTCTGCTACATGCACAGGGAATGATCAGACTGAGAATAATCTCAGCACTGCTACATCATCTCTGTGAGCAGGCAGGTTCTAGGACCCTGGAGCTGCACAGAGAAGACAACTGGACTCGGCTCGCAAAGAAACAGCAGTTACTTTGCGAGTTTCCCTGCTATCACTGGCACAGTAGCCAGTGATTACTCGCGAGTCTAATGCAAACAATGGCAATCCTAGTTTTGTCAGCGTTTCTGACAAAACTAGGATTGATATTGATTTGCATTGGACTCGCGAGTAATCACTGGGAAACTCGCCGAGTACCGAGTCCTGCGAGTCCCTTACTACTCGCCGAGTAACGAGTCCTAGCGAGTAGATTCGCCCATCCCTAATCTCTGTGTCAGCAGTGTGCTTCTCCTGGGTCTCCTTCCATAACGTTTCATTTGACTCAAATGTCAACTTGATTGGGACAAAGGAACATCAAAATATCTGAAAATAGACTTGTAACTTTGAGATTGATGAAATTTTTCAACAATCTTGGTTCTCAAGTATCCAGACAGTTCTCTTCTCCTCTTTAATTCTCTGGCCAATGTCTTGAAATGTTGATGCTAATTCCACATAATCTTCTTTCCTCATGATACCATCTATATTGTGAAATACACCTGTCTCCCCTTCAGCAAAACAAACTTATAATATTATGCTGCCACAACTGTTTTTCACAGTTGGGATGATGTTCTTAGACTTCCAAGTTTCTTTCTTTTTCCTCCAAATGTAACAATGGTCATTGTGGCCAAATGGTTCAATTTTAGTTTCGTCAGACCACAGGACATCTCCAAAAATTTAGGTCTTTGTTCGTGAGTGCATTTGCAAAAATGTATCTTGTTGTTTGTTTCTTTTGGAGTAAGGCTTCTTTCTGGCAGAGTGGCCTTTCAGCCCATGTTGATACAGTACTCGTTTCACTGTAGATAATAACACAATCTTACCAGCTTCCACCATCATCTTCGCAAGATCTTGTGCTTTTGTTCTTGGGTTGATCTACACATGTTAGACCAAAGCACGTTCATCTCTGGGACACAGAACCCATTTCCTTCCTGAGCGGAATGATGGCTGGACATTCCCATCTTGTTTGCATGTGTATTTAATTGTTTGTACAGATAAATGAGGCACCTTCAGGTATCTGGAAATTGAATTCAAGGATGAACCAGACTTGTGCAAGTCGACAATTAACTTATTGATATCTTGGCTGATTTCTTTAGACTTTCCCATGATGCTAAACAAAGAAGCAGTGAGCATTAATATACATCCACAGGTGTGCCTCTAATGAACTCAGATGTTGCCAATAAACCTAACAGAATCTTCAAAATACATGATCTCATCATATGGGTTGTGCCAAATTTTTTAAAGGCAACGTAATCTAAGGGTATGTAAACTTGTGACTTTGCATAAAGTCATAAAAATGCCTTAAAACATTATGGTAATATTATGGTAATCCTAATTGATTTAAAATGGGAAAAGTTTATTCTGATTTCATGTCAGATAGTGAGAAAAACCTGTATATGTGTATTTTTAAATAGTGTATGTAAATTTCTGGTTTCCACTGTGTACAGTATAATTTTGCTCTGCTGGTACCAAGCAGATTTACTATGCCGGCCAAAATGCATTGATCATGTGACTGACAAGTCCTGCAGGAACATGAGCAATGCCGCTACTTCTGTACACTACGGAGTGCTCACCGGGTGCTATGTAGCCAGCTAAGTAGAAGATAACAGCAGTAGTAAACTGATTTTGGCTTCTCTTCATGAGATGACAGCCAGCAATGGGATCTGCTCCTGTTAGATTGTAAGAGCAAGAGTTTAGAACTCTTCAGTGTAATTAAAATCAGTCCACGTTAAAGAAAACTACCAACCACTGTAAATTTATGGTGCTTGGCCATGATGAGGTGGAAGAAAACCTGTCACCAGCCCAAAAGTGGCAATTTTTTGCTCCTATTTTATTTTTAACGCTCCTTTAAATATTCAGTTTTTTATGTTTTTATTTATATGGTTAAAGAAATATGGGCCATTGTTCTTAGTTTTCATTTTTGCGGTATTTACTAGGAGGGTGGTGCTTATAGACTATTTATGCAGAGCAGCCTGAAGACACACCCTAGAGAATCCCTTGAGCAACACCCCCCTTTGTAAGACCATAGAAATTAACACTTAATAAAAAAAATTCCTTTGTCCTTATTAGTTAATTTAAAAAGAAAATCAGGGAAGCAATAGAAATAAAGTTAGAACTAGGGATGGGCGAGTCTACTCGCTAGGACTCGTTACTTTTCGAGTAGTAAGGGACTCGCAGGACTCGGTACTCTGCGAGTTTCCCAGCGATTACTCGCACAGCAACGAGTCCAATGCAAATCAATGGCAATCCTAGTTTTGTCAGAGACTCTGACAAAACTAGGATTGCCTTTGACTTGCATTGGTCTCATTACTGTGCAAGTAATCGCAGGGAAACTCGCAAAGTAACTGCTGTTACTTTGCGAGCCGAGTCCGGCTGTCTGCTCTGTGCAGGCTGCCGCAGCTCCAGGGTCCTACAGCCCGCCTGCTCACAGAGATGATGTAGCAGAGCTGAGATTGTTCTCAGTCTGCTTATTCCCTGTGCATAGACATCTATATCTATGCACAAAGGGATGTAGCAGAGAGGACATCGCGTTTTGGACTACGTCGGACGGAAGAGGATTTGTTTAATTAAAGACGGAGTCCCTAACGGCTTTTTTTTTTTTATTTCTAATAAAAAATTTTCTGTGTTGTGTTTTTTTAACCCTTTATTGGAGATTTTTAGTGGCCGGGTCAAACGTGGCCTGACATTAAGAATCTCGGGCTTAATACCAGCTTGTATAACAAAGCTGGTATTAACCCCTTTATTACCCAGCGGTGCCACCGCCACCAGGGCCGCTGGAAGAGCGGGGTTCAGCGCCAGAGGATGGCGCTTTAATGAATGCGCCATCTTCTGGGGCGGCTGCGGGCTGCAATTTGCAGCAGGTGGTGCCCAGAAAGCTTGGGCCTCCCTGCGCTCCGGATTCCAGCCCCCAGCTGCTTAGCTGTACCTGGCTAGACATAGAAATTGCTCGGAGCCCCACGCATTTTTTTTTTATTATTTCATGAAATTCATGAAATAATAAAAAAAAAGGGCTCCCCTATGTTCTTGTGTCCGGCCAGGTACAAATAGGCACCTGGGAGTTGGGGGCAGCCCGTCGCTGCCTGCTGGATCCGGCTGGTTCCAGAAATACGGCGAAGCCCACGTGAAATTTTTTTCTGACAAATCCATAAAACAATGTAAATAAAAGGGACTGCATCTTTATTAACCCCTGGACCATGGGCGAGGGGTTAATAAAGATGCAGTCCCTTTTTTAGGATTGTTTTATTGATTTTTCAGAAAAAAAATTACATGGGCTTCGCCGTATTTCTGGAACCAGCCGGATCCAGCAGGCAGCGACGGGCTGCCCCCAACCCCCAGGTGCCTATTTGTACCTGGCCGGACACAAGAATATAGGGGAGCCCTTTTTTTTATTATTTTCATGAATTTAATGAAATAATAAAAAAAAATGCGTGGGGCTCCGCGAAATTTCTATGTCTAGCCAGGTACAGCTAAGCAGCTGGGGGCTGGAATCCGCAGCGCAGGGAGGCCCAAACTTTCTGGGCACCCCCTGCTGCAAATTGCAGTCCGCAGCCGCCCCAGAAGATGGCGCGTTCATTGAAGCGCCATCCTCTGGCGCTGAACCCCGCTCTTCCAGCGGCCCTGGTGGCGGTGGCATGCTGGGTAATAAAGAGGTTAGGGCCAGCTTTGTATTATCAGCTGGCCCTAAGCCCGAAATTTATGGCGGTCACGCCAATATTAGACATGACCGCCACGAATTTCTATTAAATTGTTTTAAAAAAAACACAACACAGAGAAATTTTTTTATTAGAAATAAAAAAAAAAGCCATTAGGGACTCCATCTTTAATTAAAAAAATCCTCTTCCGTCCGACGTAGTCCAAAACGCGATGTCCTCTCTGCTACATCCCTGTGCATAGATATAGATGTCTATGCACAGGGATGAGCAGACTGAGAACAATCTCAGCTCTGCTACACACAGGAAGAGCAGGCGGGCTCTAGGACCCTGGAGCTGCGGCAGCCCGTACAGAGCAGACAGCCAGACTCCTTACTGTGCGAGTTTCCCAGCGATTACTTGCACAGTAAACGAGTCCAATGCAAGTCAATGCCAATCCTAGTTTTGTCAGAGTCTCTGACAAAACTAGGATTGCTTCAGGCTGAAGCTTCCGAGACACATCTGCGATTTGTAAATCGCACACTACTCGCTATTACTCGCTTCCCCATTCATTAACATTGGACTCGCTAGACTCGCAACGAGTAGCGAGTCCCGGGCTCGGACTCGCTAGAGTCAAGCGATTCCGAGTAATTTAGGACTCGCCCATCACTAGTTAGAACAAAAACGTTCTGCCTTTGACAAGGTGACTGGTCCTCTTTAAAAAGCAGTTAAAAATAGATAAAACTTTGGAATTCAAACTCTCTGATATTTCATATCATGTATTTTGCTGACATTTCAATAAAAAATTCTGGCAGTTCAATCAATAATTAACATCATATTCTATCATTAATCTATTAATAGGACTTTCTATATGATTATTTTATCTTTAACCCTGATCTGCAAGAAAAAAATATATTTTTAAATTTGTTTCAACTTTTATAGGGTTCCTTCCCTAAGGTGTCTTTGTCCCATTTCTAAGATCTATTATTAATGTTCAGAAAGAAAGAAGAAAATACAGTCTGCACAGGTTCTTTGTCCCTGTTTTATTGTGCCCTTGGCCTTTTTATTAATAGGGAAGACAGGTGCTCTGAAAAAACTCCAACCGAAGTGAAACATTGCATGGAATTAAAGTAAACCAGTGTTAGAATTCAGTTTTTTTAAACAGGTTCATAGTCAGTGGATGGCCTGCAATGAAATACATTACTTACAGTGCCTTCAAATATTATTCATACCCCATAAACTTTCCCTTATGTTTTCACACTACACCCACAAAATTTAATGTATTTCATTGAGATTTTATGTCATAATCCAACACTAACAAGTATTTGTGAAATGTAAAGGAAATTATGCATTTTATTTAAAAAATTTATATTTACCCCACCTGGATCAATATTTTGTAGGACCACCTTTAGCTGCAATTACTGCTGCAAGTCTTTTGGGGATTTCTCTACCAGCGATGTACATCATAAGGTTAACATTTTTGCCCATTCTCTTTAGCTCTAGCTCAGTGAGATTGGATGGAGATGTCTGAGAACAGGGTCGGTGTCAGCACCTGGTGCACCTGGGCAAGTGCAGGGCTCCTGGACAGCTGGGGTGCCCATTCACCATCAGGGCTAGGCAGCCCTGATGGGGAGAGGCCCATCAGGGACAGACAGTCTTGATAGCTAAAGGCCCATCAGGGACAGGCAGCATCTGAGTGCGCTACATCACCACCAGTCATACTTGCAATATTCTACAGATAAATTGCATGTGAATTATCCATGTGAGAGTGCAAGGGGCAGTGGCGCTTTATCATTGGCCGACTGCAAGAGAGTGATGAGGTCACCATGCTGCTACCTCATCACACTGCGTCAGTCAATGAGGATGAGCGTGGACAGGAGTCGGCAGCAAGAATGCGGTGGCGAGAGCATCTGAGGAGAACACAAGCCCCAGGGGAGTGAAGGGTAGATGAGTATAATTTTTTTTTTTTACTGTGTGCAGTGCGAATGGAAAATTATATGTATGAGGATGCAGCCAGGATGGGAACATACCTACCAGAAGGAGCGATAGATATACCAGGAGCTGAACCACCATATAATGTATTATCTGGAGGCCATGCTTGGCTATATATGTTATCTGGAGACTGTGCTGTCCTGTATATATTACCTGAAGGATGTGCTGGGCTCTGTATACTAACTGGAGGCTGTGCTGGGCTATATATAGTATCTGGAGACTGTGCTGGTCTATATATATTATCTGGAGGCTATGCTGGCCTGAATATATTATCTGGAGACTGTGAAGGGTTATAAATATATATATTATTTGGAGGCTGTTCTGGGCTGTATATATTATCTGGAGTCATTGCTGGGCTGTATATATATTATCTTAAAGCTGTGCTGGGCTGTATATATTATTTGAATGTTGTGCTGGGCTGTTTATATTATTTCAAGGCTGTCCTGGGCAGTATATATTATTTGAAGGCCGTGCTGGGCTATATGTATCATTTGGAGGCTGTGCTGGATTGTATATATTATTTGGAGACTGCTGCTTTTCTGGCCCCTAATCTGGTTGTGTTGCAACCGGAGGACTAGATATATATACAAGCTCAAGGTATGACCTTATGGTATGTATGGCTCCGGGAAATATTTTTGAGTTGGAGTTGACAGGAGGTGGCTAGGGCTTGGATATGTGGCTTGAAAGAAAGCGCAGAGTCAAGGATTACACTGAAGCACTGAGCATGTGGGACTGGGGAAAGTAAGCAGCTATTGACTTTGGTGGATAGGTCTGGTGGAGGGGTAGAGTGAGATGGGGGAAAGGTGATGAACTCTGTTTTATCCATGCTCAGTTTTAGAAAGCGAGCAGGAAGGAAAGATGAAACAGCAGACAGACATTGTTTGATTTTGGCAAGGAGGTGATGTCAGGTCCAGAGAGGTAGATCTGCATAGAGATGATACTGAAAGCAATGACTCTATGAGCTGTACCAGGCTGAAAGTGAAGATGGAGGAGAGTAAAGGTCCTAGAACTGAACCTTGGGGAAAACCGGCAAACAGGGGGCGAGATGAGGAGGTGATGTGTGAGAGGAAGATGCTGAAAGTCCGGTCTGTTAGATATGACGAGATCCAAGAGAGGGCCAAATCTGTGATGCCGAGAGATAAAAGAATCTGTAGCAAAAGAAAATGGTCTACAGTGTCAAATACAGAAGACAAGTCCAGGAAAAGGAGGACAGAGTAGTGTTGCTTGCTCTTGGTGGTTAGTAGGTCCTTGGTGACTTTAATTAGGGCTATTTCAGTTCAGTGATGCAGTCGGAAGCCAGATGGTAACCAGTCAAAGAGGGAGCAGGAGGAGTGGTGGGAGAATAGTTCAAGATAAAAATGCTTTTCCAGCAGTTTTGAGGTGTAAGGGAGAAGTGATATCAAGCAATAGCTATACAAAGAGGATGGGTTGAGGTAGGGCTTTTGGAAGATCGGTGTGATTGAGGCATGTTTGAAGGATTAAGGGAAGACACCATCTGTTAGTGAAAGGTTGAAGAGATGTGTTAAGATTGGGATGAAGACTGTGGCAAGGATAGGGATGAGGTGGGACAGGAGCGGGTCAAGTTTTCAAGTGGTGAGATGTAACCTTGACAGTAGAGAGGAGAGCTGAACTTCTGTCATGGTGGAGAAACTGGCTTTGAAAGAACAGGGCTGAGCAGTTATGTGGGGGCTATGGGCCAAAGCTTTCTCTGATGTTATCAATTTTCTGCTTAAAGAAAGAAGCAAAGTCTTCAGCAGAAATGAGAGGAGAGGGAGGAGGTGCTCTGGGACAAAGATGAGAATTGAAAGTGTTAAATAGCTGTTTAGGGTGGTGAAACAGGGAAGACATGAGACATGAAAAGTAAGTTTGTTTTGTGACAGTGAGCGTGGACTTGATTTTGGCGAGGGACTGCTTGTATGCAACAAAGTGCTCAGCAGAACTGAAGCTCTTCTATCTCCGCTCAGCTACCCTGAAAGCCCATCTCAGTTATTTTGTTAGGCTGGACTGCCAGGGTTGCCTGTTGGTTTTGCGAGTTTTGCCATGTGTGAAGGGGCGGCTGAATCGAGCATTGCTGTTATTATGGTGTTATATAAAGGGACAGCAGTATCTGTGTCATGTAAGGAAGCTATGTCTGTGAGAGGGAGAAGGGACTCAGAGAATAAGTGTAAATTAAGGCTTTTGAGATTCTCATCCTCGCAGAAATCTCAAAAGCCTTAATTTACACGTATTTGTGTAGTGTAGTTTGTGTAGTGGGGTTGCGCACTAGGAGAGGAGAGGGAAGAGAATGTCAGTAGGTTGTGGTCCAACAGGGGGAGAGGTGAGTTAGAGACGTTAGTGAGGGAATAGAGGCGGGTGAAGATAAGGTCCAGCATGTGGCCATTTTTGGGAGTGGCCGCAGAGGACTATTGAGAGAGCCCTAAGGAGGTAGTCAGTGATAAAAGTTTAGAGACAGCTGAGGTCGAAGTGTCAATGGGGATGTTGAAGTCACCCATGATGATAGTGGGGATGTCAGCAGAGAGGAAATTAAGTAGTCAGATGGTGAAGTGTTTGAGAAAGGTGATGATGGCTAGCTTTGGGGAGTGGTAGATGACAGCCAGCTGGAGGTTGGAGTAGATGGGGGAGTAGATGCGGACGGAGTGCACCTCAAATGATGGAAGTGTAGCAGAGGTTGGTAGTGGGATTGGGGTAAAGGAGCATTTATCGGACAGGAGCAAGCCAACTCATCCTCCACGTTTTTTGCTGGGGCGAGGGGTGGGAAAAAGATTGAATCCATCATAAGAAGTGCAGCTGGAGGGGCTGTGTAAGAGGGGGTGAACCAGGTTTCAGTGATGCAAAGGAATGACAGTTTGTTAGTGATAAAAGTTCATAATGTATGAAGGTTTGTTGCAGACAAAGCGTGTTCCAGGTATGAGGTCTGGGGGATCAAGAGCTGGCTGAATGGATATGAAGGTATTAGGGTTGCAAAAACTTGTAAAGGACCATGGAAGGGTGTTAGAAATGAGTGTGGGTATGTGATGGGGAGTGCCAGGATTTAGAGGTTTGGGGATATGTCACCAGGAGCAGCAGACAGAGCGTTAGAAGGTGGGAGCAGGAGAGGACATGATGTGTCTGGCGACAAATGATTTTATGTGGAGGAACAGTTCTGAGGAGGAGGTGAGATGGCTGGGGAGGATGGATGGAGAAAGAACTAGTTCCGTACTCGGTGGAGAGATCAGTGGAGTTAGTAAGAAATGAAGTAGTATGAGGGTGAAAGTGAAAAGAAATATTGTAGTGGCTTTCTATCACGTTACCTTACAGTCAACTTCTGATCAAATTCTGGTCTAAATTAAAGTATTGCACTTAGAAAACTGCACTTTGAAAGATGTTGATAAGACTAAAGCCTGTATCAGACCCATGGATCAGAATATATCTCCAACTAAAGGCAATAAGGTGTGACTGAGGAGGGGTTGGTATGGACAGACAAGATACAAAGTTGAGAGTTAAGCCCCATCACACTAAGCGAGATTGCTAGTGAGATGGCTGTTGAGTCACAAGTTTTGTGACGCAACAACGACCTCAGCAGCGATCTCGCTATGTTTGACATGCAGCAGTGACCAGGCCCCTGCTGTGACATCGCTGATCATTACAACCGTTCTGGACCATTTTTTGGTCATCGTGCTCCTGTAGGGCAGCGTGGATCGCTGTGTTTGACGGGAACAACGACCAACGACTTCAATGCTTCCCCTAGACTGACAGGGTCCCACCGACCGCCGTATCGTTGCTGCATTGCTGGTGAGATCTGACTGTTTGACATCTCACCAGCGATGTAGTGACACTCCAGCGATCCTTACCAGGTCGTATCATTGTCGGGATCGCTGGAGAATCGCCAAGTGTGACAGTACCCTTAAACACAGGTCATAAAGGACAGAAAGGGGGTGGAGTGACCAGTCAAAGATACGTCAGAATAAAATAAGCAAGAGGAATAGAACAGATCTTGGAAATGATGGGTAGTAAAATAGTCATATCAGAAAGAGATATTATGCACTTCACATAGTGACAGTCAGACGCCTGGGAAAGCTGTGTACATGGAAAGCATACCAGAAAGAGATAATATGAACTTTATATAAAGACAGATGCCTTGGAAACTGTGTACATGGAATGCAAACCTGTGGGAAGAGGAAACAACTCGATTAGATGGTGATAATGATGATAATGATGATAATACAGCTGTGGTGATGGTGATGGATGGCTGGATGCATTTCTGGTCTAATTGAAAGCATTGCACTTAGAAAGCTGAACATTGAAAGATGCATTTGGAAAGATGTATAGATCAGACTAAATGAAGTAAGATTTATAATGGCATGTTAGTCTGATAATATGGGGGAAGGTTTTTCTGGCCTTTTTTTGGAGACTACTTTATTTGGAAAATTACAGGGTTTCTAGGTATAATGGAAACTTGCAAGGAATCCAGCTCCCCAAATATGGCCTCAAGGAGGCAGAGGGTGGACCTCAGCACAGGTATACAGCCCCCAGCAGTGTGGTATACAGGCCTCCCCAGTGGTATATACAGGCCCCAGCAGTGTTACAGCAGCAGCCCCAGTGGTATATACAGCAGCAGCCCCAGTGGTATATACAGCAGCAGCCCCAATGGTATATACAGCAGCAGCCCCAGAGGTATATACAGCAGCAGCCCTAATGGTATATACAGCAGCAGCCCCAGAGGTATATACAGCAGCAGCCCCAGTGGTATATATAGCAGCAGCCCCAGTGGTATATATAGCAGCAGCCCCAGAGGTATATATAGCAGCAGCCCCAGAGGTATACATAGCAGCAGCCCCAGTGGTATATATAGCAGCAGCCCCAGAGGTATATACAGCAGCAGCCCCAGTGGTATATATAGCAGCAGCCCCAGAGGTATATATAGCAGCAGCCCCAGTGGTATATATAGCAGCAGCCCCAGAGGTATATATAGCAGCAGCCCCAGAGGTATACAGGCCGCCCGCCCACCACCATCAGTATACATGCGCCCCCCCTATCAGTATCCAGGGCCCCCCCTTGCAGCCCAAACCTATAAAGTAAAATCATTATACTTACACCTGTGGCCGCCGCCGTCCCCGCTCTGCACCACGCTCCTCCATCTTCTTCCGTCTTCCTCCTCTGGCGCAGACAATGACATCATTGCCTGCGTCCATCGGAGGAAGCCGGAAGAAGATGGAGGAGCGCGGTGCAGAGCGGAGACGGCGGCGGCCACAGGTGTAAGTATAATGATCTTGCTTTACAGGTTTGGGCTGCAAAGGGGGGCCCTGGATACTGATAGGGGTCGCATGTATACTGATGATGGCCCAATTTTTGGGCTGAAAAACTCGGCTTATGCGCGAGTATATACGGTAATTCAATTTTTAGTCTTAGCCTCAATATTAAAAATTGTATTTATCTATAGAGTCTTTATATTCTACAGAACTTTACAATTAAGTGGAGACAGCCTCAGACAATAAAGACATTCCAGAATTACACATAATTCAACAGATACCAAGATGAGTGATTGCCCAGCTCGCAATCTTATAATTTATAAGGAAATAGGGGAGGCACAATAGATAAAAAATGCTTGTCAGGTGTGGTCCAGCCATCATTATAATAAATAAGGGTTTTCAAATAATGCCCCATGAATAGGGATGAGCGAGTACGCTTGTCACTACTCGGTACTCGCACGAATATCTCGGTACTCGGGGTACTCGGCGAGTACCGAGTAATCTCGCGATACTCTTGCTATGCTCGGGGTCCACCTCCCTGCATGGTGGCACTCTTTACAGAGCCAGCCCACATGAAGGGATTGGCTGACAGACACTGTAATGCCACAGCCATGTTGGTTGTGCATTACAGTGATTGGCTGGCCGCACAGCGTCATCAGGTCTTTATAAGACCTGACCGCGCTGTGCTCGTCACTCTGCTCCACAGACAGTCAGTGTAAAGAGAGGTGCTGCTGATTGAGGGACAGATTTGTGGCCTTTTAGCTAGTGTAGGTACAGGGCTCCCAATATAATTACCACAACAGTCCTTTTGAGGACTAATAGAGCTGTATACAGGCAGGCAGGGAGGCAGGGTATATAGCAAACTTTGTTGTGCCAGTATACCAGCCTGCATCACATCTGGGGCTGGTGGACAGGCTGGAAATCTCATCCATCCCAAAACAGTGCTTTTAGGGATTAATTTAGCTCTCTATAGGCAGGAGTAGGTTGTAGCACAAATTAGGATACACCAAGAGACTCGGTATTCTCGTCAGCGTTTGTGTCTGACCAGTCTACCTGCAGGGCCTTAATCTCTAATCTCAGAGTCCAGATAAAAACCAACTCTTGTCTGCATTCATTTACCATTTGTGTGCACCAGGAGTGGGTTGTAGCGTAAATTAGGATACGCCAAAAGACTCAGTATTCTCGTCAGCGTTTGTGTCTGACCAGTCCACTTGCAGGGCCTTAATCTCTAATCTCAGTGTCCAACTAAAAACCAACTCTTGTCTGCATTCATTTAGCATCTTAGTGCCGCAGGAGTGGCTTGCAGCTCCAAATAGTATACGCCAAAACACGGTATATGCATCAGCGTTTGTGTATAACCGTTCCAGCTGCCGGGATTAAACCGCTGTAATCTGTAATCTCAGTGTGCAGCTAAAAACCATCTTTTGGACGCCTTCATTTAGCTGTATACAGGCATTACAACATTGAAAATGCGCAAGGCTGATGGCAAGGGACAAGGAACTGTGATGGTGGTGCACACAGAGGCCGAGGCCGTGTGCAAGCTCGAATTGTGCCACGACAATTGCCCACATCATCCCACTCGACCTTCCTGTCCCAATTTCTAGTGGACCGCAGCAGTACACCATTATTAAACCAAGACCAGTGTCAACAGGTTGTTAGTTGGATAGCGGATAATGCTTACAGTCAGTTTGGCACCACCACAAATACCCTGTCGTCCACACGGTTAAGTGTCAGTAGCCGTGAGACTGGACCGCACATTCCACACCCTGATACTCCTTCCTCCTACCATGCCGAGTGCCCGGCCCTGGACATAACTGATCCCACACTTGGACACTCTGAAGAGCTGTTCACTTATCCATTCGTAGATTCTGGCCTCTCGCCAGCTCCAGTTGAAGTCGGTCATGAGGAGATTGTATGTACCGATGCCCAAATGTTTGAGCAGCCACGGTCTCACGAAGGCAATGGTGGGAACGTGTCTCAACAAGAGGTGGACGATGATGAGACACAATTGCCAGAAAGTCAGGAGGAGGACCAAGGTGTGGAAGTGGAAGACGACGTGGTGGATGATCCAGTAACTGACCCAACTTGGCAAGAGGACATGCAGAGCGAGGACAGCAGTGCACAGGGGGAGTTAGACGTAGCATCACAACAGTTCAGAAGAAGCAGGGTGAGCGGCGATGACGCCATCATTAGCGTCACCATCCCGCTTCTCTGTCTTCTAAAACGCTCTCTGCTCAAAATCAAAGACGATGCAATGCAGGCGGAGCACGATGAGTTGGAGCAAGAAACCGTACTGGGTGATTACACACAGGCCAGCCTCATCTGATCCCAACATGCATTGGAGAACTATGACGAGGAGGAGGAGGATGAAGAAATAGAGCTACTTTCATGCGGAATTGATGGTAATACATGCACAACCGTCAGCGTGGATGGCCAGAGGACAAGGTAGAGGAGAAGGAGGAGGAGGAAGAGGAGGATGATGAGGCCAGCATGGCCCGTCATGCTGTTGGTGAGGACCCTGAAGTCTTGCCTGTTAAGAGTCTGGCGCACATGGCTGACTTTATGTTAGGCTGCCTGTCTCGTGACTCTTGCGTTATCAAGATCTTGGCGGACACTCATTACTGGTTATTTATTTAAAAAGGCCCTCATGCACGTCTCTATCCAGGGGCATTGTGGTGCCTCCCAATTTTTGGCTGCCCTGCCTACGACAATACTACAAAAGACCCACTTCCTTAAAATGGGTACATTATTTAAAGAGGCCTTCATGTAAATCTTTCATGTAATCCAAATAACTAACATACACCAACTCTGTCTCACAAGTGGGTATGAGCCCTTAATATTTTCACCTTGAAAATCCTTTTTGGTTTCATTTTGTAACGTTTGCTTGACAGTCCGTAAAAGTGGCGTAATACTCTGACAACATTTTTCACAGCAGCGCCCTGTGGGTCTGAAATAGTTCCAGGGGTCTTCCCCATGCTGTTTCCATGTCATTTAAGCACTGTTTGATACTTTTGTGACATTTTTAGGGTTTATCCATGCTGCCGGGGGTCATGCCAGAAAAATACTGGGGTCTCCCATAGGATAACATTGGGCTCGGGGCTCGGGCCGAGTACACGAGTATTTGGGATCCTCGGCCTGAGCTTCGAGCTCCCGAGCATTTTAATACTCGCTCATCTCTACCCATGAACCATCATCAGTCAGTATCGAAGAATAATAACAAAAGGCTATTGGGTGCATTAATATCATGGAGACAGACGTAAAGAAGGGATAAGATTTTGAGAAAAAAATTAAAAACTGGAACAGGGGAAAGTTTAGATTAGTGAAGTGAGGTGAAATGAGTGTCTAAAGAGATGTGTTTTTAAAGCACAAACATGTGGGGTATTAATCAGATCATTTGGGGTAGAACAGAGAAGGTTTAGTATATGGAAGACCTATTAGTAAAGAATTGCAGTAGTTCAGACTATTGTATAGTTATGTTTAAGAAACCTAACCAAATTTAAAATGCATCCGCGACATTATTATACGTGTAATGGATGTTAAAGGAAGAACTAATTAAAGCCTGAAGATTTTACCTGCATGTGGATGCAGTGATTAATTTTTATTATGGGAATATATACTCATGAAGATTTTCCCACACATTTGGGCAAATTGAAATTAGTGAACATATCTAATCATTAATGGTTTTCGTGAGCAAGCAGTAAAGTTCTTTAATCTTTAGACATGTCCAAATAACTTGAAATAATGAGCTAACCAAACTATTATATCTGGGACATATATATCTTCATAATTAAAATAGAATATGCTCAGCTTGATGTAGAGCAAATCTAATAATTTGGAGAAGAGTATATTGTGGTTAGAGGAGACTATTTTGAGGTGCTTCGGGCCCAATTCTATTTCACTTTTTCTAGTTAATGTAGATAATTCTTTCATGTTCCCTTTAAGGGTACCTTTACACGCTACAACATGGTAGAAAACAACCGGGTGCTTCACGTGCACGAGCATGCACGAACGGTTACAAACGGTACCCGCACCGTCTTTACACGCTGCTATAAGGTGCTTTACAGAAGATTGAATCTATCCCTGGATGCACCGCCAAGTGCCTAAAGTTACCTTCTGCAGAGCACCTTACCTCATTTACACGCCACTACAGAGGGTAATATGGGAGGACCTGGGGCAGCAGGGACAACACATAGGCATGCCAGAATTGTGGATTACGAGACGCTCGTACGCTGATAGGACAACGCAATAGCATCATGATTGGCCAGCCAGCGCAGGAGGCAGACTAATACATGACGCTCGAGCAATTGTGTAGTGTGACTGGTCAGCTCCTTAAATATGCCACCCTATGCAGCGACTACCAATCGTAACGCAGGAGCTTCCTCCAATGATCGCTGAAGGGGGTGGTTTTCCGGAGCCTGTGTCACGCCCCAGGTAGATAGCAAGGTGTCAAAACAACCCTCTTGTTCCTTATTTACACGCCGCTACAGGCCGTTACCATTGGGTTGAAATCAACCTGTTTTAGACATCTGCTCTGAAACAGGTCCCGCAAGTGACGGGTGGAAACAACCGTCTTTACACGCCGCTACCTCGGGTTGATTTGGCGGTGCAAGATACATTTCTCTCATCTACCCGGTTGTTTCCACCATGTTGTAGCGGCGTGTAAAGGTACCCTAAAGGTATGGTTACGGCACCTCTGATTTTTTAGTGAGAGAACAGCAATAAAAAATGCAAAAATTAAGCTACTGAGGATGAGAGGCAGAAAGTGAGATATCTCAATACAAATCAACTTTGGACTGTGGAGTTGAAAGGTGTCAAATTTATCTTATTCACCAATCTATATCATAAGGCAGAAACAGTAATTTTGTCTCACAGTATACAGCAGTTGTATACAAAATGTTTCTCTAAAAAAAAGTGATTGTTTAAATCCATACTAGTGTACTGCAGGATGCAGAAGAGAAGATGTCATAGAAGGGAGAGTGCTCTGTTAATTTAACATCTGGACATTTATTTTGTCACTCGAATCCCCAGCAGGTGAGGTGATAACTGACTGAGCCAGTAGCCACATTTGGTCCTTTATTTGTAACAAAAAGGAATGAGTTTGCTCTAAATACATTGTAGAAATGTGTTGGTAATAAACAGGAGACTGATAAAGTAAGTACAGTATTGTAAATAATGGACCAGGTTAAGCCATTGAGTTGTAGAAAATAGTATCTTAGGCTACGTTCACACATTTGCGTATTTTGCTGCGCTTTTTTGCGCGCGCTTTTTGCCGCGTTTTTCGGCCGCGCAAAAAAGCGCAGCAAAATACGCAGGGGCTTTCACACACTGCGCTTTCTTCCCCCCAGAAAGCGCAGTGATGTCACAGAGGGGAGGAAGAATCCTGCTTCCTCCTCCCCTCTGTGACATGTGTGACCGCCCCATTAGATTCCACAGTGTGTTAATACACACTGTGAAATCTACATTAAACAAAAGCAAGTTAATGAAAAATAAAAAAGAATCAATATTTAACCTCTCCGACGCCTTCTCCCGCTGTGCGATCTCCGATTCCAAGTCAGATCTCTTCTGACAGGACCTGTGATGACGTCAGAGGGGCGTTCCCGGGGCGGTCCCATCGCTGATTGGCTGCTCGCGGTCACATGACCGCGAGTGCCCGGGAACGCCCCCTCTCTGACGTCACCACAGGTCTTGTCAGAAGAGATCTGACTTAGAATCGGGAATCGCACAGCGGGAGAAGGCACCGGACAGCGGGAGAAGGCGTCGGAAGGTAAGTATTGATTCTTTTTTATTTTTCACACACTTGCTTTTCTTTAATTTAGATTTCACAGTGTGTATTAACACACTGTGAAGTCTAATGGGCGGCCACAGCTGTCACAGAGGGGAGGAGGAAGCAGGATTCTTCCTCCCCTCTGGGAGAATACGCAGTAGTAGCTGCGTAAACAATTGACATATCAATTGTTTACGGAGCTGCGTTTTCTCCCGGAAAACGCACTGCGTATTTTTACGCAATGTCTGCACTGCAAAGTGAATTTCCCATTCACTTTGCAGGCAGACAAAAGGCACATTGCGTATTTTGAAAAGCGCGCGTAAAAAAACGCGGCAAAATACGCAATGTGTGAACGCAGCCTTAGGCTGCCTTCAGACTTGCAGATGCATCTGCAGCGTTTTGCAGATGCATCTGCAAGCATCTGCATGCAGACCGCGGCCCCTATGTTTATAATGGAGCGCACGGCGGTCTGCAGATGCTTGCAGACCGCCGTGCGCTCTCATTGCCCGCCATTAGTGACCTGTGTGCATGCGGATGCCTGCGCACAAATCACACACTCTCGCCCGCACCAGGGACACGACATGCTGCGTCCCGGGTGCACACGCGGGACACCGGAAGGAGCAGATATCGTCCGCATCCGCACCCGAACGCAGCAAACGCTGCCAAACGCAGGCACTATGCGTTCCTATGTTAAACATAGGAACGCAGTGCGCATGCGTTTGAATGCATATGGGAACGCAGCATAAGCTGCGTTCACATACGCAAATGTGAAGGCAGCCTTACCCAATTTTTTTTAGCATTCAGAATTGTCAGAATCGGAACTTTAATTTAGCTAAACCTGCACCAATCTAGAGACCTTTGTACCCAGTTAGGGCCTAGCTATTAATTTAATTAATTTAATTAATCTATCATTGGGGGCTGGCTCCATTCTGATTTCGGCAAACATTTGCATTTAGCTCAGCCCCTTCTTATCCAGGCTGCATAGTTTTCTGGTATTGGTGGAGCAGGCAGTGTAGCAGGAAGGGGAGAGCTGTTGAGCTCTGTGATTGGATAAAGCAACTCAACCAGAGCGAAGAAGTTCTATTCGGCATTACCAAACATCTCCATGAGCAATCTGGAGGTGAGGTGGCTCAAGGCTGTGATCAGTTGTCTATGTCATACAGACATTGCCTGCATTAACTCTTTAATAGTGATGTGTAAACTGTAAAGTTCAGGATCCATACCGAACACCTAATGTTTGGGCATAGACCCTGGACATTGACTTCCCTGAGAAGTCGTGTGTTTGGGTTTGGCTAGAAGGTTGTAAATTTAAGCAAAACATTGTTTAAACAGCAGCATTATATTTAGTGAGGACCGCACTCTTGTACTTCTCATTAACCTCCTAATTATTCACTGCACTGGCTCCAACAGCCAATCACAGAGGCCCACTCCCTGCGGTAGCATCTGTGATTGGCTGTTACACCCCTCACCCATTGTGCCAGCATCTGTAATTGGTTGCCATTTTCAATTAATGCAGATTCATAATAGGGGTGAAAAAATAAATTAATAATTTTAAAAAATGTATTTGGGCTTCGCCATATTTTGATTCTCAGCAAACATAAAGCAGCCAGCTATGGGCTGCCACCTGCAGCTATGGGCTGCCACCCCCAGCTATGGGCTGCCACTCTCAGCTGCCTGGCTTTACCATGGCTGGCAATCAAAAATAAATTGGAGCCCATTATTATTTTTTTAATTATATAAACAGCTAAAATAAAATGTGTAAGCTTTGACATATATTTGATTGCTAGCCAAAGCTGTCATAGAGAGTGGGCCTCTGTCATTGACTGTTGGAGCCAGTGCAGTGAATAATCAAGAAGCTAAGGAGTGGCCTGCAAGTACAAGTGTGGTACTTGGTAAGTATAACACTACTTTTTAATCACTGTATTGCTTTTTTTACAGCCCCCCAGTCACTATTTCATAACTTTAAAGTCCTGGTTCAGGGTTTGGGATCAAGTTCAGGTCAAGTACGGTCCTGAAACCGCACTTTAAAAAAAAGCCCTGCTGGATCTGCCAAAAGCGAACATCGACAGGTTCGCCCATCTCTACTCTTTAAGAACCAGAACACAGCTCAAAAGACAGTTTATATGTAAGGAGAAAGGTAAATAAGCAATTGTCTCCATAATAAACAATGTCTTCTCTCTGCCCTTTGCCACCAAGTGTTATCAATAACTTTGGATGAGAGATATAGGCCAGAAGGTATAAAAACAAAGAACAAAAGGTGTGGACTTGAGAAGAATAGTGACCATGGCTTCAATATGTAAGGAAATGCCAAGTCATTCCTAGGCTACAGTGTACAATAGTACATACCATCTACAGGTTAAAAGCAATGTAGTCTGTATAAAAGTAGCAAGGTCCTACAATGAAGGGAAAAGCATTCAGAAGTACTAAAGGGACTATGTCAACATATTTTTGTTATATAATCTCAAGACAACAGGAGGTAGAGGTGACATACAGATTTCAGTGATGTGTTTTAACACACTTATCACACTGTGTGCTGTTTACCTGCAATGTTTGTTTTAGCTTCAAGAGATTATCATTGACAGACTAGTCAGAAGTCAGCTTGTCCAGCATGACCCCTGCTGTGAGAAGCAGCCCACTGTCTATAGACATTGTATACAGAGCATGCTGAGCAAAGGTAGCTCTCTCTGCTCTTCTGCATGACTAAATCTATAGACTCTGATTCTGTCAGAACCGCTGTGCTCAGTAATCTAAGAGATACCTCGTTGGATTCTGGGTTTCTTTTCCTACATCATGGTGCTCTCAGAAGAGGTAGCAAACACATGCTGACAGATTCCCATTAATCATTGTTTTTGCCTATACATATTTGTTTTATAAGAATGATTAATGGGAATATGTATCGCTAAGGTAGAATAATGTATTATTATTGAGGGATGGATACAAAGATGTATATTCTTTATGAAATGTCTCTGAGCTCTTTTCACTGGTTTGAGATTGGAGGAATTGTCTGTATCAGGATACCCGATGAATCGTCACAGCCTCTGGATATGTAGTTCAGCTTAGGATTTTGATGCATTTAGTTGCCCTCTTCATGAAACAGTTGTCTGGAGAAAGGTTTTTCTTCTTGGCTGCATATGGTTTGGAAAGGTTTGCTTTAATAGAGACATTCTGACTTCTTTTACACCCAGGGGTTTTCATTTATGGCGAGAACTATCCGATTCTCAAAGGTAAATTGGGCATGAAGGGATTTTTTTATTCGACAAATTGAAATGTGTTAAAAAAATGTTCTTCAGCACTGCCTGATTGAATAACATTGGTCTGAGTGTGATCCTATTTTTTGACAAATACATATAGCACTCTGGAGGAACCCTGGGAAGAGGGTCTGAAAAAGCAATGCAGTCCAGGTGTTGTACAAGGGTCAATTGAAATTGCCAAGGTAAATACCGAACCCGTTTACAGTTTTGTATCAGAAAATGTTAGCCCAGCCAGCATGATTGATTATTTAAGGCAGGTGTCCGGAACTCCAGTCCTCGAGGGCCACCAACAGTGCAGGTTTTTAGGGTTTCCTCACTATTACACAGGTTATAACTTAATCACTGCACTAGTGATGATTCCCACCCCTGTGCAATACTAAGGAAATCCTGAAAATATGACCTGTTGGTGGCCACTGAGGCCTGAAGTTCTCCACCCCTGATTTAAAGGAATGAACTATTAGGATATAGATGAGAAGGTGTGATACCCAGACCCTAATGAAGTGAACTGGTGTTTGTGTGTGTGAGGAATAGCCAGGCATCCTATGTGATAGGAAAAAAATGGACAAAATATCAAAAGAGTTTTACAGCCTTTGTAGAAGTAAACTGAGTCTTATCTGTGAATGGTATATATTGCTTTATCTAGTCTTCCAGTAATAAACAGAGCTGCTATGATGTCACCCACTTTTTACAGAACCTATGACTAGTTTACCTAGCAAAGCAGTCACGTGACCAGGGCCGGACTGGGACCAAAAATCAGCCCGGGAAGTAAAGACCCCACCAGCCCACACACTATATTATCGATCAGTCACAATAAGTGAATTTTGTTTTTACATTGGCATGACCCTCATCACTGTTTTACAAGAGTTATTTGGAGAGCCACATGTGAGTGGCGAGACACAGGGAGTACTCACCCACAGCTCCATTCACATGTTACTCTTCAAAGCTACAGTTTCTCAGGATTGTGGGGTCCCAGCGGTCAGATCCACAGCGAAGAGAAAGTCATCACCTATACAGAAGAGAAGTGATGACTTCCTTATTCAAGATAATTTAAACAACATTTAAATGCTGAAAATCCCGACGTCCAATACCACCTCTCTGACAGCAGGACAGTATACAGGACAAGAGAAGTGGTACTGTGCAGTGTATATACAGAATAATACAGATACTGAGGATTACACCCAGTATACAGGACAGGAGAAGTGGTACTGTGCAGTGTATATACAGAATAATACAGATAATGAGGATTACACCCAGTGTACAGGACAGGAGAAGTGGTGCTGTGCAGTGTATATATACAGAATAATACAGATACTGAGGATTACACCCAGTATACAGGACAGGAGAAGTGGTACTGTGCAGAGTATATATAGAATAATACAGATACTGAGGATTACACCCAGTATACAGGACAGGAGAAGTGGTACTGTGCAATGTATATATAGAATAATACAGATACTGAGGATTACACCCAGTATACAGGACAGGAGAAGTGGTACTGTGCAGTGTATATACAGAATAATACAGATAATGAGGATTACACCCAGTGTACAGGACAGGAGAAGTGGTACTGTGCAGAGTATATATACAGAATAATACAGATACTGAGGATTACACCCAGTATACAGGACAGGAGAAGTGGTACTGTGCAGAGTATATATAGAATAATACAGATACTGAGGATTACACCCAGTATAGAGGACAGGAGAAGTGGTACTGTGCAATGTATATATAGAATAATACAGATACTGAGGATTACCTCCAGTATACAGGACAGAAGAAGTGGTACTGTGCAGTGTATATATACAGAATAATACAGATACTGAGGATTACACCCAGTATACAGGACAGGAGAAGTGGTACTGTGCAGTGTATATACAGAATAATACAGATACTGAGGATTACACCCAGTGTACAGGACAGGAGAAGTGGTACTGTGCAGTGTATATATACAGAATAATACAGATACTGAGGATTACACCCAGTATACAGGACAGGAGAAGTGGTACTGTGCAGTGTATATACAGAATAATACAGATACTGAGGATTACACCCAGTGTACAGGACAGGAGAAGTGGTACTGTGCAATGTATATATAGAATAATACAGATACTGAGGATTACCTCCAGTATACAGGACAGGAGAAGTGGTACTGTGCAGTGTATATATAGAGAATAATACAGATACTGAGGATTACACCCAGTATACAGGACAAGAGAAGTGGTACTGTGCAGTGTATATACAGAATAATACAGATACTGAGGATTACACCCAGTGTACAGGTCAGGAGAAGTGGTACTGTGCAATGTATATATAGAATAATACAGATACTGAGGATTACCTCCAGTATACAGGACAGGAGAAGTGGTACTGTGCAGTGTATATATACAGAATAATACAGATACTGAGGATTACACCCAGTATACAGGACAAGAGAAATGGTACTGTGCAGTGTATATACAGAATAATACAGATACTGAGGATTACACCCAGTGTACAGGACAGGAGAAGTGGTACTGTGCAATGTATATATAGAATAATACAGATACTGAAGATTACCTCCAGTATACAGGACTGAAGAAGTGGTACTGTGCAGTGTATATATACAGAATAATACAGATACTGAGGATTACACCCAGTATACAGCACAGGAAAAGGGGTACTGTGCAGTGTATATATACAGAATAATACAGATACTGAGGATTACATCCAGTATACAGGACAGGAGAAGTGGTACTGTGCAGTGTATATATACAGAATAATACAGATACTGAGGATTACACCCAGTATACAGGACAGGAGAAGTGGTACTGTACAGTGTATATATACAGAATAATACAGATACTGAGGATTACACCCAGTATACAGGACAGGAGAAGTGATACTGTACAGTGTGTATATATATAGAATAATACAGATACTGAGGATTACACCCAGTATACAGGACAGGAGAAGTGATACTGTGTAGTGTATATAGTATATACAGAATTATACAGATACTGAGGATTACACCCAGTATACAGAACAGGAGTACTGGTACTGTGCAGAGTGTAGCATATGACTCAAGCAAGGATTGCATTGCACTGCCTGGAGGCTCTCCTGATCTGAGCACGACGGCTTCATGTATTTCTATGCAGCTGACATTTTCAGGTCAGGTTAGCAGCCAGCTGATCCTGGGCAGTGCGATGCGATAGCTGCAGAAACAAACACTGCAAAAGCGCCCTGTATGAATATAGTCTTAGGTGATCCCGCTAATGTTATCATGCCCCTGTGGCTGTTAGTGACATGAAGACCAGCATCACCGCCAGCTCTGCACATCTCTGCCTCCCATGATGAAAGCAGTGCGTCTGTGTGGCACCCCTGCGACCAGGGTGGCCACAGGGTGGACTGCAGCCAGACGAGGTAAGACGATTGACTGAGGAACACACACACACCGACCCACTCCGACCCAATGCCCAGAAACTCTATGTCAGGCAAGGGGTGGCGGGAGTTTAGAGAAGTGTGGGTGGAGAGAAAGAGACCCGGATAAGTAAGTGGAGGAACTAGACACGAGTTGGGCCTAGGAACACTACGTTGGAAGAGCAGATCCCAGGAGGAGAGGTTCCCTGGAGGCAGAATACCCAGGAGGGAGCTCGCCGTAGAGGAGGCGAGAAAGAAGCACCACAAGCCGAGACACCACACTGAGAATAGTGGTAGAACAACGGGCCCAGCAGCCGCAACTGACATAGCTGACCGGAGGACCCAGTGCTGACTACCGGAGAGAAAGAGGGAGCCTGTTGAGCCCAAATTACACCTGGGTCACTGGAGAGCTAGGCCAGGACAACTAGAGCGCTGGCTCTGTAGAGGTGACTGGGGAGACTTCAAGACCCTAATCACGAGGCATCCTGGCATGTTACGGAGACTCTAAGGCCCGTGACCAAAGTACCGCAGCGAAGTAGGACAAAGCCATCGGACTGGGGCTACTGACCCTAAAGCAGAGAGAGACATCACTACAAAGCCCATAACGGCCGGACAAAACCCGTGTGCGAGGACAGAGACAGAGTAGAGGCCTGGAAGGTACTTTGAGGGAAGCGATGCAAAGGAACCGTCTGAGCTGCAGTGGCACCCTAGTCCCTGACAAGTTTAAGAACTGTGAACTGTCCTGTAACGGACTTTTAAGAACTTTGGAACAGTAAAGTGCTGGTAAGCTCAAAAGTGCCTGTGACTGTTCATTACTACACTGCAGCAGAGACATCCACCTGCGGAGCATCTTTGCTGTCCCTGCGTGCTGGCTGGAGACGCTGTTGGGAGAGACGAGTGCAGCATCCAGAGCACGCCATTATCCACTACTCATGTACTTGGGCACCCACCCCAACCCATGTGAGCTTAACATCTACGCTGCCCCTCACCACCATCCCCCAGCAGGAATACGGCAGCGGTGGTCACCCTGACCACATACCACAGGTGGGGTCACGACAAACTCCCCTGTATATAACTCCTTTTTGGACTTGGCACAGGCCACGGGACTGGGTCACGACCCCCGTGACACCCCAGTGACAGCAGCTGCCCCGTCTCGAGTACCCCACGGCCTGGTGGCTTCTCATCTGCACCCGAGCTTCATCAGAACACTGCGCCGTCTCAGGTGGGCAGAGCAGACATGAAGGACACTGCGAGGTTCAGGGGGGCAGAGCAGACATAGAGGATACTGCGCAGGCACAAGGGGGCAGAGCATATATGGAGGACACTGCGCAAGCTCAGGAGGGCAGAGCAGACATGGAGGACACTGCGCAGGCTAAGGTCGGCACAGTGGACATGGAGGACACTGAGCAGGCTCACAGGTGCAGAGCGGACACGAAGGACACTGCGCAGGCTCAGGGGGGCAGAGCGGACATGGAGGACACTGCGCAGGCTCAGAGGTGCAGAGCGGACATGGAGAACACAGCCAGCCCCGAGTTTTGTATACTTGGCTCTAACAGCTGCTTGAATCCTGTGTCACCACTATCTTACTGGGCAAAGTGTCCGGATGAAGCTGGGGGCCACACCGGGTTACTGCACATTGTCCGGGAAGATAAGCTTGTCACCACAAACACGACGCACAATTGTCACCATGTGCATGGACACATACATATATCATCACACACGCACCAATTATGGATACACACATCACATGTCACCACTTACATACATCACCATGGGCATGGACACACGCATGCACATACATCAAAACATACACAGATGTGCACACACCGCAGTTAAGGACCTGAGGCTGCATTAATCACACAGAATGAAGTATACTAATCCCTCTCCTGTTTCTGCCTGTCTGACCCCTCTAGCTGGGTTTCACCCCTATCTACACCAACTTCTCACACACAAACACCCCCATACACACAGACACCCATATACACCCCACATACTCACACCCATATACACACACAGACATCTATATACACCCCACATACACACACCCCCATATACACACTTCATACATCCCACAAACACATACACACAGACACCCATATACACCCCACATGCACACACACCCCACATACACACAGACATTTATATACACCCCACATACACTCACCCCCACATACACACACACGCAGGCACCCATATAACCCCACATGCACACCCCCATATACACATATACACACCCCCATATACACATACACATACCCTATATACACACACAGACACCTATATACACCCCACATACACACCCATATACACACACACCCATATACACACCCCACATACACACACACACACACACATATATACACACATACACCACAAACACATACACAGACACCCATATACCCCCCACATGCACACACACCCCACATACACACAGACATTTATATACACCCCACATACACTCACCCCCACATACACACACACGCAGGCACCCATATAACCCCACATGCACACCCCCATATACACATATACACACCCCCATATACACATACACATACCCTATATACACACACAGACACCTATATACACCCCACATACACACCCATATACACACACACCCATATACACACCCCACATACACACACACACATATATACACACACACACCACAAACACATACACAGACACCCATATACCCCCCACATGCACACACAGATATCCATATACACCTCACACACACACACACACACACACACAGACACCCATATACACCTCACATAACCCCCATACATAAACACATGCACACCCCCATATACACATATACCCCCATACATACTCCCATATACACACACAAACACACACCTAAGCAGCAAGGAGATCGTTAACTTTGCTATTACTCACAGCTCTGTATGAAGTTTCCCCACATGGTGTAGGGCAGCATTTCCTCAGTGTTCTCAGTGCTTCCTGCTCTCCAATTATTGATGCAGAGCAGGGTACACTGTAACCTACAGTGACGGCTTGTGCACCAATCAGAGAGCAGGTAGCAGACATTGCAGGCTATAGTGATTGTTTCCTGCTTTCTGATTGGTAGATCAGCAATCACTAGAGCCTGCAATGAATCAAGCAGACAGTGCAGGATCCCGGGACTGGTGAGCAGAGGGTGAACTCCGCCCACAAAAACAATTTTCGGCGCTGATTCTGGCCAGACAGAGAGAGCCCTGTGCGCGCTGCAGCGTCCCTTGTCAGCAAGGACGTGCGCGCACACAGGACTCTGAGGTGAAATTTAAAGGGCCAGCGGCCCATTTTGCAGTTAGGGGGGCGGCCCATAGGGAATTGTCCCGCCCTTCCCTATTGCCAGTCCGGGCCTGCACGTGACTGTTTTAATGACAAGGGAGAAAAATAAAGACAGCAGGTCAAATAAGAATTGAACAGATAACCAATTTACTAACTAAATAAAATTATTATTGATATGAAATTCTCACCAGATGTTGGACGCAACCCATCCAATCCCATGCAGGCAAAGAAATCAAACCATATATGTTCATAAATCAATTTATGTGTAATAATTAGAAATCACATAGTTCATTGAAGATACGAAGAAAGAGAGGTGCAAAAAAAACATGGAAAGTCATGACACCAGCTTAAATCTATCTGTAATTAGAAAGAAATCCTGCCACTTATTGAAAAATAATATCAGTGGGTTGAACTAATGGCCTACAAAAAGGTGTCGCATTAACTATGTGCCACACAAAAAACATCTCATGGTGAGTAAAACTAGATGTGTGTCTAGAGACCTTCTTAAGGGGGGGTTACACGTTTCAATATCGTTGCGATATCGCAATTCAATGGCGCGGGAGCGCACATTTAGTGCACGTTTCTCCCGCATCGCATCGGAGGTTTACACATTGCGATTTCAGGATCCAACGTCCGTACGATGTCTACGCCCCCCAACCCAGGAACGACCATTTAACATGGGAGTGAATGGGTGACGTTGAACTTCACATCGGAGTTGGGCTGTCACACAGCACGATCCGGCTCCAATCTCCATTCAATATCGGAGCATTGAATAGCACGCTCATTCAATCCCCGACATCGCATTGACATCGTTCCTGCATTGTATTGGACGTTCACACCATACAACGCAGGAACGATATCGGCTCTAACGATCGAACCACGTGACTTTTCATTGAAATTGGACGCTGATATCGCAACCTGTAAACCCACCTTAAGCCTTATTGTTGCAAAACATACTGATTGGTAGTTTAGAAATTCTTCTGTATCCATTGCAAAGTTCCAGTGAGCACAGTTGGGGTCATAATGCAGAAACGGAAAGAGCATCATTTCACCATAAACCGGCCACAACAGGTACTCCCCACAAGATGTCAGGCAGAGGTGTGAAAAGAACAAGCAGAAGAATTGTCCAAGAGCAAAGAACAGAGCTACAAAAAAGTCTGGAATCAGCAGGTACAATTATTTCAAAGAAAATGATAAATAATGCACTCTTCCTCCTGTCCTGTATACCATCCACCACACAAGACTTCATTGCTGAACAAAAAGCATGTTTGTAGTTTGCTTAACAACATTTACACAACCTGTGAAATACTGGGAGAATATAGTCTGGACAGATGAGACCCAAATTGAACTCTTTGACTGACATAATACAATATGTATAGAGTCCAAAAGTCAAATCACCCCCAAAACACTATAGCAACAGTAAAGATTGGAGATGGGAACATTATGGTGTGGGGTTACTTTTCAGCATATGGCTCTGGCAAACTTCTTATAATTGAATGAAGTATGAATGGGAAAATGTACTGAGACATTGGCATTGTCCACACACCTGCGCTTCAGTATTTAGTGCTTCTTGCGCTAAATACTTAGATTCTGGCAGAGAAGCGCAGGTGCGTGTGTGCTGCCGCTTCCAGCAGACGCTGTCCCTGGTTACCCGATGTGTATCGTGGTAACCAGTTCAGACAGCAGCCTGCATAGTCACCGCTTATTGCGAGCGCACAGGGAAACCCTGCAGATTATTTATTATGTGGATTTGAAACTTGTGATTAATTGACTTTTCCTCATTTGAGGGGTTCTTACTATGAGTGTTATTTTTTTTTTTGTTTACTTTTTGCTACACGCTGATTTTTACACTTGTACTGTTCGGATCAATATGACCCGATAACATTTTATATTGTTCAACAGGTCACTAATTATTTCTGCCTGCAAAATTTGTTTTCCTGTGTACTTCATCTCATTATTCAAAAGGGTGCAGGTTTCACTGTTCTTATCAGTGAGCAAGTACTCATCCGGTCATTTCTCTTTAAAATCTGTGAGAGAGGACACAAGTAGTTTCACTTATCACATGTGACAACTTTTTCACATCCTACCAACTGGGCCAGATGTTGCAAAAAATATAATTTACCATGCTGGGTACTATAAGGAAAAACAAGTCCGAACTGCCACAAGGTATCCTTAGTAAAAGAGATGTGTATAGTTCTACTTTACTGGAGATACAAGAGTTGTTTCTTACACTGTGTGCAGAATTATTAGGCAAATGAGTATTTTGATCACATGATACTTTTTATACATGTTGTCCTACTCCAAGCTGTATAGGCTTCAGAGCCAACTACCAATTAAGTAAATCAGGTGATGTGCATCTCTGTAATGAGGAGGGGTGTGGTGTAATAACATCAACACCCTATATAAGGTGTGCTTAATTATTAGGCAACTTCCTTTCCTTTTGCAAAATAATAATAACAATAATAATAATAATAATAATAATAAATCTTTATTTGTATAGCGCCAACATATTCCACAGCGCTTTACAGTACAATGGTACTTATAAGAAAAATATACAATACAGAATGGTAGGTAATACAGAACAGTAGTTACATACAATAAACATAGAATCAATGTAGGAAATACAATAAAAAGGCAAAAAATAAAGGTGACCCTGCTCGAAGGAGCTTACAATCTAAGGCGGGATGGGAACACAAAGTACAGGGGGTTATAACAATGAATATCTTATGTCTAAATGACTACTGTTAGGGAGAATGATAGGCCGCCCTGAAGAGGTGTGCTTTTAGGGAGCGTCCGAAGCTATGCAAATTGTGGATGGTCCTAATTTCTTGGGGGTAGAGCATTCCAGAGGATTGGTGTAGCTCAATAGAAGTCTTCGTTAGTCTGAAGTCGCATTCAGAGCAAAGGGGACGGGTGGGATGGTAGATAGAGATGAGGGTAGAGAGGTAGGGAGGTGCAAAATGGGTCAGAAGAGAGATTTGACAGGCTCTGAGAAGTCCAAAATTGTGAGATGTCTTGCAGAGGGATGCAGCAGTCTTGAAATTGCCAAACTTTTGAAGTGTGATCACCGAACAATCAAGCGTTTCATGGCAAATAGCCAACAGTGTCGCAAGAAGCGTGTGGGCAAAAAAGGCGCAAAATAACTGCCCATGAATTGTGGAAAATTAAGCATAAAGCTGCCAAGATGCCATTTGTGGAGTAAAATGAGTGTTAGCGCTCGGATTACAAGCAGGACACTGCTCACGGTATATTTACCTCTAGGTTTTATTGAATAAGTGTAGAATTCCAATTCTCCACAACGCGTTTCTGCGCTTAGTGCGCCTTTCTCAAGTGAGAAAGGCGCACTAAGCGCAGAAACGCGTTGTGGAGAATTGGAATTCTACACTTATTCAATAAAACCTAGAGGTAAATATACCGTGAGCAGTGTCCTGGTTGTAATCCGAGCGCTAACACTCATTTTACTCCATTGTACACGCCCCACGCCTTCCCCTCGGGGAACCGCGGATCTGAGCAGCTCGGCTCCCGGACCCTGCTCGCAACAACACACCACTCTTATCCTCGTGTCCATTCACCTGCCGACTCGCACGACTGGGGAGGACAGCACAGCCCGAGCATCGGAATCGCCCGGCTTAGAGACCTTTCTAGCCCTCTCATCGCACGCCAGCCAGCGCTTCACGTTCCTACCCGCATCAACTAGGATCGTACTTCATCATCTCATGCCAGACTCGTCCGACCCAGCGATCCCGCTAAAGTTGTTTCCCCGCTCGTCAATCAGTTGTGCGACCGAGGCACAACTCCACCAGGTGAGCACTTGGACATATTAACCGATATTAAGCACTATCAAGCAGTTTGGCGCAACCTGTTTTTATTTTTTACCTTAAGATGCCATTTGTCACCAGTTTTGCAATATTTCAGAGCTGCAACGTTACTGGAGTATCAAAAAGCACAAGATGTGCCATACTCAGGGACATGGCCAAGATAAGGAAGGCTGAAAAACGACCACCTTTGAACAAGAAACATAAGATAAAACGTCAAGACTGGGCCAAGAAATATCTTAAGACTGATTTTTCAAAGGTTTTATGCACTGATGAAATGAGAGTTGACTCTTGATGGGCCAGATGGATGGGCCAGAGGCTGGATCAGTAAAGGGCAGAGAGCTCCACTCTGACCTAGATGCCAGCAAGGTGGAGGTGGGATACTGGTATGGGCTGGTATCATCAAAGATGAACTTGTGGGACCTTTTCGGGTTGAGGATGGAGTGAAGCTCAACTCCCAGACCTACTGCCAGTTTTGGAAGACAACTTCTTCAAGCAGTGGTACAGGAAGAAGTCAGTATCATACAAGAAAAACATGATTTTCATGCAGGACAATGCTCCATCACATGCATCCAACTACTCCACAGCTTG
The DNA here is from genome assembly GCA_033576535.1 of Allobates femoralis. Classification (NCBI taxonomy): domain Eukaryota; kingdom Metazoa; phylum Chordata; class Amphibia; order Anura; family Aromobatidae; genus Allobates; species Allobates femoralis. Next base: position 108,148,104 of record JARQOC010000009.1, on the reverse strand, counting down.
GCTGTCCAGTAAAGGTCTAAAAGAAGAAAAAATAATGACATGGCCCCATTGTTCACCTGATCTGTACCCCATAGAGAACCTGTGGTCCCTCCTAAAATGTGAGATCTACAGGGAGGGAAAAAGTACACCTCTGGGAACAGTGTCTGGGAGGCTGTGGTGGCTGCTGCATGCAATGTTGATCATAAACAGATCAAGCAACTGACAGAATCTATGGATGGAAGGCTGTTCCAGGACGCTGCGGAGAGCAACGCAAGTCTGAAGGCAGCCTAAGATAGCCAAATCTAAAAAAAAAAAAACACTCCAACTTCCAAAAATATTAAGCTTTGATATTTGAGTGTTTTGGGTTGATTGAGAACATAGTTGTTGATCAATACTAAAAATAATTCTCTACAATATAACTTGCCTAATAATTCTGCACACAGTGTACGTTCTTCAGAAAAATAAATATGTAATTCTAATGAGCACAATGCACCATGACAATGCAATAAATAATCGAAAAGACAGAAAGCTGGACAGGATATTAGATTATAATGCCACAAAAGGGGCAGTTGATACACTAGATCAAGCAATATCAACATATCAAAAGGGAAGAATCTGGGCACTAGAGGGCTGGATTTATTTTAGGCTGGTCTCAGCTCCCTGCAGTCAGGTGTTGCACAAGTCTGAGCAGAGGTTTAGTCAAATATTTAGAAGAAAAGACGGCACTCACCATTGATACAAGGTTTCTTTTAATCCATTTCTTTCTTAGAAAGTGTAGGTTACATACGTTTAAGTGGTGAGGAGGGAGGTGCGGGAGGACGACGGGCGTACGTTTCGCCTGGTTAGGACCCGTGAAAGCCTAACCAGACGAAACATGCGCCCGTCGACCTCCCCGCACCTCCCTCCCAACCACTTAAACGTATGTAGCCTACACTTTCTAAGAAAGAAATGGATTAAAAGAAACCTTCTATCAATGGTGAGTGCCATCTTTTCTTCTAAATATTTGACAATATCAACATACACATGCAAACACAAAACTAATTGTTGGCCAATGATAATATTTTACAACATTCCGGATGTTTCGGCATACAACACATATCTTTTATGGAGAGAAATCAACCCCAATTGGAACGGAAATAAGCTGCATAAAAGAAGTATTTTTATTGAAGAATTAGGAAAATCCCAAATTAGGCCGTATATCGAAGCAAGTAATGTAAACCCCAGATGTGAAGGAGCAGCAGCCATAGTGAAGACTGTCCAGCAGCTCAAGAAGAGACTCCACAGCCTCCACCAGCACAGCTACCAGCCAAAAAAGGAAGAGATGGAGCCTCTGTCCATCTTCTTGTGACAATAAAATAAATCTGACATGTGCTGGGTGTGCAAAATATCTATGTAAAGAACATGTGTTTTATTATTGTGTTCAATGTAAAATGCATGAAACTATTCACCCTTTCTTAGTGCGCCTTCACATTTGCGTTTGGAACACAGCGCACCGAACGCATGCGTTTCTATGTTTAATATGGGAACGCATGTGCCTGCGTATGGCTGCGTTCAATTGCGTTTGCGTTCGGATGCACATAATTTGTGCACCCTCCGAGTGCTCTCCGAACTCATCATGTTGCATTTTTTGTGCGTTCGCAGGCTCTTGTTTTATCTGCAGGCACCCGCAAGCGCACAAACAATGCATTGAAATCAATGGATCCGCAGTGTCCTCAGCATGACAGCACAGGAGAACGCTGCGGATCTCATTGAAATCTCTCCCGGTGGCTGCCAGTGATCAGCGGTGGCCACCGGGAGATCAACTACAGTCGCCGCTGCTCTCCCGCCAGTGTCGGCGTGGGAGATTTGAAGACACAGCTGATCTGACAGCTGTTTAAATCTCCCACTCCGACACCGAATTGGTGAGGTTGGCTAAGGCAGCCCCTTTACACCACCAGTCTTTCTTCCTCAGTCCTTCCAGGAATTGAACTAAATCCAACTGACTGTCACTGCCACTCTGAGGTAAACAACATTAGCTCCTCCCACCACTCTTCTCTTCCCCACTTCCTCTCCACACCAGAATATATAGGGAAGCAGTTTTAGCTCCCCCTTCTGGCCTGGAGGTGCTAGTGTAGTGTTATGGGTTGTGTGAGGAGTTAACCCTTTGTGGTGTTATTGTGGCACATTAACCCCTGGGGTGCCACACACCGATATCACCCTATTTGGTGTCGGCGTGGGAGATTTAAACAATTATCAGATCAGCTGTGTCTTCAAATCTCCAGCGTTGACACCGGCGGGAGATCAGCAGTGGCCGGGAGGAGGAGATCTCCACCGCTGATCTCTTCCTCCCGGCCGCCCCCAAGACAGCTAATTGGCCTGCCGGGGTGCATTCTAATGTGAACGCATGCGGAGATTCTCCGCTGCGTTCACATTAATATGGCTGCATTTGCACTGCATTTGCGTCTGCATGCCATACGCATGCAGACACAAACGCAAGTGTGAAGCCACCCTTAGGGTACCTTTACACGCCGCTACTGGAGGATGGATACAACCCGCTACTTCACGTGCACGAGCACGCCCAAACGGTTACAAATGGGAAACGCACCACCTTTACACGCCGCCACAAGGTGCGCTACGCTACGATACCTCTACAGCTAGATATATCGCCGGTTGTCTCAAGTAGCTATCTGTAGCTCATCGTACCTCATTTACACACCGCTACAACAAGCTAATATGGGCGGACCTGGTGCAGCAGGGACAGCGCATAGGCGTGCCACAATTGTGGAGTACGAGACGTCCGTACGCTGATAGGACAAAGCAAGAAACCCATGATTGGCCAGGCATCGCAGGAGGCTGATTAATACATGACGCCCGAGCAATTGTGTAGTGTGACTGGGCAGCTCCTTAAATATGCCGCCCTGTGCAGCGACAACCAATCGCAACGCAGGAGCTTCCTCCAATGATCGCTGAAGGGGCGCGCTATCCCGGAGGCTGTGTCACGCCCCAGCTACATACCAGGTACATCGCCTGGTGTATAGACATCCCTTCTGTAGCCTCTTTACACGCCGATACAGCTCGCTACAATCGGCTTTGTAGCCATCTGTTTTCGAGCAGTGCTCGGAAACAGATGTATCTGTTGCTGGCTGTCTCGTCCCGTCTTCACACGCCACTACTACGGGCTATATTGAATCTACAAGCTACATTTGTAGCCTGTAGCGGGTTGTATCCATCCTGTAGTAGCGGCGTGTAAAGGTACCCTAAGAGATAAAAAAGTAAAACTGAAGTTATCATTATTTTTCAATTGTTGTCTTATAAAATATGTTAACACAAAGTTTTCAATTAAGTTAGATTTCATGTTATAGTAATAGAAATCTAAAGCATATTTGTTATTTGTGTGCAGAATGCTATAAAGTGTACATAATTACAAAAAGCCCGTGTAACCTTTTTCCAAAAAAAATAAATAAAAATTAAGTTAATTAGTGATGGGCGAATCCTAAATTACTCGGAATCGCTTGACTCTACTAGTTGCGAGTCTAGCGAGTCCAATGTTAATGAATGGGGAAGCGAGTAATAGCGAGTAGTGTGCGATTTACAAATCACAGATGTGTCTCGGAAGCTTCAGCCTGAAGCAATCCTAGTTTTGTCAGAGTCTCTGCCATTGATTTGCATTGGACTCGTTTACTCTGCAAGTAATCGCTGGGAAACTCGCACAGATAAGAGTCCAGCTGTCTCCTCTGTGTACAGGCTGCCGCAGCTCCAGGGTCCTAGAGCCCGCCTGCTGCCTGATGTAGCAGAGCTGAGATTGTTCTCAGTCTGCTCATTCCCTGTGCATAGACATCTATATCTATGCACAGGGGTGTAGCAGAGAGGACATCGCGTTTTGGACTGCGTCGGACGGAAGAGGATTTTTTTAATTAAAGATGGAGTCCCTAATGGCTTTTTTTTTTATTTCTAATAAAAAATTTTCTCTGTGTTGTGTTTTTTTTTAAACAATTTAATAGAAATTCATGGCGGTCATGTCTAATATTGGCGTGACCGCCATAAATTTCGGGCTTAGGGCCAGCTGATAATACAAAGCTGGCCCTAACCTCTTTATTACCCAGCGTGCCACCGCCACCAGGGCCGCTGGAAGAGCGGGGTTCAGCGCCAGAGGATGGCGCTTCAATGAACGCGCCATCTTCTGGGGCAGCTGCGGGCTGCAATTTGCAGCGGGGGGTGCCCAGAAAGCTTGGGCATCCCTGCGCTGCGGATTCCAGCCCCCAGCTGCTTAGCTGTACCTGGCTAAACATAGAAATTGCGCGGAGCCCCACGCATATTTTTTTTAATTATTTCATGAAAGTCATGAAATAATAAAAAAAAAGGGCTCCCCTATATTCTTGTGTCTGGCCAGGTACAAATAGGCACCTGGGGGTTGGGGGCAGCCCGTCGCTGCCTGCTGGATCCGGCTGGTTCCAGAAATACGGCGAAGCCCATGTAATTTTTTTTCTGAAAAATCAATAAAACAATCCTAAAAAAGGGACTGCATCTTTATTAACCCCTCGCCCATGGTCCAGGGGTTAATAAAGATCCAGTCCCTTTTATTTACATTGTTTTATTGATTTTTCAGAAAAAAATCCTCTGGCGCTGAACCCCGCTCTTCCAGCGGCCCTGGTGGCGGTGGCACGCTGGGTAATAAAGGGGTTAATACAAGCTTTGTTATACAAGCTGGTATTAAGCCCGAGATTCTTAATGTCAGGCCACGTTTGACCCAGCCACTAAGAATCTCCAATAAAGGGTTAAAAAAACACAACACAGAGAAAATTTTTTATTAGAAATAAAAAAAAAAACCATTAGGGACTCCATCTTTAATTAAAAAAATCCTCTTCTGTCCGACGTAGTCCAAACGCGATGTCCTCTCTGCTACATCCCCTGTGCATAGATATAGATGTCTATGCACAGGGAATGAGCAGACTGAGAACAATCTCAACACTGCTACATCATCTCTGTGAGCAGGCGGGCTCTAGGACCCTGGAGCTGCGGCAGCCTGCACAGAGAAGACAGCTGGACTCGGCTCGCAAAGTAACAGCAGTTACTTTGCGAGTTTCCCTGCTATCACTGGCACAGTAGCCGAGTCTAAGGCAATCCTAGTTTTGTCAGCGTCTCTGACAAAACTAGGATTGATATTGATTTGCATTGGACTCGTTTACTTTGCGAGTAATCACTGGAAAACTCGCAGAGTACCGAGTCCTGCGAGTCCCTTACTACTCGCCGAGTATCGAGTCCTAGCGAGTAGATTCGCCCATCCCTACTTTAATTTCATTTTTCATTTGTTTATAATCCAGCATGTTCACATACAGCTTAAAGGGAACCTGACCCCTCCAAATCACCCCCAACCCTATTAATACCTGTCCCTGCACCCTAACATATCAGTATTAGTGCTCCTTTTCTATAAAAAAAAGCGCTCTGTAACATTGGAATAATCAACAATATACACTTACAAATCTGAGACTTCTTGTCCCTGAATAAGCCTAACAGGGCGTCCCCTTTGAGACTCTAAGCCCTCCCTAGGTGCTCATTGTCACGCCCCGAATGATCCACCCTCTGTCTGTCTGTGCTGCTGTGATGTGGAGCTGAAGGCAGGACTAATGATTTGCATTCTGTGAGTGATAGAGAGGGGGGTGGTAAAGCCTGCACTAGCAGAGCAAACAGACAGAGAGAGGGTGGATCCCGGAGCCTGCAAAACAACACGCCCTAATGGCTAAAGAATATAGCCCCTGCTAATTATAATCACTAATGAGTAAGTATTAAAACGTTTTTATGCACTTTCACTGGATGCTTTTAGGAGACAAAGGAAATGTGAGATTAGTGATAATATGCTGCAGGGACATGTTTTGGTAGCTCAGGTGACGTTCTGGAGGTGACAGGATCCATTTAATTGTGAAATAGGTATTCAAATAAAACACTGTAAATCAACATTTTTACAGGTCAGGTCATATTGACCCAAAACAGTACAAGTGTATAGTAAGTGCGATCAGAACATCAGGGTTAAATACATTTCAACAAGTGTGTTCAATACTTTTTCCCTGTGTCATTTCTCGTTATTTAACATCACTAAATTTATTGACATCTATTGATTGATTTCTTTGCCTGTGTGAATTGAGTGAGCTGTTACCGACATCTAGTGACAATCTCATGTCAATAGCATGATTAGAAATATATTTAATGAGAAAATTGGTGATGTGATTAATACTTATTTCATCTGCTGTATTTCATGGTTTTTCTTTATTATGCATCTACATTGAAAACAAATGTGTTTATAGAAAAAATGACTTTAATTATGTTTGTCACTTCCTGATGATTGCTCCCCTTTAAGGTACCGTCACACAGGGAGATATCGCCGGCGATGTTGCCGGCAACTGAGGGGCGTGGCCAGGTTGAGGCGACATCGCCGGCGAATTGCCGCGTTTGACAGGGCGATAATCAGGCGATGAATCGCCTGAGTCACATCGCCAGGTTTCCCAACAATGTTGGGAAATCTGGCGATGTTGCTCAGGCGATCATGCCTGATCGCCCTGTGTAACGCGGCAACCTGCAATGTTGCGGGCGATTCCGCCTATCTACAACATTGCGAGTTATCGCTCGCTGGGTTGCTGGGCAACCCAGCGAGCGATAGCCGCGGCAACTAGCCGGCGACATCGCCGGTAAGTTGCTCCGTCTGACAGCTCCCCGGCGATGTTGTCAGGGATGCGCGCTCCCGCGATCCCCGGCAACATCGCCGGCGATATGTCCCTGTGTGACGGTACCTTGAGGTCTTTCCAGGTTTCCTTGACCCTTGATTACACTCAGTGCTGGGGAAAGTCTGTCTTGCACTGACTATTTGGGAAAAGCTAGTTGTGGAACGTTTCGCCTGTGAACCACGTTGATACAATGTTGGTTGTTTAGCATCGTATCCCTAGATGTGAGACTGCCTGAAATGAGTCAGGTGCTCACCTCGGCAGCTTGGCAGAAGTCATGCTATGTTATTTCTTATCCTTTGTGAAAACTATTTTTTTTAAAGTAAATTTAGGCTGAAAACCTCACAAAAAGGTTTCACAACAATCAGATAAAAGGATTTTAAACTAAGGGGATAAAGTTGCTATAAATTGTTGTCCTCAGCCTGGTTGAAATCTTGAATCACGTTTCTGAACAGTCTCTCGAGCCTTTATTAAGAGTATTTGTAAAATGCTGTGCTGCGAAAATCGCTACATAACAAGTAGCCTTGTTCAGAGTCTATAGAAATGTTTCACGGGGAGGAACTGTAGGGTTCATTTGCAATTCTCTGGTGCATTACAGGACACCAAAGTACAAAGAGTTACATTGCTGATACTTTATTTTTTAATTTTTTTTTTTGCAACAATTTTTCAAGCAGTATCAAGATTCTGGCATAAAGCTCAAATATGGCTAAATAGTAGTGCAAAAATGTTGTGACTTTTTATACCTGTCCCTGTCAGCTATGTTCTCTTATCTGAAAAGTGGGTGGAGCTTAGCTAGCAGTGGGCATGGACAGGCATGTTTTGCCCATAGAGCTCTTCAGGAGAAATATAGCACCCTAAGAATACAAGCTGGGCTACAAAACTGACTCGCTACACTTGTGGACCAGTATAGTGCAGGGGCCCACCAAAAGCTGAGAGTATAGAGCTCTGGAAAAAATTAAGAGACCTCTGCCAAATTTTCAGTTTCTCTGATTTTTCTCTTTATAAGTATATTTTTGGGTAAAATCTTGCATGCGTCCCTGTGAGCGCTGTGACCGCCCTGTTAATAGGGACCACCCTGTACATAGTGACCGCAGCATTTACCTTCCATATTGGCAGGCACTTCTTTGTTTTAGCAGTGTCACTCCCCACGTGGCCATAAACCAGAAGATCTGTGAACATCTGCAACTAATACGCTGTGCTAAAAAAGAGCCGACATTGGCACTGCACAGGTATTCCTGAGGAAGCAGTGAGGAATATGTGGCGCCCCCGAGAGTCCAGTTGCCACAGACGTACTGCACCTCAACCAGAGGTGTAGTACCCCACTCTCGGGTAAGGAGGGGATACTACCCGGCACCCCAACACCCACCACCAACACAACACCACCCAGGTTCTGGGGTTTGGGTGGACCCTGTTTAGGGTGGGCCCCATCCCAGGCTGGAAGGGTAAACAGGTAGAGGATGTGGATGGAGGAAGTAGCAAAGGGGAGCACTAGGAAGTAGAATAGGGGGAACAACAAGAGAGAGGACGCGTAGGACGTGATGGACGTAGGAGGACGTAGAGAGGAGAACGTGGAGGGAGTTGGAGAGATGACAGTCACGAGCAGACGTGTGAGACCAAGGTCCGGGGACTGGAGCTGGTTGCTCATCCCAGGTCAAGAAAAGGAACAAACTGATGAAGGAGCCAGTGAGAGGCTCTAGAGTGACAGAAGGGGTCCCAGGGGCACGGTAAGTGAGCACTCCACCCGTGGCACCTTTATCTAAGCTGACGGAGCCCAGAGTCAGCTAGAGGGACTGGGCCGCAGAGGGGAATCGGCCCGAGACTGGGGGAACAATTGAAGGACTCAGCTAGCAAACTGGGAACCGAGGTATCTTCAATGCCATTGTCCATCTCCACACTTATTAATCGAAAAGGTGGCTGCATAGGGTCAAGGGGACCAGGATGACATCGCCCACCAGGACCCGAGACTGCCGGTTCGAGACACTGAGTGTGAGGCGTGGGGTAGAAGGGTGAGAACCAGTGCAAGAAGTCGACCTGGGAAGGAACCTAAGAAGGGGGTCCAGGTAAATTGTCATCAAGTTATGCAAGAGTTGGCTGGAGCCCTAAACCAGAGAACACAGCACCTCGCGGACTGCTGGAAACACCTGGAGACGTGTACGAACAGTGAGTAAAATCCAAGGACTGCACCCAGCTGTGTCCTCCAAGTTATTTACCATGCCGTAGCCCCTACATAAACTGTATCAACTGCCCTGGGGTCCTCCTCTCTACGCATAGACAGCAGAACTACCTCAGCTGCATTACCAACTGCCCAGAGGATCTGAACTGCAGAGTCGGCCATCCATCTCCATTGCTGAAACCCACGGTTGGTGTCACGTATACATTTCCCATATAAACATCCCCCATTTATTGACACCGCCAGGGCCATGGAACCAGGTCATAGCCCCGTGATCTTCCCAAAGAATTGTCAAATCCGGTTCCGGGTACCCCACGGTCCTGGGTGGGCATGTCAAATACACTTTGAAACATGTACTGTAGAGTAAAGCCACCTGCATTGAAAGTACTATTTGAGTTCCTCATCTATCCTACAGCAGCACAGATTTTTTTCACTATTACTATCATTTAGCACTGCCACATCTGTTATCATTGCTGTCTTCTGATGCTTGTCTATTATGACGATATCTGGTTGGTTAGCCAACACCTGCTTATCCGTCTGGATTTTAAAGTCCCACCAGGATTTTGCCCTTTCATTCCCCAAACTTTTTCTGGGTTCTCCAACCTGGACTTAGGGGCACTTAGCCCAAATGCTGTACAGAAGTCCCTGTATACAATTCCTGCTACTTGGTTGTAGAGTTTGGTGTACGCTGTTCCTGCTTGTATTTTGCATCCTGCCACTATGTGTTGGACTTTTTCCGAGGTTTCTTTGCTTAATCTACACCTTGGGTGCCTTGTGTAGTAGATTACTACTTCTTCTACATGTACCATGCGTTAACGGATGCATTACCCATAGACTCCAATGTTAAAGGGATCCTGTCACCCCCAAAACACCTCTAAACCTATTAAAAGCTGTCCCTACAGCATATTAACACTTTCCCTACACTCCTTTTACCTCCTAAATGCAGCAAGTGACATTGAAGAAAAACGTTATAATAGTACCTCATTAGTGATGATAATGAGTGACTATGCTATTCATAGTCACTCATCCAGGCTGCCCCTCTTCTTCATATCACGCCTGAATAGGCGTGATCTACATGCCAGATTCAAATTCGCGCCTCCCCGCTGTGCCCTGTGTCGGGAGGCTGCAGTGTGGCTGGGTGACGCGATCCGCGTCATACCCGGCGCCGGGTGACGTATTTACACCGGCGCCGCGCTGTCAGCTTCAAAATGCGCACTGCGCATGCCCATGCGCATGCGCAGTACGCATTTTGAAGCTGACAGCGCGGCGCCGGTGTAAATACGTCACCCGGCGCCGGGTATGACGCGGATCGCGTCATACAGCCCCACACTGAAGCCCGCACGCAATGGGAGAGATGGGAGGCGCGCAGGGAGGCGGCAATTTGAATCCATGATGAAGATCACGCCTATTCAGGCGTGATATGAAGAAGAGGGGCAGCCTGGATGAGTGACTATGAATAGCATAGTCACTCATTATCATCACTAATGAGGTACTATTATAACGTTTTTCTTCACTGTCACTTGCTGCATTTAGGAGGTAAAAGGAGTGTAGGGAAAGTGTTAATATGCTGTAGGGACAGCTTTTAATAGGTTTAGAGGTGTTTTGGGGGTGACAGGATCCCTTTAAAAAAATGTATGCGTTTTTGCAAAAGCACCCACCAAAAAATACTGCATACCACAATTTTTGGCGCACTTGCAAAAACTCATAGCGTCAAACGCATTGCACTCTTGCAATGCGTTTTTTTGCATTGGAGTCTATGGGTGCATTAACACATTCGTTTTTGCAGATTTGCACATGAAAATTGCACATGCATTTAGCAAATGCATGATGCTAGTCTGACCCTAGCCTTAGGCTCTCTCTCAGCATCTCACCTTTTGGTGCCATTTTTCTGATGTATTTCTGGATACTCGTTTCATTTGTGATGGTTGCTTGGATGCCTATCAAGCCTCGATCACCCTCCTTTCTGTTGGTATACAATCTTTTGTTGTTAGACTTGGGGTGAAGACCTCCATACCTTGAAAAAAGCTCATGGGTCTTCAAATCTGCATCTTTCTTCTCTTCTTTTGGCCAGCACACCATGCCAGCAGGGTATCTGATGACTGACAGGGCGTATGTATTGATGGTGCAGATCTCATTCTACCCCTTGAGCTAGATCTTCAGGACCTGTCTTACCCTTTTATGGTATTTTGTTGTTGCTGCTTTCCTTGCTTTCTCATCATGGTTATCATACCCTGTGGGGTGCCGAGGTACTTGTAGCAGGTCTGTATATCTGCTATCTGCCATATTTGGCAGCTGGTAGTTCTATTCCATCAGTCTTTACTACCTTTCTTTTCTTTATTACAAACAGCCCACATTTCTCTAGTATGAAGGACATTCCAATGTCTTTGCTGTAGATCCTTGTCAGGTGGATCAGTGAACTGATGTCTCGTTCATTTTTTGCATGGTGCTTGATATCATCCATGTAGATCAGGTGGCTGATGGTGCTTCCACTCTTGAACTTGTATTCATAGCTAGACTCTGTAATCTGACTGAGGGTGTCCAAGCCTATGCAGAACAGCAATGGGGACAGTGCATCACCTTGGTATATGCTGCATTTGATGGTCACTTGTGCTAGTTGTCTTAAGTTGACTTCTAGTGTTGTCCTCCATAGCCCCTTTGAGTCTCTGAGAAAGGGTCAGAATTTCTTGTTGACATTGTAGAGCATCCGTGACATGGATTACGAGCTTAAAGTGTCTTGGCCAAAACATCTAGCCAATACCCCATGAAAGAATTTATTTCCTTATCATAAAAACATTCTTGCACATTTTTATCATCTTTGTGGGGTGTAGCTGGGCCCCATGGGGCATCATTCATCCAGTGATGCAGTAGCATCATACTGGCCTGCCCATTTAGTCTGGTGTCAGGATTGGTGGGTAGCTTTCAGACACTCTGCATGATATGTATCAATGTGAATGGTGTCCTATATATGCAAACCTTAAACTGTGCATAGCAAATCACCTCCCCCATGTCTTGGTAGGTTGATGGTGATTTTATCGGTTCTACGCAATTGTGTTTGCTTTATTTATTGGGGTCTGACTGCATCCTGTTTAAGTGCTGTGTTGACATTGTAGAGTGCCAAGTATTCACCGATCCATGTGTGTTACATTGAGTCATAGGCTTTCCTGTGGTCAATCCAGGCTGTGCTTAGATCGGTCTTTCTGGATCTTGAGTCTTGAGCGACTGCTCTATCTACTAGCAGCTGGTAAATAGAGCCTCTGGTGTTGTTCCCAATGCCTTTCTGAGCTGGAATCATGTACTGATTTATATGGTTCTCTAGCTTGGTGGCTATGATGCCTGACAGGTGCTTCCATGTTGCTTTGAGGCAGGTTGTTGGGTGGTAGTTGGATGAAATTGTTTCTTTGTGAATATTCTTCATGATCAGCAATGTTCTTCCTTGTGTAAGTCAAGCCAAGTAGTGGCCTGCTACTAGCAGTTGGTTCATCTGTTTTACCAGACATTCATGTACTGCTGTTCATTTCTGTAGCCAGCAGGTGTGGATCATGTCTAGGCCAGGTGCTGTCTAGCTCTTTGTGATCTTGGCACACTGCTGGATGTCTTCTTCTGTGATGTAATACAAACTTCTGCTTGTTGTCTGTCCTTAGCAGTGGTTTCCTATCAGCTATTTTACCATGAAGGCCTGCTGCACAAAGTCTCCTCTTTACAGTTGTTGTAGAGATGTGTCTTCTGCTAGAACTCTGTGTGACATTGACCTGGTCTCTAATCTGAGCAGCTGTTAACCTGCGATTTCTGAGGCTGGTGACTCAGATGAACTTATCCTCCGCAGCAGAGGTGACTCTTGGTCTTCCTTTCCTGGGACGGTCCTCATGTGAGCCAGTTTATTTGAAGCGCTTGATGGTTTTTGCAACTGCATTTGGGGACACTTTCAAAGTTTTTCCCAATTTTTCAGACTGCCTGACCTTCATTTCTTAAAGTAATGATGGCCACTCGTTTTTCTTAACTTAGCTGCTTTTTTCTTGCCATAATACAAATTCTAACAGTCTATTCAGTAGGACTATCAGCTGTGTATCCACCAGTCTTCTGCACAACACAACTGATGGTCCCAACCCCATTTATAAGGCAAGAAATCCCACTTATTAAACCTGACAGGGCACACCTGTGAAGTGAAAACCATTTCTGGTAACTACCTCTTGAAGCTCATTAAGAGAATGCCAAGAGTGTGCAAAGCAGTAATCACAGCAAAAGGTGGCTACTTTGAAGAATCTAGAATATAAGACATATATTCAGTTGTTTCACGCTTTTTTGTTAAGTATATACTTCCACATGTGTTAGTTCATAGTTTTGATGCCTTCCGTGTGAATCTACAATCATGAAAATAAAGAAAACTCTTTAAATGAGAAGGTGTGTCCAAACTTTTGGTCTGTACTGTATATATACACTATGTATATTATATATAGAGTATATTTATGAGTGTGTGTTTGGGTTTTTGCAATACCTGATACACTATATTACAAGGTCAGATTGACACACCTGCCAGTGACCCCCTTCAGAGTCTTGGTAATATTCCACCACAGCTTGCTGTCATCTGCATTCACTAAACTGGTCTTGTAATCTCATTGTAACAGTGCATGTTAAATCTACCTGTGCAGGCTGTAATGATTTCCATTGCAATATCAGCCTAACTCACATAGCCTTATGGTAATGTTCCACCACTGCTTGCTGTCATCTGCATTTGCTAAACTGGTTTCCAATCTCATTTTAACATTGCATGTTAAAGAGGACCTGTCACCAAACCAGGCATGGTGATCTAATTACAGCACTGGATGCAGCATGTCTGCAGCATGCAGACAAGGGGTCCCCCAGCACTTGAGCAGCCCTGTACCCCGAGATAATACAGTTAGAAAACTTACATGATCCAGCCACTAAGGAGGTGGCTAGGGGCTGCAGCCAAGGGCAGATTCACACTCCCTGCCTGTGTAATCTGACCACCGCTGCCAATCATTCTCTCCCTGTCTGCAGCATTTAAACAGAGTTTTTTTTTCTCTCTCCCAGAAAGTCTGCTACACGGGAGAGAAAAAAAACCTCTGTTAAATGTTTAAATTCCTCGACTATTTCTCCGTGTGGCTGCGGCACTTCATGTCCTCAGAATTACCACCCCTTATTCTGGGAGACTTTAAGATCCCCATAAACAGCCCGATCTCCCCATCTGCATCCCAGCTCCTTTCTCTAACCACTTCTCTTGGCCTCTCACAGCTCTCAACCTCTGAGACACACAAGGATGGTAACACCCTTGACCTGATCTTTGTCCGACTCTGTTCAAACTCCTCCTTAAATAACTTGCCTCTTCCTTTCTTTGATCACAACATTCACTCTTTCACACTCACAAATCCTCGCCCACCCCTGCACACTTCGACCTATCACACATTCAGAAATCTGCATGCCATTAACCCTCATACACCCACAAACTTTCTCATCTCATCACTGTGCCCAATCTCCTCCTTGTCCTGTCTGTATCTGGTGGTGAATCACTACAATGACCCCCTCAGAAGGACCCTAGACCAAGTAATGCCCCTCATACTCAGAACCTTCAAACACAGAGTTAAACAGCCCTGGCTCACATCACAAACTCGATTCCTCCAGCAATGCTCTAGGAGTGCTGAACATCTATGGCGGAAAACCCACACACCAAAAAACTTCATTCACTATAAATTTATGCTGAGAACTTACAACTCTGCCCTCCACCTCGACAAACAGACCTTCTTAACGACCCTGATCTCCTCACTATCCAACAACCCAAAGAAACTCTTTGACACCTTTCACTCTCTCCTCAGTCCTAAAGTGCAGACCCCTAACAGTAACCTCTGTGCTGATGATCTGGCTTCTTACTTCACTAAGAAAATAGAAAACATAAGTCAGGAAATTAACTCCCAACTAGGGATGGGCGAATCTACTCGCTAGGACTCGTTACTCGGCGAGTAGTAAGGGACTCGCAGGACTCGGTACTCGGCGAGTTTCCCAGTGATGACTCGCACGAGTCCAATGCAAATCAATATCAATCCTAGTTTTGTCTGAAACGCTGACAAAACTAGGATTGCCATTGTTTGCATTGGACTCGTGCGAGTCATCACTGGCTACTGTGCCAGTGATAGCAGGGAGACTCGCAAAGTAACTGCTGTTTCTTTGCGAGCCGAGTCCAGCTGTCTTCTCTGTGCAGCTCCAGGGTCCTAGAACCTGCCTGCTCACAGACATTATGTAGCAGTGCTGAGATTGTTCTCAGTCTGCTCATTCCCTGTGCATGTAGCAGAGAGGACATCGCGTTTTGGACTACGTCGGACGGAAGAGGATTTTTTTAATTAATGATGGAGTCCCTAATGGCTTTTTTTTTTTATTTCAAATAAAAAATTTTCTCTGTGTTTTTTTAACCCTTTATTGGAGATTCTTAGTGGCTGGGTCAAACGTGGCCTGACATTAAGAATCTCGGGCTTAATACCAGCTTGTATAACAAAGCTGGTATTAACCCCTTTATTACCCAGCGTGCTACCGCCACCAGGGCCGCTGGAAGAGCGGGGTTCAGCGCCAGAGGATGGCGCTTCAATGAACGCGCCATCTTCTGGGGCGGCTGCGGGCTGCAATTTGCAGCGGGGGGTGCCCAGAAAGCTTGGGCATCCCTGCGCTGCGGATTCCAGCCCTCAGCTGCTTAGCTGTACCTGGCTAGACATAGAAATTGCGCGGAGCCCCACGCATTTTTTTAAAATTATTTAATGAATTTCAGAGTCAGAGTCTCAGAGTCAGAGTCAGAATCTCAGAATTTCATGAAATAATTTAAAAAAAATGCGTGGGGCTCCGCGCAATTTCTATGTCTAGCCAGGTACAGCTAAGCAGCTGGGGGCTGGAATCCGCAGCGCAGGGATGCCCAAGCTTTCTGGGCACCCCCCGCTGCAAATTGCAGCCCGCAGCCGCCCCAGAAGATGGCGCGTTCATTGAAGCGCCATCCTCTGACGCTGAACCCCGCTCTTCCAGCGGCCCTGGTAGCGGTGGCACGCTGGGTAATAAAGAGGTTAGGGCCAGCTTTGTATTATCAGCTGGCCCTAAGCCCGAAATTTATGGTGGTCACGCCAATATTAGACATGACCGCCATGAATTTCTATTAAATTGTTTTAAAAAAAACACAACACAAAGAAAATTTTTTATTAGAAATAAAAAAAAAAGCCATTAGGGACTCCATCTTTAATTAAAAAAATCCTCTTCCGTCCGACGCAGTCCAAAACGCGATGTCCTCTCTGCTACATCCCCTGTGCATAAATATAGATGTGTATGCACAGGGAATGAGCAGACTGAGAACAATCTCAGCTCTGCTACATCATCTCTGTGCACAGACATTCATGTCTGTACACAGGGAATGAGCAGACTGAGAACAATCTCGGCACTGCTACATCAGGCAGCAGGCGGGCTCTAGGACCCTGGAGCTGGCAGCCAGCACAGAGGAGACAGGACTCTTATCTGTGCGAGTCAGCAATTACTTACAAAGTAAACGAGCAATGCAAATAAATGACAAAACTAGGATTGCTTCAGGCTGAAGCTTCCGAGACACATCTGCGAGTTGTAAATCTCACACTACTCGCTATTACTCGCTTCCCCATTCATTAACATTGGACTCGCTAGACTCGCAACGAGTAGCGAGTCCTGGGCTCGGACTCGCTAGAGTCAAGCGATTCCGAGTAATTTAGGATTCGCCCATCACTACTCCCAACCTCAAATCGCTGTTACCCCTACCTCTCCCCACATTTCCTCCAGCTCACTCTCCACATTCAACCCAGTCACAGAAGAAGAAGTCTCCAGGCTTTTCTCTTCCTCTCGTCCCACCACATGCACCGCTGACCCCATTCCTTTACACCTACTCCTGTCTTTCTCCGGTGGTCACCACTCACCTAACCAAAATCTTCAATCTCTCACTCTCTTCTGGCAATTTCCCCTCCTCCTTCAAACACTCAATCATTACTCCATTATTAAAGAAAACTTCTCTCGACCCATCCTGCACAAACAACTACAGACCAGTTTCCAATCTCCCCTTCATCTCTAAACTCCTAGAGTGACTGGTCTACTCTTGCCTCACCTGTTACCTGTCCATTCACTCTCTTGTAGACCCATTACGGTCTGGTTTCCACCCCTACATTCTACAGAAACTGCCCTCATCAAAGTGACCAATGACCTTCTGATAGCCAAACATAGTGGTTACCACTCTCTGCTTATTCTTCTTGATCTCTTTGCAGCCTTTGACACTGTTGGAAACAATTTAATAGGGAATTTTTTGAGCCTCATAGATAAAAGTGGGTGCTACACATTAAACTATGCAAATAGAGTCCATGGAGCCTCGTTTAGGAGTCTCAAACACGGGACTAGCCAGATATATCTCCAGGGAAGTTGTGGCTGGATACCAGGCTTTGATATTTCACTTGTCATATCTTTAAATTCATAAAGAGCTGGATATTGACTTAAATGGCCACTTAATAGCCTATCCATGGTTAGGTCCTTCCCTTGAAGGATATCTGGCTAGTCCCATGTTTGAGACTCCTAAATAAGGCTCCATGGACTCTATTTGCATATTTGTATTTCCCAGGGGGCAATGCACCTAGGATTTCACTGTGTTTGAGCACTTTTGCCAGCGGCCTGCAGTGTTTTCTTTGACTGCTCTCCCTGAGATCAGTGTTTGTTTCGTGAATTTGGTCTATCAGACATTGCTCCCACCTATCCAGAATCCTACTCCACACTGATGAGGGGCAAAACCCCGAAACAGCTGTGTGTGGATGGATACCTGGCTTTGGTATTTCCCTTGTAATGTCTTTAAACTTGTAAAGAGCTGGATATTGACTGAAAGGGCCACTTAATATGGTGGTTATGGTATCTCCTCAAGGAGCCACCCCATGGCTAGGTCCTTCCTTAGAGGGATATCTGGCTAGTCCTGTGTTTGAGACTCCTAAACGATCTCTACAGACTCTATTTGCATATTCGTATTTTCCAGGGGGCAATACACCTAGGATTTCACTGTGTTTGAACACTTTTGCAAGCTGCCTGCAGTGTTTTCTTTGACTGGTCTCCCTGAGATCGGGGATTGTTTTGTGAATTTACAAATTAAACTATATCAGCAACAACGGAAAAAGTGTAAATGCAACCCAATAAATATATTTCTTCCCCTGACCTTACTCTCGCTCTAATAAAGAACACCAATGACTGTCTAACCACAGTTTCCAATATCATGTCTGCTCTCTACCTGAAACTCAACCTTTCCAAAACTGAACTTCTTCTGCTCCCGCCCTCCACTAACCTCCCTAAATATGACATCTCTCTCTGTGTGCAGAACCACATATGAACTTGATGCACGTATGACTTGCACTCACGATTGATATTATTTGAGAGTCCTAGCCAGACACTCAACACAAGTTCAATATGGACAATCCTTTGCATTTTTTCCAAATATATTTCTAAAGATATCTTTCCTTTTTGATTATCCTTTGTCTGACTACGTCTTTATGTGTCCACAGAAGTTCTTACATTGGCTGCCTTCTTCTTTTCTTCGAGAAGCTTTCTCTTTGAAGCAGATAACCTGTAAAAAATGAGTGATTCTCATGAGAAGGGCTTAACAATTACTGTAGATAATTATTCGTATCCCTGCACAGAGAACCCCAGAGCTTCTTTCAAAAGATGTTCTACATTCTGTAAAGAGGACATTTATCACCGCTCCAGGGATATCTGTTGCATCAAAATATAAGTAGGTTTGACTATTTCTACTGGATGCTTACTTCTAATTTGACGTTACAGTAATTTCAATTAATATCAGTACAAGCAACAGATACATGTTATGCAAAAGTCAAAGCCCAAAGCTAATCAGTTAAATTAATTTATTTCACAAGTAATGTGTCCTGTAATAGCCTCACTAAATGCTTTTGCTTTCTACAAAATGTGAGACACTGGAGGATCTTTATGCACTTTTGAAACCTTCCCAAAACAACAGTCTTAAAAAATAAAATATACTTTTCGTATTATGAGGATGATTGGTATTGTCTTGTTACTGTTTTCTATTAGATACATGGGTGTACCCAGGATCAAAACTAGGGGGGGGCAAGCCATGGTCGTTCCGATTGTGCCCGCTTCTTGTACCATCACTGCGCAGCAGCACACGGGCCGCTAAGGGTCCCATGTGTTTCACTGAGCCTCCTGCGCCGCCCCCTGCGCTTCCTCTTACCACAGGGGTGATGCCATGCATTGCACAGTGGAACGCATAAAAAGCAGGAAGCACTACCTTCTCCTAGTGTGGACTAGGTGTCACTTCCTGCTTTTATGCGTTCCACTGTGCAACGCTCAGCGTCACGACCTCCTCCTGTATCTTCAATTTTGGGAAGCTGTGGTGGAACCAGGAGATGTAAGTACAGGATTTTTTTTTAAGGAGTACACGCTGGCCAGAGGAGTATGGGGGGGGGGGAAGGGGGTGGCTCACCGTGGCTGCATTATACTGTATGGAGAATTATGAGGCTGTACTGTGCTATATGGAAGGCTGTACTATGCTAAACACAGGACTGTGAGGGTGCATTAGACTGTATGGAGGGCTATATGGAGAACTATGGGGGTGCATTATACTACATGGAGGACTATTGATGGTGCATTATACTGTATAGAAGACTATGGGTGAATTATACTATATGGAGAATTATGGGGGTGAATTATACTATATGGAGAACTATAGGAGTGCATTATACTGTATGGAGGTGCATTATAATGTATGGAGGCATATGAGGCTACATTATACTATATAGAGGATAGTGGGGTTGCATTATGATAATTGGATGACTATGGGGGTACCTTATGAATGAGGGACTATGGGGTGCATTATAATACTTAGAGGACTATGGGAATACATTGTAATGTATGGAGGAATGTGGGGATGCATTATAATAATTGGAGGACTATGGTGGCTGAGGAGGAGGACCATATAAACCATGATGGGGGACATATATACCACGATAAAGGCCATATTCCAGGAGGAGGACCATATACAGCAAGATAAGGGACATTAATACATAATGAAGGGGGAGAGGGGTCAATTTGTGAGTATAGGATTTAGAATGTTACACGGGGCCCATACATCTGACCAACGTGCACGCGGAAGGTGGGGGGCCTACATTGCGCACCTGTGCCCATCAGACTTATTGCGCCACTGGGGAGCCCTATGGGGGCCGGGGGCTGTATATGACATGGGCGGGCTGCTGTCAGGGGCCGGGTGAGATTAATATATTTAATATATTAATATATTTGCTCCGAACGTTGCACCCGGTCTTATTTTCAGGGGGGAGGCATACACACACAGGGGCATACACTCGCAGGGGCATACACTCGCAGTACGGTGGCTCAGTGGTTAGCACTGTAAATGGTGGCTCAGTGATTAGTACTGTATACGGTGGCTCAGTGGTTAGCACTGTATACAGTGGCTCAGTGGTTAGCACAGTATATGGTGGCTCAGTATTTAGCACTGTATACGGTGGCTCAGTGGTTAGCACTGTATACGGTGGCTCAGTGGTTAGCACTGTATATGGTGGCTCAGTGGTTAGCACTGTATACGGTGGCTCAGTGGTTAGCACTGTATACGGTGGCTCAGTGGTTAGCACTGTATATGGTGGCTCAGTGGTTAGCACTGTATATGGTGGCTCAGTGATTAGCACTGTAAATGGTGGCTCAGTGGTTAGCACTGTATACGGTGGCTCAGTGGTTAGCACTGTATATGGTGGCTCAGTGGTTAGCACTGTATATGGTGGCTCAGTGATTAGCACTGTAAATGGTGGCTCAGTGGTTAGCACTGTATACGGTGGCTCAGTGGTTAGCACTGTATATGGTGGCTCAGTGGTTAGCTCTGTATATGGTGGCT
Source organism: Allobates femoralis (assembly GCA_033576535.1). Taxonomy (NCBI): domain Eukaryota; kingdom Metazoa; phylum Chordata; class Amphibia; order Anura; family Aromobatidae; genus Allobates; species Allobates femoralis. The sequence continues at coordinate 108,127,352 of JARQOC010000009.1, read as the reverse complement.
CAGTGGTTAGCATTGTACGGTGGCTCAGTGGTTAGCACTGCGCGATGTCTCTGTGGTTAGCTAGTATGATGGCTCAGTGGTTAGCAGCACAGTATATGGTGGGCAGGCTGGTTAGACCAGATGAAGGCTGGGGGTTGAGCGCAGAGGGACGGAGGCTGAAGGGGAGTGAGCGCAGGATGACGAAGGCTGGTGGGGTGAGGGCAGGAGGACAGAGGCTGGTGGGGATGAGGGCAGGAGGACAGAGGCTGGAGGGGTGAGCGCAGGAGGACAGAGGCTGGAGGGGTGAGCGCAGGAGGACAGAGGCTGGAGGGGTGAGCGCAGGAGGACAGAGGCTGGAGGGGTGAGCGCAGGAGGACAGAGGCTGGAGGGGTGAGCGCAGGAGGACAGAGGCTGGAGGGGTGAGCGCAGGAGGACAGAGGCTGGAGGGGTGAGCGCAGGAGGACAGAGGCTGGAGGGGTGAGCGCAGGAGGACAGAGGCTGGAGGGGTGAGCGCAGGAGGACAGAGGCTGGAGGGGTGAGGCAGGAGGACGAGGCTGGAGGGGTGAGGCAGGAGGACGGAGGCTGGAGGGGTGAGGGCAGGAGGACGGAGGCTGGAGGGGTGAGGGCAGGAGGACGGAGGCTGGGAGGAGGTGAGGGCAGGAGGACAGAGGCTGGAGGGGTGAGGCCAGGAGGACAGAGGCTGGAGGGGTGAGCGCAGGAGGACAGAGGCTGGAGGGGTGAGGCATGGAGGAGGAGGGCTGGAGGGGTGAGGGCAGGAGGACGGAGGCTGGAGGGGTGAGGGCAGGAGGACGGAGGCTGGAGGGGTGAGGGCAGGAGGACGGAGGCTGGAGGGGTGAGGGCAGGAGGACGGAGGCTGGAGGGGTGAGGGCAGGAGGACGGAGGCTGGAGGGGTGAGCGCAGGAGGACGGAGGCTGGAGGCCCCCATCACAAGCACAGTGCAGCCAACTTTATCTTTATTTACTTTACATTTATTTTCACTCCATGGGTGTACCCAGGATCAAAACTAGGGGGGGGCAAGCCATGGTCGTTCCGATTGTGCCCGCTTCTTGTACCATCACTGCGCAGCAGCACACGGGCCGCTAAGGGTCCCATGTGTTTCACTGAGCCTCCTGCGCCGCCCCCTGCGCTTCCTCTTACCACAGGGGTGATGCCATGCATTGCACAGTGGAACGCATAAAAAGCAGGAAGCACTACCTTCTCCTAGTGTGGACTAGGTGTCACTTCCTGCTTTTATGCGTTCCACTGTGCAACGCTCAGCGTCACGACCTCCTCCTGTATCTTCAATTTTGGGAAGCTGTGGTGGAACCAGGAGATGTAAGTACAGGATTTTTTTTTAAGGAGTACACGCTGGCCAGAGGAGTATGGGGGGGGGGGGAAGGGGGTGGCTCACCGTGGCTGCATTATACTGTATGGAGAATTATGAGGCTGTACTGTGCTATATGGAAGGCTGTACTATGCTAAACACAGGACTGTGAGGGTGCATTAGACTGTATGGAGGGCTATATGGAGAACTATGGGGGTGCATTATACTACATGGAGGACTATTGATGGTGCATTATACTGTATAGAAGACTATGGGTGAATTATACTATATGGAGAATTATGGGGGTGAATTATACTATATGGAGAACTATAGGAGTGCATTATACTGTATGGAGGTGCATTATAATGTATGGAGGCATATGAGGCTACATTATACTATATAGAGGATAGTGGGGTTGCATTATGATAATTGGATGACTATGGGGGTACCTTATGAATGAGGGACTATGGGGTGCATTATAATACTTAGAGGACTATGGGAATACATTGTAATGTATGGAGGAATGTGGGGATGCATTATAATAATTGGAGGACTATGGTGGCTGAGGAGGAGGACCATATAAACCATGATGGGGGACATATATACCACGATAAAGGCCATATTCCAGGAGGAGGACCATATACAGCAAGATAAGGGACATTAATACATAATGAAGGGGGAGAGGGGTCAATTTGTGAGTATAGGATTTAGAATGTTACACGGGGCCCATACATCTGACCAACGTGCACGCGGAAGGTGGGGGGCCTACATTGCGCACCTGTGCCCATCAGACTTATTGCGCCACTGGGGAGCCCTATGGGGGCCGGGGGCTGTATATGACATGGGCGGGCTGCTGTCAGGGGCCGGGTGAGATTAATATATTTAATATATTAATATATTTGCTCCGAACGTTGCACCCGGTCTTATTTTCAGGGGGGAGGCATACACACACAGGGGCATACACTCGCAGGGGCATACACTCGCAGTACGGTGGCTCAGTGGTTAGCACTGTAAATGGTGGCTCAGTGATTAGTACTGTATACGGTGGCTCAGTGGTTAGCACTGTATACAGTGGCTCAGTGGTTAGCACAGTATATGGTGGCTCAGTATTTAGCACTGTATACGGTGGCTCAGTGGTTAGCACTGTATACGGTGGCTCAGTGGTTAGCACTGTATATGGTGGCTCAGTGGTTAGCACTGTATACGGTGGCTCAGTGGTTAGCACTGTATACGGTGGCTCAGTGGTTAGCACTGTATATGGTGGCTCAGTGGTTAGCACTGTATATGGTGGCTCAGTGATTAGCACTGTAAATGGTGGCTCAGTGGTTAGCACTGTATACGGTGGCTCAGTGGTTAGCACTGTATATGGTGGCTCAGTGGTTAGCACTGTATATGGTGGCTCAGTGATTAGCACTGTAAATGGTGGCTCAGTGGTTAGCACTGTATACGGTGGCTCAGTGGTTAGCACTGTATATGGTGGCTCAGTGGTTAGCTCTGTATATGGTGGCTCAGTGGTTAGCATTGTACGGTGGCTCAGTGGTTAGCACTGCGCGATGTCTCTGTGGTTAGCATAGTATGATGGCTCAGTGGTTAACAGCACAGTATATGGTGGGCAGGCGGTTAGACCAGGATGAAGGCTGGGGGGTGAGCGCAGGAGGACGGAGGCTGAAGGGGTGAGCGCAGGATGACGAAGGCTGGTGGGGTGAGGGCAGGAGGACAGAGGCTGGTGGGATGAGGGCAGGAGGACAGAGGCTGGAGGGGTGAGCGCAGGAGGACAGAGGCTGGAGGGGTGAGCGCAGGAGGACAGAGGCTGGAGGGGTGAGCGCAGGAGGACAGAGGCTGGAGGGGTGAGCGCAGGAGGACAGAGGCTGGAGGGGTGAGCGCAGGAGGACAGAGGCTGGAGGGGTGAGCGCAGGAGGACAGAGGCTGGAGGGGTGAGCGCAGGAGGACAGAGGCTGGAGGGGTGAGCGCAGGAGGACAGAGGCTGGAGGGGTGAGCGCAGGAGGACAGAGGCTGGAGGGGTGAGGGCAGGAGGACGGAGGCTGGAGGGGTGAGGGCAGGAGGACGGAGGCTGGAGGGGTGAGGGCAGGAGGACGGAGGCTGGAGGGGTGAGGGCAGGAGGACGGAGGCTGGAGGGGTGAGGGCAGGAGGACAGAGGCTGGAGGGGTGAGCGCAGGGGGACAGAGGCTGGAGGGGTGAGCGCAGGAGGACAGAGGCTGGAGGGGTGAGGGCAGGAGGACGGAGGCTGGAGGGGTGAGGGCAGGAGGACGGAGGCTGGAGGGGTGAGGGCAGGAGGACGGAGGCTGGAGGGGTGAGGGCAGGAGGACGGAGGCTGGAGGGGTGAGGGCAGGAGGACGGAGGCTGGAGGGGTGAGGGCAGGAGGACGGAGGCTGGAGGGGTGAGCGCAGGAGGACGGAGGCTGGAGGCCCCCATCACAAGCACAGTGCAGCCAACTTTATCTTTATTTACTTTACATTTATTTTCACTCCATGGGTGTACCCAGGATCAAAACTAGGGGGGGGCAAGCCATGGTCGTTCCGATTGTGCCCGCTTCTTGTACCATCACTGCGCAGCAGCACACGGGCCGCTAAGGGTCCCATGTGTTTCACTGAGCCTCCTGCGCCGCCCCCTGCGCTTCCTCTTACCACAGGGGTGATGCCATGCATTGCACAGTGGAACGCATAAAAAGCAGGAAGCACTACCTTCTCCTAGTGTGGACTAGGTGTCACTTCCTGCTTTTATGCGTTCCACTGTGCAACGCTCAGCGTCACGACCTCCTCCTGTATCTTCAATTTTGGGAAGCTGTGGTGGAACCAGGAGATGTAAGTACAGGATTTTTTTTTAAGGAGTACACCGCTGGCCAGAGGAGTATGGGGGGGGGGGGAAGGGGGTGGCTCACCGTGGCTGCATTATACTGTATGGAGAATTATGAGGCTGTACTGTGCTATATGGAAGGCTGTACTATGCTAAACACAGGACTGTGAGGGTGCATTAGACTGTATGGAGGGCTATATGGAGAACTATGGGGGTGCATTATACTACATGGAGGACTATTGATGGTGCATTATACTGTATAGAAGACTATGGGTGAATTATACTATATGGAGAATTATGGGGGTGAATTATACTATATGGAGAACTATAGGAGTGCATTATACTGTATGGAGGTGCATTATAATGTATGGAGGCATATGAGGCTACATTATACTATATAGAGGATAGTGGGGTTGCATTATGATAATTGGATGACTATGGGGGTACCTTATGAATGAGGGACTATGGGGTGCATTATAATACTTAGAGGACTATGGGAATACATTGTAATGTATGGAGGAATGTGGGGATGCATTATAATAATTGGAGGACTATGGTGGCTGAGGAGGAGGACCATATAAACCATGATGGGGGACATATATACCACGATAAAGGCCATATTCCAGGAGGAGGACCATATACAGCAAGATAAGGGACATTAATACATAATGAAGGGGGAGAGGGGTCAATTTGTGAGTATAGGATTTAGAATGTTACACGGGGCCCATACATCTGACCAACGTGCACGCGGAAGGTGGGGGGCCTACATTGCGCACCTGTGCCCATCAGACTTATTGCGCCACTGGGGAGCCCTATGGGGGCCGGGGGCTGTATATGACATGGGCGGGCTGCTGTCAGGGGCCGGGTGAGATTAATATATTTAATATATTAATATATTTGCTCCGAACGTTGCACCCGGTCTTATTTTCAGGGGGGAGGCATACACACACAGGGGCATACACTCGCAGGGGCATACACTCGCAGTACGGTGGCTCAGTGGTTAGCACTGTAAATGGTGGCTCAGTGATTAGTACTGTATACGGTGGCTCAGTGGTTAGCACTGTATACAGTGGCTCAGTGGTTAGCACAGTATATGGTGGCTCAGTATTTAGCACTGTATACGGTGGCTCAGTGGTTAGCACTGTATACGGTGGCTCAGTGGTTAGCACTGTATATGGTGGCTCAGTGGTTAGCACTGTATACGGTGGCTCAGTGGTTAGCACTGTATACGGTGGCTCAGTGGTTAGCACTGTATATGGTGGCTCAGTGGTTAGCACTGTATATGGTGGCTCAGGGGATTAGCACTGTAAATGGTGGCTCAGTGGTTAGCACTGTAATACGGTGGCTCAGTGGTTAGCACTGTATATGGTGGCTCAGTGGTTAGCACTGTATATGGTGGCTCAGTGTTAGCACTGTATAATGGTGGCTCAGTGGTTAGCACTGTATACGGTGGCTCAGTGGTTAGCACTGTATATGGTGGCTCAGTGGTTAGCTCTGTATATGGTGGCTCAGTGGTTAGCACTTGTATCGGTGGCTCAGTGGTTAGCACTGCGGAGGCTCGTGTACTGTATGGCTCAGTGGTTAGCATAGTACTGATGGCTCAGTGGTTAGCAGCACAGTATATGGTGGCCAGTGGTTAGACAGTATGATGGCTCAGGGGGTTGAGCGCAGAGACAGGAGGCTGAGGGGTTAGCGCAGGATGCGAAGGCTGTGGGGTGAGGCAGGAGGACAGAGGCTGGTGGGAGAGGGCAGGAGACAGAGGCTGGAGGGGTGAGCGCAGGAGGACAGAGGCTGGAGGGGTGAGCGCAGGAGGACAGAGGCTGGAGGGGTGAGCGCAGGAGGACAGAGGCTGGAGGGGTGAGCGCAGGAAGACAGAGGCTGGAGGGGTGAGCGCAGGAGGACAGAGGCTGGAGGGGTGAGCGCAGGAGGACAGAGGCTGGAGGGGTGAGCGCAGGAGGACAGAGGCTGGAGGGGTGACGGCGAGGAGGTGAGCGCAGGAGGACAGAGGCTGGAGGGTGAGCGCAGGAGGACAGAGGCTGGAGGGGTGAGGCAGGAGGACGGAGGCTGGAGGGTGAGGGCAGGAGGACGGAGGCTGGAGGGGTGAGGGCAGGAGGACGGAGGCTGGAGGGGTGAGGGCAGGAGGACGGAGGCTGGAGGGGTGAGGGCAGGAGGACGAGGCTGGAGGGGTGAGCGCAGGAGGACAGAGGCTGGAGGGGTGAGCGCAGGAGGACAGAGGCTGGAGGGGTGAGGGCAGGAGGACGGGCTGGAGGGGTGAGGGCAGGAGACGGAGGCTGGAGGGGTGAGGGCAGGAGGACGGAGGCTGGAGGGGTGAGGGCAGGAGGACGGAGGCTGGAGGGGTGAGAGGGACAGGGGGGGGGAGGACGGAGGCTGGAGGGGTGAGGGCAGGAGGACGGAGGCTGGAGGGGTGAGCGCAGGAGGACGGAGGCTGGAGGCCCCCATCACAAGCACAGTGCAGCCAACTTTATCTTTATTTACTTTACATTTATTTTCACTCACTGTGATCCTCCGGCTGCTCTGTCTCTGCCTCCAGCCCCCCACAGTCCACAGGGCAGCTGCACAGGCTCTTCTGCTCCCGGGGCCGGCACTGCAGCATGTAGCATTGCACACACACACATTGCACACACACATTGCACACACACACAAACATTGCACACACACATTGCACACACACACAAACATTGCACACACACATTGCACACACACATTGCACACACATTGCACACACACACACACACACACTGTCACTCTGCACACAAAACCTGGCTGCACAGCACACTGCACCTTCTTTCCTTGGGGCCACTCACCACCTGCTCTCTTCTGCCGTCCTCTCTGCATCTCCTCTGCCGTCCGTTCACATGACAGTGCTGTGCCGCCGGCTCCCGCCCGCTCCTCTGGAGTCTGACCCCTCACTCAGCACTCGGCCGGGAGACAGTGCTGCTCCTTTCACTCCCAAAGAGGAGGGGGGGCGGGGGCGGCGGCCGCTCCGGAGCAAAAAAAGCCCTGGTCACAGTACTGTAGGTGCCATGTGGGGTACGCAGTGCCACGCTCACCCGGGGCAGCCTCTTGGGGGGGGCACCTGCCCCCCCCAGCCCCACGCTGGGTACGCCCATGATAACGCCTTTGACGGTATACTGAATTAGGCTAGGGTCACATTAGCAGAATACTAACAGCTGAGACAGAGCACAATGTGAACAGGTCTGTAGAACCTTGTTCACACCACCAGGAATCTATGCCACAAAAAAAGACAGTATAAAAAAAGGTCTAAAAATACTCTGCTATATAGGTAAAAGTAAAAAACAAGTGCAAAACATTGTCAATAACAGGGTACTTAGTTGATACGTTTTTTGCAAAAAATGTACGGAAGCCGTTCTACCAACTCCAAGGTGACCCTTATGAAAACAATCCCCAATACTAATGTATTTAAAACCTGATCTAATGTGAACATACCTCTCAGATGCAGGATGCAGTAGGGCCAGAGTCCAATATGGGCACAGGACAGAAACAGCACTTTTGTGTCTGGTTGAGTGAGGAAGGAGTGGGGCACTCCCCATCTTGCATACCAAGAGACTAATTGAATATTAACAGCTGAGCCAGAGCACAATGTGAACAGGGTCACATTAGCGTCAGCCTTTTTGCTGACGGATCCGTGAAAAAACGTATGTTCTGTAATGCTGCGCTAATGCTGGCAATTGATTTCTGTGGGTGATTGACTTAAACGCAGGCTGCCGCCTGTCACAGGAGTCCCGGAGTTTCAAATCTCATGCTATTTTGGAGTGCACAAAAAAACTCAGTTTACAGTGCTTTCCTGTGCACTCCGAAATAGCGTGAGATTTGAAACTCCAGAACATCTGTTTCAAGTGGCAGACTGCGCTATAAGTCCGGCACCCATAGGAATCAATTGCCAGCATTAGTGCAGCGTTACAGAACATTAACGCTGTGCTAAGGCTACATTCAGCTTGCAGAATTCTAAGTTTTTTCATGGATCCGTCAGCAAAAGGGCTGACGCTTATATGACCCTAACCTTACACAGACAACACAGTATATCTACAGCTCAGATAAGGATCTTGTGGTTCTTCTTATTTCAGATGTTCACTCACCCGATATATGTTACTTACATTCCTATCTCACCTCCATAATATCTCCAGAAAGCTCTGATCTCTGGTAGTAACACACACAACTCTACTTGGTGACCCGTGACTTTCTAGGTCCATGCCGATTGCATCACCTCTTTTTTTACCCAAGTGGTCATCCAAAAATCTTGCCTACTCCCCATCTTTCATCGTCAACAATCTCATAAATTTAATGCCACCTTTAGTTATCAATCAACCTTGACATCCCCTTAATAATAAAATGTTATACTTATCAAACACAACCATATGGTTTTTTTTTTAGAAAATAAAAGCAAATATACTTTATTGATTCTACATATATAAACAAACAAAGTTATTTACAATAAAATTAGGTGCTTCCCATGCAGAGAGGTAGTAGAGAAAAATTAACATGCTATTACTATTCTGAAGGTATATTAACTATCATACGTAGATCCTTTAAAATCAAAATCCAATATATCACTTATGCAAAAATTGAAAGCCATATGGTTAAGTCACCACAAAAAATACATCTCATAAGAATATAAGCATGATATATAGATTTGCTGAGTAGAAAATACCTAGATTGTAGATGTGTTCCCTCAGCCACAATGTGCGTTTCGTCATCTCCTCCTTAGGGAAATGTAGGGAGGGAGCAATGCTGTGTGTTTTAATAGTGACTAGAATTGTCAGCTTAATTCAATATTGGTGATAATTCGACATGCAGATGCATCGAAACTATGCAGTGCAGTTGTCACATAACTCTCCCCGTCATGTAACTTTCAGCTTCCGGTCAGTGAACCACAAACAGGCAGAGCCATCATATCAACAGTGCAGTCTACTCTCACAGGAACCTCCTAATCAAACCCACTTATATCTATAGTTCACCCATTCTTCCTACCTAGCATGTGAAACATAATTCAACAATGTCCAAATTCTTCTAAGCACCATGTTGAGGGCGGCCACTGCTTGAAAATTTGGGGAACAACTATCTGTGGTGAGAAATCCCAACACAAAATACTTTTCTTTTATCATGATTTCCACATTCACATAAGCTACTTAGTATTACAGTGTAATGATCAACATGACTATAAGTGTATAAATACAAAAAGGGGGGAGACAAGAGGCGCAATAGTGCCCTATCACTAGTGACACACTGAGTATATCAATAGGTGTACACTCACCTGGTCCAGTTGTGTGACCCACAAGTGTTTTATAAGCATTCGGTTTAAAGCTGCTGCAGGACCTCCACCAACCACTCGTACGTGGAAAAATGCTCATATATAGAGAAGATGGTGTGCCACTGTCCGCGCTGCTATCTCAATGAAATCACAATGGATGGATTTCTCCAAGAAGTCACAAGGAAGGGAAGGTTCCAAAGCAACGATCTCCTTTATTCACCAACGCGTTTCGGCACCTATCCTGCCATCTTCACCAGGGTGTCATCTGATACCCTGATGAAGGTGCCAGGATAGGTGCCGAAACGCGTTGGTGAATATAGGAGATCATTGCTTTGGAACCTTGCCTTCCTTGTGACTTCTTGGAGACATCCATCCCTTGTGATTCCATTGAGACAGCAGCGCGGACCGTGACACACCATCTTCCCTATATATGAACATGACTATAAGGGAGGTTTATCGGCACCATACGGTAACACAAACTTAAAGTGTAAATGTCATTTCATTGAAAAAAAAGAAAAAAAAAACAATACTGCACTGGTTGTTAATCATGGGTCACGTAGCAGCTAATATAATGCATTTTTCTGCCATTTAACTTATTTTCTAACATTTTTTTGCTCTATTTTGAAAAACAGCAATTTCTGTCTGTGTGGGAGTGGCCATCAGCTTATAGGGATTAGTGCAGTGTTATGTGATAGCAGAGAAAAGGTTAACAGAGATCCTGAGCTGTATAGAGCCAGAAGACAAGGGGTTAACAAACATTGTGACACATCTTTCTGGCAGTAACTAGTCTGACCTGACCCTGAACTCTGATGTTGCTTAGCAACTTTGCTCTGAGGCAGCCTAAAGTGATACATTGTTACAAGTCTGTATTCACTGAAGATGTCTGTGACTGAAAACATCATGCGTCTGCTTCACACACAGTGCAGAGGGGACACTTTGTAGAAAGATTATGAATGGTTTGCAACTAGAATTTTTTAAAGAAGCATATCACAAAGTTTATCAAAATCACTTGTTCTACATTGTTATCAAATCAAATAAAAACTTAAGCATTATGACAAATACCACAATGGTAATCCCATGTAAAATCACTGCTGGGCTTTGTCAGTGTGGCTGCTGTGCCTGCGAGTGCAGTGAGTGAGTTGACTTTGTGACTGGTTGCTGTACTCTGTACATTGAAGTTGAATGTGCAGAGTGCAGAGGTCAGTGATGAGATAGGTTTGGCTACTGCTTTCTGTGCAGGCAGCAATTAAGCTACTAAAACCGGGCTTAGTAGGTTTGCTGAATGTGGCAGCCGGTGGTGAATTCACTTCTGCGCTCTGTACACCATAGGTAGAAGAGATTCAGAGTGTGCGCGTCATATGAGTGAGCCCAAGGCAGTGGCCCTCTGTTTATATGCTCCTAAATATAATAATATGAGACTAGCCCACCTAAATTTCCAGTTATAACCATTCTATGGTTCTAAATGGTTTCATAATTTGTTTGATCCCAGGATCCTTCAGGAAAGTTTTAATAAACCACTTTTAAAAGGTAAAAAGAAGATCAGTTCCCCTAAACTATCATAGAATAAGATATCCAGTATATGACATATGAGGAGACTGCAATATGAGAAGGACGCAGGGTAAGACTTGAAAGCTAAAAATAAAACTTACTTTCCTTCTTGGTAATAAACAGATTGAATATTATCTACCTAAAATTAAGATAAAAATCACAAAATCTACCCTAAAAATCTTTTTCAAAATTAATAAAATTTATCTCACTCCTTTTGTGACAACCAATCTTGAATGATAAAGAACACAAGACTCCATTCTCATGAATAGTGGGACCCTCAATTGATCAGACAATGATCAAATATGCTGTGGAGAGGCAATGAGTTGTAATTGATGGACATCTTCTGATAGGGCTAGTCTCAATATGAGTCTTCAGAAGCACACTGCTGCCCAGCCTCTTGACTTTTTTTTACTAACAGATGAGTTCTCCTCCATGAGTGGTCCTGTTTCTGAACATAGTGTGCTATGTGACTGACAGTGTGCACTCTTATCTCTACTCTTATCTGTACATTTTATACATTCAGAGAACTGTTCCTTCAACATTCAACTTCTTAAGCAGCTCATGGGAAATGTTAGCAGTGGTTTACTGCTCAAACAACCAATGGTGGGGGCAATGAGCTTATTATTTTTCAAGATTTATTGAAGCTCCTGTTGAGGAGCTGATTGGGATGAGGAGGGGAGCACTGTGAAACTGCTCTACACAAATGTATGGATTGTAGCGATCCAATCGGCACTGTTAACCTTTCAGATCGTGCTGTCAATCACTGACAGCACAACCTAAATCAAAAAAGCGTGGATTGTGTTGTTCTGGCATCGGGTGCTCCATGATGCAATCATGGCCTCCTCAATATTTTTGCAATAACAGCACGGGGTCAGCTGATGACCCTGCATGCTGTCATGCCCGAGCAGTGTCAGGCTGGCTTCACACTGCAGTTTTTTCACTGATCAGTGTCCATCCAGTTTGTGTGCCAAAACCAGGAGTGTCTCCAAAACTCAGAACAGGTGTCAATCTTTCAATGATAGTTTTTCTCTGCAAGTTCCTTTCCTTGATCCCCTCCGGGTCTTGGCACACAAACTGGATGGACACTGATCAGTGAAAAACTGCAGTATGAAGCCAGCCTCACTGGCAGAATGCGATCATTTGTGCTGTGCAGAGGGATAGTGAAGCATGTCTCTGCAGAGCAAAAGCAATTGCACTTTGCAGTGCTGAGGCGCCCTAAGTGACATTGTAAAATAAATTAAAAGTAAAACGAAAAAGTATAAAAAAATATGAAAAAATTAAGAAAACTTAAAAGTTTAAATCACTCCCTTTTGCTCCATTAAAAATAAAAATATGAAAGAAAAACAAAAATACAAATATTTGGTATTGCTGTGCTTATAAAAGCCCAATCTATGAAAATAAAAAATCAATCAAATGTGTAAACTGTGTAAATGGAAAAAAGTTCAAACTCCAAAATTATGTTTTGTTTTGATCGCCGCAACATTGCAATAAAATTCAATAACAGGCAATAAAAAAAAGCGCATCTTCCCAAAAATGGTGTCATTAGCAATGTCAGCTCAAGACACAAAAAATAATCCATCACACAGCCCCAGATCCTCAAAATGAGAATGGGACATGGAAGATGGCACCAAACGTGCAATTTTTTTCTTTAAAAAGTCTGAATTTTGCTTACCACTTAGATAAAAGTAAATGTATACATGTTTGGGATCTACGAACCTGTACCCACCTGAGGCATCATACTGACATGTCAGTTTTACCATACAGTGAACATGATGAATAAAAAAAATTGTGTAATTGCACTTTCTTTTGCAATTTCGCCACACTTGGATTCTATTACCATTTTCCTGTATAATATATGGTAAAATAAATTGTTATTCAAAATTACAACTAATCCTGCAAAAAAACAAGCCCTTATACATCTATAATTGATGGAAAAATAAAAAAGATAATGTCCTTGGAAGAAGGAAAGGGAAAAATGAAACCCAGAAAATGGATAATCGCCCTTGGGCGAAGGTGTTAAAGGGAAGCTGTCACCAGGTTTTTGCAATCCCATGTGGGAGCAACATGACCTAGGGACATGGTATCATACTGGGCTGCTTCCAGTAGTTTTGATAATGTCCCTGTTTTATCAGCTGCAGATCTACCAGTTCTCACAATGTTGAGCTCTGTATAACCCTGTCCACTCCACTGATTGACAGCTTTGTGTGTACACTGTGCATAGGCAGAAGGCTGCTAATGAGTGGTGGGACAGGGTTATACAGAGCTCATGCATATGAGCACTACCTGGCAGCAGCTTTACTAGTCCTCTAGTAGCATCTGGCCGTGTTCTCTGAGTAAATGTTGTAGCTTTTTGATGATATTAGTGATGTGATCACATTAGGCACGGTTGTCGGTATATGATCTATTTCTTCTATACTGTAATGTATCAGGCTCTATATAAAGGGGAGGGAAGGTTAATTGTGAGTGAGGAAGCTATAAACTAAGGCTGGCTTCACATTTGCGTATGTATCCGCAGCGCACGCTGCGGACAACAATATTCAAATGCGCATGCGGACTGCGCACCTATCTTTATCATTGTATACGCATCGTACGCAAGACACTGCTTTTGCTCGCGCACGTCTGCGTATCTGTCCGCATACGTACACTTTAGGAAAATTAGTTGCGCCTGGAAACGCAACATGTTACATTTTTTGCCACGCATAAAATTTCCCCGCGTCCGCATGCGCACGCTTGCGCACGCTCACTGATAAAAAATGCATTAAGCCCTATGAGAGCGCAAGCGTGCGCGAGGATTTGCGTATGGTGCGTACGATGCGCATGCGTACGGGCCTTTGAAGAAGGCCAGAAAGCACATCTGATTGCTGCCGAATCTCCACCCATCACCCAGCCCCCAAACAAACTTTATAAAAGTAGTCTCTCCTCCCACTCTGTGCTTGACACTTGGTCCCTGGATTTATGAAGACTTCTGGATTAGAACTGTGCCTGGACTCCTGCCTAATGGATTGATCTATACCTGGATGGCTGGCTGACTCTTGCAACCTCAATTCTGCTGGACATCGCCTTGGACCCATTCCTGGTTGCCAGAAGTCTTCTGCCTCTTTGGTCTGGATCTGTTCCCTGGCTGGCCTGGAGATCTTGCTGCATTCCTTTCTGCCTTCCTGCATGTGCCTTGGACCTTTGAGTGGATCTCTTCCTAACTCTGTGACCAGTTCCAGGATCTGTTTGTTAGGTAAAGTATATGAAATTGTATTTGGATTGTCATTGTGGTGTGCATATCTTATGGGCTACTGTCCAGTATTGCTGTGAAATGTTGTCTTCATTGTGGCTAGAAATGGTATCTGTAGTTTTGTTCCTCTGCAGCATGTAATTGGTTTTCTGGTGTGGAGTATATGTGGATAAAGCTGGTGGCTCCTATTGCTTGCCATTACTCTCTGTGGTCAGCCATTGTACTTGCCTTGACAGTGTTATTGTACTACATGTGTTCAGTTGTAATTTTCAGGGAAAGCACTTGCATCACCGTGCTACACTTGGTTCTCCTGGCGTGGCATAGTGTCTCAACTGAGCAGGCCCTTGTATTTTATCCACTGTAATGGCTGCCTTTTGCTTTGTAATCTCCCACTTAGTGGTCTTTTCATTTGGTGCTGCAGCGTTGCATTTTGGGCCTGGTGGTGAAGGCTATGGTCCGGTGTCTGCTGGAGAGTTGTCTCTGCTGATTCCGGCTTCGCTGTGTTGCTGCTGTTGATTTGAAAACTGATCACTCTGCCCATCTGCACTGTGCCAAAGTACTTTCTGTGTTCTGTTTTTCTTTTAGGGGTACTTGGTAGCGTCACTGTGCCACACTATGTACTCGTGGCGTGGCACAGTGACGCTACAGAGCTGTTACTTTGACTTTTTGTTCCATTAATTGTAATGGCAGCCTTCTGCATTCTGCTCTCCCCCTGTGCAGTGTTGTGTTCGGCAACATTGGTGTTGCGTTGCCTGCTGGGTCTTGGATTGAAGGCTGTGTTATTGTGGCTGTACGGGACTTGTCTCAGCTCCATTCTGCTTCGCTGTGTTGCTGCTGTTGATCTGGTAACTCAACACTCTGCCCATCTGCACTGATCCAAAGTACTTTCTGTGTTCTGTTTTTCTTTTAGGGGTACTTAGTAGCGTCACTGTGCCACACTATGTACTCGTGGCGTGGCACAGTGACACTACTGAACTGTCACTTTGACTTTTTGTTCCATTAATTGTAATGGCAGCCTTCTGCATTCTGCTCTCCCCCTGTGCAGTGTTGTGTTCGGCAACATTGGTGTTGCGTTGCCTGCTGGGTCTTGGATTGAAGGCTGTGTTATTGTGGCTGCTGGAGTGGTGCTTTAAATATGTCTAATGCAAGCGACAACCTTGAACCAAATCAGCCAATACATGATAGTGATCCTGTAAGTATGGCCACGGTCAGATACATAATAGTTTTATTGTGTTGACGGGTAGTCTGATTTTTTCTGTGCATTCTCCTATAGGACTACGAACCAGAAGAGGAGAGTGATCAAAGTGATAACAGTGGGCGTGAATCATCCCATAGTCTTTTCGAGGCTCAGGAAAATTTGGGTAACCCAATTGTAAGTGTTTTTGTCTTTGATACCTTTACTGAAAATGTACTGTAAAGAACAATATTGAATGGTCACTTTCTATTCATTGCAGGCTCCAGAAGACATTGAACAACCATATCTGGAAAATTACTCCTTAATCACCCTTGGCCATTTGGGACCCACGTGACCGCAAACATCCGGAAACTGTTTACCTGAGAAGACTATGGGATGAGATTGCACGAGCTATGTGGAGGGGCTATGATGCTGTGTCCCAAAAGGAAAAAGAAGGCTATGGCAAGTTCCACTACTCCTTGCTTGTTTTTTTTTGGTTCCAATACTTTAGCTCTGGTGAAATTAATGAGTGTCTTTTGTCTCCTCGACTGTAGTGAAGAATCTGTCCATTCGGTGGCGCTCCATAAAAGACAGATTCAATGCAGACCTCCGAGAGGATAGAAATGTAAGAAGTGGAGCCAAGCCCTCCAAAAGCAAATACATCTACCATCACAGCCTTGCTTTCCTTCGGACAGCTGTTTCCCAATGCACGTAAGTATCTGTTGCCTTTTGTTCGAATGTCAGTGTTGTTATGGAAGTTGTGTTAGCTGGTGCCATTGTTGTGTTAGGAAGCTGTATGTGAAAAGATGGAGATGCAAGTATGCAGTGTCGATGATGGAGATGCAAGTATGTAGTGTTGATGATGGATTGCCGAGGAGGGAGTGAGTGTGGCGGAGTGAGTGTGGCGGATGGGAGGAAAAGATGGGAGGATGGAGATGCTTAAAGGCAACCGCTCCGCATGTTTTTAACTTTCCATTTGAGAGCAGCAGAATGTACAGATAGAGACCCTGATTCAAACAATGTGTCATTTACTGAGCTGCTTCTTATCATTTAAATGTTCCCTGTGTAGCAGTTTTAGCAGACTGAGAATAGGGCAGACCACTTTTCAGCATGCTAAGTGGACTGCAGGCAACAGGGCATGTGTACTGGCAATGAGAGTAAGTGACACATTGTTTAAATAATGTTATCGTGTTCTATATTATTTGTATATGTCTTTTTTTCAAAAAAAACATGGAGACAGGTTGCGGATATTTTTGGTTAACAAAGATAATGACGTAGGGACTGAGTTACAGATGTACTGTGTATTTTAATTAAAATTTCTATTTAGTAATGCATTTTTGTGGTGGGGTTTCGCCTACAGGACTTGGAGCAGCACTGCCGCACCAGCCTCAGCAGCAGCAGGCTCGGAAGCTCAAGCAAGTGAGAGCGCAACCCAACCATCCACCCAAAGCCACACAGCAGAGGGCCAAGCTGCAGAAATCCCCTTATCTGGAATCCAGGTTGCCGGCAGGGAGAGTTTTCCATTATCACAGGCCTCTTGTCCTACTTTGGTGGGAACATCACGGCAGAAACAAAAGGCCAGTGATAGGACAGTCATGCCCGAGTTTCTACATCTAAGTTCGAACTTCCAGGATGCTTTTAGTCGGCTTAGTAATTGTGTTGAAGCAGGTTTTCATGATATGAAGACTCTGTTTGGCAGGGTTACTGGACGACTAGATCACCTGGAAGCCGACCTTAATAGACCGGCGCGACATTTTTTTTCTTGTATTGAAAAATGTGTGACGGATAACCTAGAACCTGAGTTTCAGATAAATGTAATGACTTCATGTCAGGGGGCTTATCGGCTGGCAGTACAGCAGCAGCAGCAGCAAAAACAACATCAGCAACACCAACAACAACTCCACAATTGGCTTTACAAACGCAGCCAACACATTTGTACACTCAGCCCAACCTGAATGTGTCAATAACCCAAAGCTGCAATCCAACCATGACATGGGATGCAAGTTCCAGAGCCCAACAAGCTACTAATTTGCAAGCGAGCAACTTGACTTCTAGAACAGCAGCTGTGGACGATACTCCAGAGGTCCCATCATTCACGGCACTCCTCAATGCCTCACCTCAATGCCCAGTAACGATGCTTACCTCAACCCAGTCCATGCAATCTTCGAGGGCAGTCTTCAGATCAGCAACCGCGGTCCTGCAGGCTACTCCGGATGTGACCAGTCACACAGTCACCGCAACTACCACTACTCCTCCATCTTTTTCCCAAGGGACTCCTGCATCATCTTCAAGGAAGATTAAAAAGAAGAAGATACAAGCTCCTTCTCAGTCCACGGCAACAGTTACCACACCCACCATGCCAAAAAAACGCAGTGGACCTTCAAAAACCACAGTTATCGGAAAAAGCAGTGAGCTTACCAAAAAGAAAAAACGATCATCAGCTCCAGATTTACAGACAACAGGAGCTCCACAAAAAGTCGGACGTCCAAAAAAACAACAGCAACTGCCGACCCTTTTCACTCCCGCTACTTCCCCTGCAAACATTTCTCTCCTTCATGTTGGCACACCTTCCACCCAATGTAATGTTTCCTTACTCTCCAACGTCTCTTTCCCTTCTACGACCCCTTCTGTAAACCTTGATTTTTTCCCTCCATCTAGTAATGTCAGTATTTCCTCCTCTCCCCAAGTCTGTACTTCCTTGTCTTTAGAAGCTGTTGGGACTCCAGTGTACACCTCCCTTCAAACCCCAGAGTCTACAAGACCTCGCACTGCTCAGTGTGCTCAGACTTTCACTGCACCTAGTCGCACATACCCAACTTTTTCAACAGACAGTGCACAACAGTACTTTGGAGAACACGGCAGCAGCAACACCTGAAGCATCAACAGCAGCAACAAGAATCCTCAAGGTAGCCTACAACCACCCACTTACACATCTATGTAAAAAAAATTGTTGAAGCTATTCATATTTAATCTTACATTTTGTTTGTGTTATAACAAAACATATACTTTTGACTTGTCTAAATAAAACAATTTTTAGTTTCCCAAAGTTGTCTTTTTTGACTCTATTGCTACATAAAAAACAAATGTATTTTAAGCTGACGTGGTTTGCACAGGTATACAGCCCCCATCATTGTGGCAGATAGGCCCCCCAAGTGGTGGCACACTGACCCCAAACTGTTGTGACGCCACCCTCGCTGGCGCTCTGCTCATCTTAACATCCATGTTTTTCAGCATTACAGCGTAAGGGTCCTCCGTGGTCAGTGTTGGCGTCAACGGCTGTATCCGGGTTCCACGGCCATCGCAGCGTATGACGTCATCAATACTGCGACGAACCGGTCACATTACTACGGAAACAGGCGAGGACAGGTGGACGGAGCATGGAGGACCAGTGCAGGGCTGCAGAAGGACAGGGATGGTAGGAAGACCAGAGCCGGAGCAGGCAAGCCTCACAACAGTTAGTGGTCATTGTGACAGCACTTGGGGGGCTTATATACTGAGATGCACTTCTTCCCCCTGCAGCAATTTTACAGAGGGAAGCAGTGCAAATCTAATGAGCGGCCACACGTCGCTCAGTCGGCAGACTCTCACATCTACTCCTGCACCCGGACAGAGCACACTCTGTCTCATATTGTGCAGCGGATCCCCCATGGTTTTGATTCGGGTTATGCGTTTCATTATCCGGCAGTACCCTACACCCCAGCCATGACTTATTATGGGATGAGGGTTTTTTTGGGGGGGAAAGACGGGACTACTGTTGTCTCCTATTTTGCCCCAGCATTAATCCACTCTTCCAAAACTCACCTGCGGTCAACACAGCTTGCGATACTGCACAGTCACTCACGCATGATGGTGTCCGCTTTTGGGGTCTCCTGCATGTCCCTTGGTTGTACGTTCCATACATACAAGACCTTGCCTGACGTCACTACAGATGAAAGGCATGTACTTACCGCCAGGAATGTTACAGCAGGATCCTGCTTAGTGGTGGCCATCAGAGTGTGACATCACAGCAAGCCCTTGTGCACATACCAGCAATTCCACAGGAGACGTATGAGACATCGGGAGAATGCGTCAGTGTGCGAGTGTGATCAAGGATGTTGCCTGTTTATTCCGTTTTGCCACAGGTACCACATGTGTCCCTGCCAAAACCATGTTTGACATTAGTCACCTTCTAGCTCTCACATTTCCAACTTCAAATATAAACCCGAAATACACATGTTGTACTAAATAACTAATCAAAGATGTATAAAGATTGACAAACTATTTTTTTTGGTAAGCAAAATATTGTTTAATGGTTTGACCTCATACATAATGTAACTCCCAAATAAGGGCAACTTCAAGTTTGCCATTTTGTAACATGTCAGACAAAAAAAACAAAGACTTAACATAAGGTAGCCATCATTTTGTTCAAAAAAGTATTACAATACCATCCACAGTAACATAACTTACAAAGACGACTTGAAGATAACACAACTGTAGGTGTAAATACCATGAAGGTGGTGTCAGACCGATGCATGGTTTGATGAAACACATACTACACCATGTCGTCCTGCACTCTACACGGCCATTGTTTGAATTGAAATATGAGGCAAACCCGTCCCTTCATGTTTAGCACCTCCCGACTGCTTCGAAGGTTACTTTGCTGTAATTGTACCAAGTTGCTGGATGGCGTTTCATCAAGGCAAGCCGTTGTTTTTCCAGCACTTGGACAAAATTGTGTAGCAAAACACAGGCTTTAACTACATCAATGATGGTTTCGATTCGCAAGTTAATTGTGGTTGATAGAATGCGCCATTTTCCAACAAGCAAACCAAAAGCACACTCCACTGTGCGCCTTGCGTGGGTTAAACGATAAATGAAGATTCGTTTGATGTGGCATAAGTCCCGGCTGGAATATGGCTTAAGCAGGTTGGTGCACATTTGGAAAGCCTCATCGCCCACCAACACAAAAAGCATAGGTCAGACTGTGGAAGTGGTTGCGGCGGGGAATGTTGAATGTGTTGCTGTACAGTTTGTGGCCCATGTCTGAATCCTTAAAAGCAGATGAGTCGTTAGTTGACCAAATTGACCTACATCAACAGCTGTGAAGCAACAGTCCGCATCAGCAATGGCCATTAGCACGATCGAGAAGAATTTTTTATAATTATAATACTCGGAAGCAGTTCCTGGGGGCTTCTGTATCCTTATGTGTTTTCCGTCAACTGCACCAACTGCGTGACTTCTTCATATCGTACTGCTTTCCGAAGCCACAGATCGGTGGTAGGGGGAGAAGAGAAGCTCAGCCCGGAGAGCCTCGCAAATTGCCTGGCATGTCTCGTGCACTATCCCTGACAGCATCGACAATCCAATTCGGAATTGGAAGTGCAGTGAGGACAAAGATTCTCCTGCAGCCAGGAACCTGCAAATATACAATGAAAAGGTTATAGCACTAGTCATTAAAGGGCAGGGAATGCAGGGGTAGGAGAGTAACAGCCCAGTCACACGCCAAGAATTTGCGGCAGTGATGCCTCAATTTTGGCGGGCACTGATTGCCGCATCACAACGGTCGTCACACACCACAAGAGCACAAACTTCAACGTCCAGCCCTCCGGCGTCAACCCTCCCCTCGCCAGCCATGTCACACACCGCGATTGGCGGGCATCATCACCGTTGACGTCATATCGCAGCCAAACAGCCCCGCGATATCGTGGCGTGTGACAGGGGTGTAAGGAGACAGGGAGGAGGACAGTGGTCACATAGCAGATTGTCGTAGGAAGGAGGAAAATGCCCAATGAGGGGGAACAGTGGAAGCAGAGGTTTACAGTGTATGCGGAAGGGTAGACAGAAGACGCGGCAAACGTTGGACGAAGAGGATGACACAGATGTTAATGATCCGAGAGGACATATATGACGCACAGTACAGCGGCTGCCAAGGGCAGTGGACGAACAATGGGAGACACAGAAAAAATACT
The DNA here is from genome assembly GCA_033576535.1 of Allobates femoralis. NCBI lineage: Eukaryota > Metazoa > Chordata > Amphibia > Anura > Aromobatidae > Allobates > Allobates femoralis. The sequence goes on along the minus strand of JARQOC010000009.1, from coordinate 108,106,049 downwards.
GGAGAGTAGGACACAGAGGACACAGGAAGCTGAGGACAATGTAGACAGATGCCAACACTGAGGAAAATGAACACTGAGGAGGACAGCGTACAGACGGACACAGGATGGGACAGAAACATAATGATTTACAACAATAATGCTTACCGCAGGGTGACCAAAAGACGCTCTTCAGCAGGAATGCATCTACGAAGCTGAGTGTCACTCCGGCTGATGATTCTTTCAACATGGCCAGCAAACAATCAAAGCTAGACACGCTCATCCAGTTGAAGTCGTAAAACTTCGCTGGGTCCGCTCGAAGCTCAACATAAAGGCAGTGGTAGACTCCAGGTGTGGATCGAAGCTCAACATCGGGTGCTGCCACAAATGAAGACGATGACGATGTCTTCTCTCCCTTTCTCGTCGACGATGTTCCTCGCAAGCTATGGCGTATGACACTCCCATCTTCATGCTCAAATCAAGATCGCGGTACAAGCACTTAAATGCAACATCCATCATGCCTGTGTAAACAGCTGCCAAGAAAGAGGATGACACTGGGAAGGATGTCTATTTATGTGGTCTCAAGTCACTTCCCATGGGCGTGCCAGTAGGTGGGACATGTGAAATCTTGCCCAATTTATTAAACGCATGCGCATGAAAAACGCATGCGCATGGTCATAAACGCATATGATCGCAGGTATACGCAGCGTACATTGAACACATGCGTATGGCATGCTGATGAAAAATCCTGCGCATGCTTGCTTATACATGCGTTTTGACCAGCGCATGCGGACAAAAACGCAAATGTGAAGGTAGCCTAAGAAGGTTGCATTTTGAGCCAGATATGTATTATGATCATGACCTTTATAGCTCTAATCATTCTTGGTTTGCCCTATTTTGAGAATTTGAATGAGAAACAATAATAATCAATGGTTATTGGTCCTTTTTTTGCTTTTACTATGGATGCACAATAAAATGTCCAAATAAGTAGTGGAACAAATATATAAAATGATGTCTAAGCTTATAAAATCCTTCATTATGTCACAAAGAAAAGGTGTTAGATAAATGTACATTTTGTTCTGTTGCTTCCAAGTTAATGATAGCTGAATACAGGGGTAATTCCAAGAAATTTTCATACATAATACGAGTGTAAATATCTACTTGCCTGACTTCTCCTATTCCCAAAAGAACTTTACTTCAAAGGCCAGGACAATCATTCTTACTACAGCATAATTACTGTTGAGATGTGAAGACATGGAAATTATCCTAGATGAAGTTACGGGAGGGGAAAGGAAGCAGTTGTCACAGCATAAAGATGTTCCAGGAACGAGGTATTAACGGGCTTCCTTTAACGTTTTTCTTGTAATATATGATCCAAGATTTTAGCTACATTTGAAAATATTTCACTAAGTAAGTCTGCTCAGATAACAACCTAATATTCCTTATATTAAAGATACAATAAGCATAGAAGTAAGTTAGATCTTCAAAAAGTCCTTGTGTGACCAGTCAAAGCAGGCAGACGCGATCTTATAGATTCCATACAATTTTTGAATAATATGGTACTAAGTTCATTTGACTCCTACTCAATACTAGAAATGAGCGAACACCTGAGTGTTTGCATTCAGATTTGTTTGCCGAATGCGGGGTGTTTGCTGACTTGTTCGATGAACGTTTGTCGAACACCATTAAAATTAATGGCAGGCAATTTTAAATACATTGAAAAACCTTCAAAGTTGTCGGAAAGCTGCCAAACACAGATAGACACACACAGATCATCTTAGCGTGATTGCTCAAGTCCATATTCCTACAGTTCCTCTCATTTTAACATTTGTGCTGTCGAAAAGTGATGTGCACAGTCAGCTCATCTCATCATCATACAATCGTGTCACGTGACCAGATCATATATACTGATCTGGTCACCTGACTTGATTACCATGATGATAAGATGAGCTGTCACACATGTCACTCACTGCCAGCTATGCTTCAGGTACGCAATGACTCGTTGAGCTCACCCGAGATCACCGTTCAGGTTTCCATGGTGGTCGCTACACCATGGTTACCTGAGCTGTCCTCGGGTGACCTCAGCAAGTCGACCGCTTATGGATGGAGCTTGCAGCTCATTCACTCAGGGACTGGAAGTTGTGGTGACAGAATGCTGTGCTCTTCAACATAGTCTTCAATGAAGAAGACGTCGCAGAGGATCGAGGAGGGGTATAACAGAGGGGTTAATAAGGGTGGAGTCCCTAAATGTCTTTGTGCTTTTATTTCTAATAAAAAATGTTCTTTTTATGATGTGTCTTGTTTACTATTTACTTGAAATTCCTAATGGCCGGGTCTAATATTGGCCCGAAATTAAGAATTTAGGACTTAATGCCAGCTGGCAATACAAAGCTGGCATTAACCTCTTATTACCCAGTTTGCCATTGCTACATAGCAACTGGAAGAGCTGGGTAAAGTGTAAGGAATTGGCGCTTCTTATGAATATGTCAATTTCTGGGGTGGCTGCAGGTTGCTACACCTGGTCATTAAGAATTTCAAGTAAATAGTAAACAAGATACAACACAGAGAGAAAGCATTTTATTAGAAATAAAAACACAAAGACAGTTAGGGACTCCATCATTATTAACCCCTCACTCATACCCCTCCTCAATTCTCTGCGATGTCTTCTTCATTGGAGGCTGTGGTGAAGAACGCAACATCCTGTCACCACGGTCTCTAATCACTGAATGAATAGCTTTGAGCTCCATCCATAAGCGGTGACTCGCTAAGGTTACCCGAGAACAGCTCAGGTAATCATGGTACCCGCTATAATTAGCGGTCATCACAGATACCTGAACGGTGAACTCAGCGAGTAACTTCACACCTGGAGCAGAACTGGTGGTGGGTGACGTGCGCAGCAGCTCATCTGGTCACCAAAGTAATCAATATATAAATCAGATTATGACGGCATCACCACTTTAAGCGTAGGTGCAGGCAGAAAATAATATACTTACAATTACGGTTATCTGCCGCGACACTACTATTATAGGATAAATGAAAATAAATGAGTGGCACTAAAAACATGAGGATCAATGGATATGTGAATTGCAGAAACTGCCCTAAGGTAAATATGATAAAATGGAGATCTTGGTTTCCAGTGACACGATTGCTATGGTTATCAGATCAGCTGACCGTGCACATCACTCACCACCAGCTCAGATGCGAAAGTGAGAAGGAATGTGGGAAAGCAGCCATAGAGCAATCAAACATGGCAACCAACTTCCAGTCATAGTGTGTTAAATAAATAAATAGAAATGTGTGGGGCTTCACTGTATTTTTTATTTCTAGCACAAAAAAGTGGACAGCTGCGAACTGCCACCCTCAGCTGCTTAATTTTACATTGACTCGCAAAAAAATATGTGTGCTTTGCCCTTTTTTTGATTGCCAGCAAAGGAAAAACTAAGCAGTTAAGGACTGGTATTCTCAGCGTGGCAGGGGCCTTTGTTTTTGGGCCCACCCATGCTATAGAATAGCAGCCTGCAGTCGCCTCAGAAATTGGAGCATTCATAAGAAGTGCCAATTCCTGGTTATTTACCTGGCTCTTTCAGTTGCAGTGTAGAAATTGAAAATGGGTAATAAGGGGTTAATACCAGCTTTGTATTGCCACCAGCTGGCATTAAGTCCAAAATGTCAACCCAATATTACACCTGGCAATTAGGAAATTCAAGTAAATAGTAAACAAGACACAACACAAAGAGAAAACATTTTTTTAGAAATAAAAACAAATACATTTAGGGACTCCTTCTTTTTTAACCCCTCTGTCATACTCCTCCTCAATTCTCTGTGATGTCTTCTTCATTGGAGACTATGGTGAAGAATACAGCATCATATCACCACAGCGTCCAGTCACTGAATGAATGAGCTGCAAGCTCCGACCATAAGCAGTGATTCACTGAGGTCACCCGAGGACAGCTCAGTCAACCATGGTACCCGCTATGATTAGCAGCAACCATGATTACCTGAATGGTGATCTTAGAGAGTCACTGCACACCTGGAGCAGAGCAGGTGGTGAGTAATATGTTTGTCAGCTCATCTTGTCACCATAGTAAACAAGTATGGTGAACAGATCAGCAGACATGATCTGGTCACATGGCTTGATTGCTATGGTGATCAGATTATCTGACTGTGCATGTCACTCATTGGCAATTCGGATGCGGAAGTGAGAGGGAATGTGCGAAAGCAGATGGAGAGAAATCAAGCAGTGTGACTCAGTAAGATGATCTATTTGTGTCTGTCTGTGTGTGTAGGATAACATATAACAGAAGCAATAGTGCACATGCACAAATGCTTCTGTCCTATGTTGCTGAACACTCATCCAAAGCATTAACAAATGTTCTCAAACTTCCAGACTTTTCAGCAAAATATTCAAATTCGAGGTGCCGAACGAACATTGCCAAATTTCGTCTGTATTTGAGATTGGCTAACATGTTTGAGCAAAGTTCGCTCATCACTACTCAGTACAAAGAAGACAAAGATATTGACTACTGCCAGGTGCAACCGGGACACTTTAGAGATGGATGGTGACAAACTAGAAGTGGTAAAGGACTTTAACTTACTCAGATCAATGATCACTCAACATACAACAAAGACTCCAGAAGTCAATAGGAGAATAACTATGGGAAAATTAACAATGAAGTCACTGGACAAGGTCTAAAATCAAGGAACATTTCATTGGCAAAGAAAATACAGTACCTCTCATACATAGTCTGGTATTTTCTGTAGTAACATATGGAAGTGAAAACTGAACAATAAAGGAACAAGACAGAAGAAAAATCAATGCCTTTGAAATATGGTGCTGGAGAAGGATGCCAATACCAATACCATGGATAGCAAGAAGAATGAAAAAATAAATTTATTTTGGAACAACTTAAATCAAACTTGTCCCAGGAAGCAAGGATCACCAAATTACAACTTGCCTGCTTAGGAAACATAATACAAATACAAAACCTCACTAGAGAAGGATATCATGGAAGAAAGAATATAAGGAACAAGGCAAAGAGGAAGACCAGAAACCCAGTGGCTTGATACTGTCAAGATAATAGCGGTGAAGACCCTGGTGGACCTATCTAGGCTTGGAGGAGACCCTGGTAGACCTATCTAAGCTTGGAGGAGACCCTGCAAAAGGTTCAGCTATCAAGTCACCATTGCTCAAGATTGAGCTGAAGGCCATTATATAATAATAATGTTTATCATATTGTACTGTATTAAACAACCAGATCAGTAACCAATGTAATTTCCTCAATGTATAGCCATACTCTATACCAGTAGGGATTTTCTTGGCATATCCAGCATGTGGAATGTCCACCACGTTATATATTATATGGCTGCAATGACTATGCTAAAAATGTGCAGGTGTTATACTATCTACTATCGTCGTGCATGAGTGCATTGCCATCTGGTGGGAAACTTTGAAAAACAATGCTAACAATTCCAGATCAGCCATTTATAGACAATGTCACGAATGTTACAATTGAACAATCAAAATGATAATTTTCCACTGTTTTATGTTAGCATTAAAGACATTTCCAAACTGATGCTGAGACAGCTGATGAAAGGTTAACTCAGATTGTGCATAAAATTAGACGTGCCCAATACTTTCTCTCAGGATAAATACTCGTATATATTAATTTATAGAATTTCTGAAATGAAGTTTTTGTTGCTTTACATAACAAAAGTGCCATCTGCTATAATACTACTGCTAGATGCAACAAGAATATTTACTCTCAGAATATCGAATGTGTAAAGTCCATGATATTGTAGAGAGTGTTTTAATTTAGGCTACATTCACACTGTGTTTTATCTGTTTTTGATCCGTTGTTTGCAGTGCACTCATGACACCCCAGCAAAGTCTATGGGTTTTCATTTTTCCCATTCAGACTGTGCTCTTCTAAAGTGATCTATTTTTTCACTTTAGGAGAGCTCCGTTTTTGAAAATGGCATGTGAATTTGTGCTGTGTTTTTCTCCAGTGTTTTTCCCATAGGAGACCTTCAAAATGGGAAAAAAAAATGCAGCACTCAAGAATGAATAAAAAAAACGGTCCGTCAATGGATACGTTTTTTGGATGCGTTTTTTTCGCAGCTCCTGTTTTGCAGCTAAAAACGCAGCAAAACAGAAGAGAAAAAAATGAACAGCAGGGAGGTGCTGAATTCAATATAAATAGAAGATCAAGCCTATTAGGGCGTGATCTTATGATGAAGATGGGCCCGCCCAAGGGGCTAAAGAATATAGCCCCTGCTAATTAACATCGCTAATGAGTAAGTTATAAAACATTTTTATGCACTTTCACAGGATGCTTTTTTGAGACAAAAGGAGTGTGGGATTAGTGATAATATGCTGCAGGGACATATTTTGCTAGCTTATGAGGCATTTTGGAGGTGACAGGATCCCTTTAATTGTGGATAGAATACACAGGATTCCAAAACCAAAAGGTATTAACCCAGATTTACCACGAGATGTTATTGCCCGCATTCATTTCTATACAATAAAGGAAACTTTTATGGCTGGTCTCAGGAAAAGGCCAAAACTTTCACATAACTTGGCCCACCTGAAGGTATTCCCTAACTTGTTGGCAGGTACTCTAGCTCAGAAGAGGGAGTATATGACGTATACTACAGCCCTCAGGGAACAAGGAATAAAATACCACTAAGGGTTCCCTGCAAAACTGAAAGTCTTGAGGGACAGTTCCATATTTGTCTGCACAACCCTGGAATAGGCAAGAGATTTATTGCTAAAATGGAAGATTCAGCCTATATATCCGAATGATAAAAGAGCTCCTCAGGCACAGGAAAAGAAAAAACTGGACCCAGACTGGTTCACTGCATGATTGATTACTGGATAGGCTGCTTTCACATCAAGATTTTTTGGCATCCGTGGCTGTCCGTTGTAAAACAGACAGTCACGGATCCGTTTTGGCCTCCATGTATACCTATGGGCTCGGATGTGATTGGATTGGTCCTTACATGGCCTACGATTGTGTCAGTTTTGTGATGGATCCAATTGTGTCAGATTTTTTCCTGTCCCCAAAATCGGAGTCTGCTGCGATTTTGGTCAAACCGGACACAATTGGACAGGCACGGATTCGATGCTGTCCGCTATAAATAACATGGGAGTCTATGGTCGGCGGATCCGCTAAAAAATCAGATTGTTTCTTAGATCCGATTTAGTGCACCACACATGCACAGAATGATTTTTTCAGCTTCAAAGATACTAAAATTGGATCCGTCAAAAAGGTTATATCTATAAATGCCAATTGTTTGGTATCGCCAGATAAAAGATCCATCTTCTGGAAGAATATTTGTAAATAAACTGCTGATGTAATTTGTGTTCAAGAAACGCACTTGTTGGCATAGGACAATGCTTGGCTAAAGAACCCTCGATACTCACATCAGTTTTTTTGCAAACAACAAGACTAAAAGAGTTGGAGTGGCTATTTCTGTAAGAGACTACTTTTCTTTTAAATTGTATGACACTACTAGTGAACTGGAGGGGTGTTTTATTTTCCTTGATTGGTGTTTAAACAACACTAGGTACACGATTTTATCTCTATATTGCCCAAATACGCACCAGTTTTCATTTATCAGACAAACACTTAGGCTTCGTTCACACTCTGCGTATTTGCAGAGTTTTGCTGCGTATTCCTGGTTTTTACTGCATTTATGCAGCATTTTTTTGCGTGTGCTTAAATGCAGTGAAACACAATTATGGAAACGCAGTTCAGCAAAACCTATGGATTTTGCTGAAATGATATTGCGGTTTTCTTTTTTACGTATGCGTTTCTCTGAAAAAGCACGTGCATAATAAGAATAGACCTGTCAATTCTTTGCGCAGTTGCCTCTGCGCTTTTCTCATAGCCCACATGATAAAATGGGCTTGGGAAAAGCGCAGAGAAAAAAGCGCACAAAAGTGCAGTATGTGAATGTACTTGCGCTTTTTGCCGCGTAACCGCGTTAAAAAGCGCAAGTGCTAAAAAAAGCGCAAAAAATGTGCAAAGTGTGAACATAGCCTTAAGAGAATTCAGGTGTTCTCCAAAGGGCTTAAAATTGTCTATGGAGATTTCAACCACCCATGTCTTCCATGATTGCTCAAGAAGAAAAGCTGGAATGGAAAAGGCGCAATCTAGGGTGTTACCAGTATAACAGTTGGAAGTGTTGAAAAGGTACACACTCACTGCAGAGTTGTGTAAGCCACAACCACTACAAAAGCGTATTAGAAGGATGCTGCAGTCTTCCCAATGAAATTGTGTCAATAAAATTGAACTAAAAAGAAAGGGAATATTGACCGCGCTACCATATATGACAATCAAAAAATTCTTGATGGATTGTGATTTTTATATTATACGCATTTCTGGGCTCTCTGGCCCTTTCATCAGGAAATAAATTCACAGATGTACATCCAGATGTTAGATTGCTCAAACAGACGTACCTCTAGGGGAGAGATGAAATCACTGGTTTCAGAATATAATGTACATGACATCTGGAGATATCTACACAGCTCTGAGAGAGATTACTCCACTTCTCCCCTAGATTTAATTCCTATAGCAGGATAGACTATATTTTTGTGGACGATAGAACTGTAGTTGCACGATTGAGGCAACGATAGCTGTGATCTCGTGGTAAGACCATGCTCCTGTCTCACTCACCATATCTGATAAGGACTCTTCATCAAAGCTAGTAGGTGGAATTTTAAATGATTTTTTACTGCAAAACAAACAACACATTGAATTAATAGAGACCAAGTTAAAAGACGTCTTTGACATAAATGATAACTCCACCTCAGATGAAGTGGTATGGCCAGCCCACAAGGCATGCATGAGAGGTATTTTTATTAAGATGGCAGCAGTAGAAAAGAAAAGAAGAAAGACGGCAGTGTCAGACCTATTAACTCAAATTAACAATCTGGAACAAAGCAACAAGAAAAACCCCACCCCACAGTTGCCCCAAAAAATAACAGAACATAGAATGAGGCTGCGTGCTCTACTTTTATTCCAGTACGAAAAAGCACTTAAAAAGTTCAAAACAAAATATTATGCAAAGGGAGATAGAGCAGGGAAGATTTTAGCTAGGAGAATCAAAAAAAGGAGATAAGAAATAGGATTGCATACTTGAATAAACCTGATGGGACTAAAGTACTAAATCTGATCAACGTAGCTAAAGAATTTAGGCAATTTTATTATTCACTGTACAACCTAAAAGAGGATCTCCATACAGTTCAGGCTAATCCACAAGAAATTGGTAACTTCCTAGAAAAAATCACACTCCCCAAAGTATCAGTGGCTCAGCTAAGTGATCTAAATACTCCCATATCTATCATTGAAATAGAACAAATAATCTGTTCTACTAAAAAGTCCTCTGCTCCGGGCCCAGGCGGTTTTCTTACACCTATTATCATTGTTTCGTCAAAACTTTAGCTTCTTACTTCCTAAAAACTTTCAATTTTTGGAAATGTAATTCTTCAATAAGCCATGAAAACCTTGAGGTAGTAATCACAATCATTCCTAAACCCGACAAACTCCTGAACACTCCTGGTAATTTTAGGCCTATCTCCTTAATAAACTGTGACCTAAACATATTCTCTACAATCCTTGCAGTCAGAATAATATCTGTCCTTCCCTCTCTGATGGCACCTGACCACATTAGGTTTGTCCCTGGGAAAAAAGCCAAGGACAGCACTAGAAGTGTAATAGATCTGTTGGAGATAATAGAGGCTAATAAACTCCTCGGTATTCTGCTGTCTCTTGACGCCGAGAAGGCGTTTGATAGAGTACACTGGGGTTATATGGGTGAGGTCCTGGATAAGTTTGGTTTTGTGGGAGATATTAAAAAGGCTATATTGGCCCTATACTCTAATCCAAACGTGGTGGTGAGTGCGTTTGGCTTCACCTCAAACCACTTTATGATAACTAATGGCACCCAGCAGGGCTGCCCTCTCTAGCTGGTTATCTTTGCTTTGTTAATGGAGCCGCTGGCAGAGGCTCTTAGCACTATTCCAAGCATACATGGAGTCCATGTGGGAGATACGGACCATGTGTGGGATTGTATGCAGATGATGTTATATTATCTCTCACTGGCGGGGAGGGGACCCTGGTGGGTGTCATGGACACCCTGGCTGAATTCTCCAGGAACTCATATTACAAATGAAATGCCACAAAGCCTATCATATTCTCCATAAATATTACACCTTTGGTAAAGGATAGAATACTAGAGCATTTTCCTTTAAGTGTGAGAAAGCGGGATTTACATATTTGAGAATTAAAATTACAAAATTTGGAAATCTAATTAAGCTGAACTGCGAATCACTGATTTCAGAAGTACGTGGGGACTTGGAAAGGCAGACCCTTCTCCCACTGTCCTGGGTTGTCAGAATACAAGTTGTAAAAATTATGTTGCTGCCTAAGTTTACCTACCTCTTCAGATGTCTCCTCTCAAATTCCCATCTAGATGGATAGGGCTCCTACAATCCCTACTTGGTAAGTTTATTTGAAAAACATAAAAACAAGAGTGGCGGTCAAGGCTCTACTTTTTCAATATTCTCGTGGTGGAATGGGTGTACCAAATCTATCTTTGTACCGCAAGGCGGCCATATTCGAGGCTGCAAAGGATTGGCGGGCTGAGGATCTTAATTATAGGTGGCTCCAAATAGGAAGACTGTTTGTTCCCCACAGGTCTACTAGACGTTTTCTAGAGATCAAGCTACTGAAGCCCCTGAAATCAAATTTTGTTCCCTTACATACGATGTCCTCGTTAATTTCTTACTGGAATAACCTTGATAGAACACTGACAAAATCCCTATTTAAATACATTTCTGTAAAAGTGATTGAGGCACACATCTCTGGGTTGTCTGTAGACCTGTGGGTGAAATCAGGTGTAAGCGCGCTTGACAAACTCTTAGATGGCCCTGTATTCCCCTCCTTTGCAGATTTGTGCCAACTTTACAACATTCCCAAAACATGCTTTTATCAGTACCTCCAAATTCATCATTTTATCCAGTCATGCACACTTCAGCTTGGTGGAGCCCTGACCCATCAGACATGATGCAAATACTTTAAAATAGAATAGCCCAATGAACATGGATTGTCTCTGCTCTATAGGACTCTTAACTCGCCAGCAGAGTCTGTCAAACTCCCTTATATGAATGTCTGGGTGGAGGGACTCTCTCATCCACCCCGTACACTGGTGGACTGCGGCCACATTTACTCAAAGGTACTCCTTCTCCATTAATCATCTAGAACAACTAAAGAAAATACACATGAACTGGTATCTGACCCCTTACAAAATTTTCAAATTTAATAAATCATATTCCCAATTATGCTGGAAGGGATATGGTAACAAAGTGTTCGAGCCATGTGTGGTGGTGGTGGTATCCCAAGATAGGAGAATTCTGGAATCGAGTGGAAGACTTAATCAGAACCTTGACAGGTTTCCCTTTAACTCTAGAGGGGCCCTTAGCATCTTAAATATTGGGTTGGCCTTCTTCCCCCAAACTTAGTTCCAGTGATAACCCATATTTTGATAGAAGATGTCTCAGATTGACAAGGCACTGGAGGGAAGCTTCTACCTCCACACAGAGGAAATCATTGGTAGGATAAATTTCATTTGTATACATAAAGGTTGTTTGGGTCACTCGATAAAGCAAAAGAACAGGTTGTCAGTCCCCACCAATGTGGAGGTTTTTGAGAGCTCCTTCGCGGAACTCAGACAATATCCAGATAATTAGGATGGTTTTCATAATTTTTCCTGGTGACTCGCTTCGTCTTTCATATGTAAATTGCCGTATACAAACAAATATTTAAGAAAGCCCTCTGATAAGCTTCATTACAAATACAAACAATCAATTAATCCCTAGACTACTATTTGTGTTTAATACTGGCTGCCCCATTTCCTTATGTGTGGTCTTTCTTTCTCCACCCCCTCCCTATATTCGCTCTCTATTTGGAATTGTTTTAATACTCAGGGTAGTGTATTATTTGGGACATGACTGTT
>JARQOC010000009.1:108056625-108074137 GCA_033576535.1 Allobates femoralis | reverse complement strand
TTGTGTGGGGAGTTAACCCTTTGTGGTGTTACTGTGGCACATTAACCACTGGGGTGCCACAAACCTGACAACCCCGGACCGGATCAGCACACAGAACCGGAGGGCCAAATGTGCCCTCCAGTCTGGTGTGCAGCCAGACACAGCTGCAGCTGCTGATGAATCAGGACCGCAGCTCGCGGGGAGCTGGCCGCGGTCCTGAATTCCCAGCGGCGTGCAGTCAACGGTGTCCGGTTCCCGGATCCTCCCGAACCGAGGAAATCCAGCCCTATAGGCTCCCATGGTAGGGAGCACCGGATTGCCCCAGTTCCGGGAGGATCCGAGGGAATCCGGGAGAATCCGGGATACGGCAATTTGGGGAGATTTTTCTCCCCGGACACAAAAACGTTGCAAGCAACGTTTTTGTGTATGGTGAGAAAAATCCGATTTCTCCCGGATTCTTCCGGAGAGATGGAAACCGGATGGCAGATAGCTGCCATCCAGCTCCATCCATCCCCATAGAACACTATGGGGCCAAAATCCGGTCCAGGGCTGTCTGGCTTACACCGGACAGCCCCGGACTCTGCCGTGGTGAGATGTCACATGTGACAACTCGCTGGCGTCCTTGCCGCAAGTAGCGTCGGCGAGCGCTCGCTGGGTTGCCCAGGAACCCAGCGACTGGTTAAACATTTTAAATGTTAAACATTGCGGGTCGCCGCGTTACACAGGGCGATCATGCCTGATTGCTCTGTTCAGATCGCCAGGTTTCACAACACTGCTGTGAAACCTGGCAATCATTCTGAGGCGATATTTCGCCTCATTATCGCCGCTTCACACTAGGCGACGCACCGGCGATGTCAGCGGCGATAGGCCACGCCCCTGCATTGCCGCCGAAATCGCCGGCAATGTCACCTAGTGTGACTGTACCCTTAGACTTTCTATCAGAGGCCTCCCACTAAGCCAAAAGACCACTTGTTTTATACTAATGAGTGGCTAAAGGCCACATCACACGCTTCAATATCGTTAACGATATCGCTGAAACGTCACGGATTTTTAATTGCTTAAACGATATTGTTTGTGCGTTGTAGCATGTAACCGAGCGATATTGTGGTGAAAAATCGTTTGATCGCTCATCACAGATTTGAGATCCTGACCTCAAATCCATCGTGCGTCATTCAATTAACCAACTTTCAATCTGCTGCATCGTTGTCTGTGACACCGCGATAACGGTCTTGAGAACTGCTTTGCATATTCCCAACATTGAACAAGTATCGTTCCTGGGTTGTGTGAACGATAGCTGCTCACCACATCGTTGGCACGTCGTTCAGGATATCCAGACGTGTGACATCTCACCCACGATCTTGAAAGTTTGACCGAACGATCTCGTTCACAGGAGATCGCTCGTGGTATCGTTAATGATATTGAAGCATGTGACGTGGCCTTTACACCTCAAAACGTGTCTCTGGTTGAGCTCTATTTACTAAGTCATGTGTCAAGGCTTATTAAAGGTTCGATAGGTAATAGGTGGCACAAGAGTAGAGATGGGCAAACCCACAGATATCCAGCTTTGGTGGACTTTTTTCAGAGACGGTGTTTGTGACTTGACTTGACCTGAACTTGAGCCCAAACCTCAAATAAGTTTATGGGGACCCAAACTATACAGCTATAAAAATTATCCCTAGAGGAGCTGGGGGCTGTAAAAGAATGCAACGTTATGACTAAAGCCAGAGCATTATACTTATTGAGGACTACAAGCATGTAACACCTCTCCACTCATTAAGCTCATGTTTGTTCACTGCACTCTGACTCTAGCAGCCAATCACAGATACCCACTCTCTATGACCGCATCTGTGATTGCCTGTTATGCAGGCAATGAACCTGCCTTCATATGTGTGTAAAAATAAATAATTAATTAAACTAATTTCATAACAAGCACCAATCCCTGGCACTTTACCCAGCTCTTCCAATGCCCTGGTGTGGTGGCATCTGGGTAATAGAAGGAGCTAATGACAGCTGAGTATTGAAAACTGTCATTAAGCCCTATATTGGTAATGTCAGACCTATATGGGATCTGCTCATTACCAGTCCTATAAGAAAATAGTTAAAAAGCACAGACACAGAAAAATCCTATATTTGAAATAAAAAACACAAACCCCCATTTCACCACTTTAACCTCCCAAAACAGCCCAGTCCGAAATAGTATTATGTGTCTGTTTTTAAGTATTTACTCACCAGATTGGTAATGGGTGGGTCTCATAGAAGCTTGATATTGCCAATCTAGGGTTTAATGACAGCTGTCAATACTCACCTGTAATTAACCCCTTCTATCACCCCTCTGCCACTGCACTAGGGAATCACTGCCAGAAATTGGCACTTCTAGGAAATGTACCAATTTCAAGGGTGGCTGAAAGCTGCTATTGTGTTTCCTGGGGTGTCAAATAACTAAGGACTTACCATACTGAGAATACCAGTTCCCAGCTGCCTGATTTTACCTTGGCTCGCAATCAAAAATAGGGTGGAGCTCGCACATTTTTTATTATTATTTCTTTCAATAATTTAAAAAAATAATGGGCTATCTTGTATTTCTGATTGCCAGCAAAGGGAAAACCAGGCAGTTGGGGTTGCAGCTCATTTTGGCTGCTTTATCTGTGCTGAAAATAAAAAATACAGGAAACCCCCCCATGCAAATTTTTTTTTTAATTATTTATTTTTACATCCCTACGTCAGCAGCTTTGTTGCCAGATTCAGCCAATTACAGATGCTGTCACAGAAAGTGGGCCTCTGTGATTGTTTTTTTTTTTTTGCCAGTTGAGTGAATAAAGATGAATTTAATGAGTGGGACCCAAAAGTAATGTACATACAGCTCTGCTGGAGACTCAGCAAGAATAATGCTTCTGTTAAATCGTCATTTTGCTTCCTTTTCCAACCTAAACAGTAACACGGACTTCTCAGTGAAGTCTGTACTTGGGGTCTGTGCCCAAACACTAGGCAAACAGTAGAGCCCCCGAGGTTTACAGTTTGGGTTTGCCCATCACTATACAAGAGTTTAAGTCTTCTTTCTCTTGCATATGGATATTTGAATGCTTAAAATGTCAAAGGAGCATTGCGTGGACCACAAGTCTCCTTATGCTGTGTTGGTGCTCTTCATAAAGAGAAATGTTTTATCTTACAATTGCATGGCAGAGGCCTCTCACATAGCCAAATAAGACCTCCTAATTTGCACTGAATTGTTAATGCCTTAAAAATAAAAAAATAATAATATTTAAATATTTTTTGTTAAAGCTTTGGGAAATGGATCTCCTACCACCTTAGGGAATCTCACTCTGTTAACCCCTTAAGGACCGAGTCACTTTGCACCCTAATGACCGGACCATTTTTTGTAATTCTGACCACTCTCCCTTTATGAGGTAATATCTCTGGAACGCTTCAACCGATCCTAGCGAATCTGAGATTGTTTTTTCGTGACATATTGGGCTTCATGTTAGTATTAAATTCAGGTCGATAATTTTAGCGTTTATTTGTGAAAAAATCAAAAATTTGGCAAAAATTTTGAAAATTTAGCAATTTTCATATTTTTAATTTTTATTCTGCTAAACCAGAGAGTTATGTGCCACAAAATAGTTAATAAATCACATTTCCCACATGTCTACTTCACATCAGCACAATTTTGGAAGAAAAATTAAAAATTGGTAGGACGTTATAAGGGTTCAAAGTTCATCAGCAATTTCTCATTTTTCCAGCAAAATTTACAAAACCATTTTTTTAGTGACCACATCATATTTGAAGTCTCTTTGAGGGGTGTACATGGCAGAAAACACCCAAAAGTGACACCATTCCAAAAACTGCACCCCTCAAGCTACTCAAAACTACATTCAAGAAGATTATTAACCCTTCAGGTGCTTCACAGGAACTAAAATAAAGTTGAAGGAAAAAATGGACATTTTAATTTTTGTAACAAAAATGTTCTTTTAGCCTCCATTTTTTCATTTTCACATGGGCAACAGGATAAAATGGATCCTAAAATTTGTTGGGCAATTTCTCCTGAGTACACCGATACCTAATATATGGTCATAAACCACTGTTTGGGCGCACGGCAGGGCTCAGAAGGGAAGGAGCGCAATTTGAATTTTAGAGCCAATTTTCCGTTCAAAAAGTGAAATGGCGCTCCTTCACCTCTGAGCCCTGCCGTGCGCCCAAACAGTGGTTTATGACCACATATAAGGTATCGGTGTACTCAGGAGAAATTGCCCAACAAATTTTGGGATGTATTTTATCACTTTGCCCATGTGAAACTAAAAAAATGTAGGCAAAAATAAATTTTTGGCGAAAAAAAAGTGCTTTTTCATTTTTATGGATAAATTTGTGAAGCGTCTGAGGGTTCAAACTGCTCACTATGCATCTAGATACTTTCCTTAGGGGGTCTAGTTTCCAAAATGGGGTCATTTGTAGGGGAGCTCCAATGTGGAGACACACGGGGACCCTCCATACGCGACATGGTGTCCGGTAACAATTTGAATGGAAAATGAGCTCAATTTGTTAGTGGACACCATGTCGCGTTTGTAGGGTCCCTGTGTATCTCCACATTGGAGCTCCCCCACAAGTGACCCCATTTTGGAAACTACACCCCCCATGGAACGTATCTAGATGCATAGTGAGCACTTTGAACCCCCAGATGCTTCACAAATTCATCCATAAAAATGAAAAAGCACTTTTTTTTTTCCACAAAAAGTTTCTTTTTTCATTATTACGGATCAATTTGTGAAGCACCTGGGGGTTCAAAGTGCTCACTATGCATCTAGATACGTTCCTTTGGGGGTCTAGTTTCCAAAATGGGGTCACTTGTGGGGGAGCTGCAATGTGGAGACACACGGGGACCATCCAAACGCAACATGGTGTCCGCTAACAAATTGAGCTCATTTTCCATTCAAATTGTTAGCGGACACCATGTCGCGTTTGGAGGGTCCCTGTGTGTGTCCACATTAGAGCTCCCCCACAAATCACCCCATTTTGAAAACTAGACCCCCAAAGGAACGTATTTAGATGCATATTGAGCACTTTGAACCCCCAGGTGCTTCACAAATTGATCCGTAAAAATGAAAAAGGAAACTTTTTGTGGAAAAAAAAGTGCTTTTTCATTTTTATGGATGAATTAGTGAAGCATCTGGGGGTTCAAAGTGCTCACTATGCATCTAGATACGTTCCTTAGGGGGTCTAGTTTCCAAAATGGGGTCACTTGTGGGGGAGCTCCAATGTGGAGACACACAGGGGCTCTCCATACGCAACATGGTGTCCACTAACAATTGGAATTGTTAGCGGACACCTTGTAGGATATAAAGAGCCCCTATGTGCCTAAACATTGGAGCTCCCCCACAAGTGACCCCATTTTGGAAACTAGACCCCCGAAGGAACGTATCTAGATGCATAGTGAGCACTTTGAACCCCCAGGTGCTTCACAAATTGATCCATAAAAATGAAAAAAGAAACTTTTTTGTGGAAAAAAAAGTGCTTTTTAATTTTCATGGATGAATTTGTGAAGCATCTGGGGGTTCAAAGTGCTCACTATGCATCTAGATACGTTCCTTCCGGGGTCTAGTTTCCAAAATGGGGTCGCTTGTGGGGGAGCTCCAATGTTCAGGCACACAGGGAGGGTCTCTCCATACCCGACATGGTTTCCGCTAACAATTGGAGCTAATTTTCTATTGAAATTGTTAGCGGACACCATGTCACATATGGAGAACCCGTGTGCCACCAGCACAAGGGCAACTGGTAGAGTTGGGGTACAGCACCAGAAAATGCAGCCTCTAATGAATGCGCTATTTTCTTGGGTGGCTGTGGGTTGAAATTTGCAGCGCGGGGGACCCACAACATTTGGGTCTCTCCACGCTGAGGATTCCAGTCAGCCAGCTACCAAGTTGTACATGGCTGGCTACAAAAAATACAGCGAAGCCCATTTTTTTTTATTTCTAGAACTAATTCTAGAAAAAAAAATGACGTAGGGCTCCGCCATATTTTTGGTCCAGCCAGGTACAACTTGGCAGCTACAGACTGCCAGTAACCCCCAGCTGCCTCGTTGTACCTGGCTGCAACCAAAAATACAGCAAAGCACATTTTTTTTTTATTTCTAGAACTAATTCTAGAAAAAAAAATGGCGTAGGGCTCCGCCATATTTTTGGTCCAGCCAGGTACAACTTGGCAGCTGGGGGCTGGAATCCTCAGCATAGAGAGGCCCAAGCGTTCTGGGCCCCCCATGCTGCGAATTGCAGCCCGCAGCCGCCCCAGAAAATGGCGCATTCATTGAAGCGCCATTTTCTGGCGCTGTACCCAGACTCTTCCAGTTACCCTGGTGCCGGTGGCAAACTGGGTAATAAAGGGGTTAATACCAGCTTTGCATTGGCAGCTGGCATTAAGCCCAAGGTTCATAATGTCGCGCCAATGTTAGACCCGGCCATTAGGAACCTTTAAGTAAATGGTAAAAAAGACACACACTGTGAAAAAATCAATTTATTTTAACAAAAAACACAAACACATAATTGGACTCCATCTTTATTACCCCCCACATGCCCTCCGACGTAGTCCACAACGATTGTCCTATGATGGTCAGTCGCCTCCAGAGACTGCAGCGAGGGATCAAGGATCCTGCTGCTGCAGTCTCTGAGGTCACACTGATGCTGCACTGTATGGCAATGATTTGCCATACAGTGCAGCTGTCAGTGCTGCAAACCCTAGTCCCAGAGATTACATGATCTCTGAGGCTTGAGTAAGGTTACCAGATGTTGCCATGGCAACCTCAGGCACCAGACGTTGCCATGGCAACCTCAGGTCACCAAACGTTGCCATGGCAACCTCAGGTTAACAGACGTCGCCATGGCAACCTCAGGTTACCAGAAGTTGCCATGGTAACCTTAGGTTGCCATGCCGACATCTGGTAACCTTAGGTTGCCATGGCAACGTCTGGTAACCTGAGGTTGCCATGGCAACGTCTGGTAACCTGAGGTTGTCATGGCGACATCTGGTAGCCTGAGGTTGTCATGGCAACTTCAGATCACCTGAGGTTGCCATGGCAGATGTCGCCATGGCAATTTCAGGTTAGCAGATGTCGCCATGACAACCTTAGGTTACCAGATGTCGCCATGGCAACCTAAGGTTACCATGGCAACCTCTGGTAACCTGAGGTTGCCATGGCAACGTCTGGTAACCTGAGGTTGCCATGGCGACATCTGATTACCTGAGGTTGCCATGGCAGATGTCGCCATGGTAACCTCAGGTTACCAGATGTCACCATGGCAACCTTAGGTTACCAGATGTTGCCATGTCAACCTCAGGTTACCATATGTCGCCATGGCAACCTAAGGTTACCCTGGTGATATCTGGTAACCTGAGGTTACCATGGCGACATCTGGTAACCTGAGGTTGCCATCGGGGGAGAGGTGAGTGACCCTGCACTCCCTCTCCCCAGAACCTAAGGGGGTGACACAGAGCCAGGGACAGCGACCACATAGTGATCGCTGCCCCTGGCTGTCAGATCGCTGCTCTGAGCCTCATCTCCTCTAAGTAGGGGATGAGGCTGAGAGGAGCGCTGCTGAGCAGGCAGTCGGCGGCCGGGCAGCCAGGATGAAGGAGGAGAGCAGCACCGGACCGGAGGAGGAGAGAGGCTGCATGAAGACCGGGGGAGGTGAGCCGCGCCAGGATGGAGACCGGGGACCGGAGACAGGACAGAGGGGAGAGGAAGCGGGGAGAGGAGGGAGGGGAGCAGAGATAGGAGAGAGGGGAGGAGGAAGCGGAGCACGGAGCAGGGAGGAGGGAGGGACACTGGACAGCAGAGGAAGAAGTGGGAGTGGAGGAAGGAGACCGGGAGGCAGGAGAGGGGGCCAGGAGCAGTGGGCACATGGGTGAAAGGGCAATTAGGGCAGTGGACACAGGCAGGGGAGGATTGCAGGAGCCGGGCACAGCTGACAGCCCGGCTCCTGCAGTGATCGCACAGGGAAATGCTCATATTCAGCATTTCCCTGCGCGATCATGATGTGATCGGTCGGTCAGATTGACTGACCGATCACATCGCTCTGAGTGTGGGGACCCCTAAAAAGGGTCCCCACACCTCTGCCCCTGACCCTTAGCTGTCACTGACAGCTGTTAGATTTGAGCTGTCACTGTTTGTTTACAAGAAGTGACAGTTCAAAGCCATGACGAGTATACTCGTCATGATGCGGGAACTGACATCTTTTCATGACGAGTATACTCGTCATTAGTCGTAAAAGGGTTAAACCAGACCTCCCAAGTGTCCCGGATTCACCGGGACAGTCCCGGATTGCTCACACTGCCCCGGTGTCCCGATCGGGATCTTACATTTCCCGCGCTGTGCACTGAATCTCCGGGCCACGCCCCCCTCTGATGCAATCATGTCTCAGTGTCTGCCGACCGTGCCTCTCTTTCCAGCCACGCCCCCTCTTTCAGCTGCCCACACTCCCTCTCTGGAGATAGTGCTTGCCTCGCTCATGGAGGCCACGCCCCCTCAATGCCGGCCACGCCCATATCGGCCTGGCCAGACATGCTGAAGATTAATTCAATGGGCCGGCCTCTCTGCTGCAGGCCAAACCCCATGTGTGTTATGGCCACGTCCCTCTGCCTGCCTCCACTGCTGCCCAGGAAGAATCCTCACACACACAAGTGACCCCAGCTCATCTCCACATCGCCTCAGTGAGAAGTCTCCAGCAACCTGAGGTAATAATCTGACTGAGCAGCAGCCAGGTCCTGTCAGGTCACTGTGTCTCTGGCCGGTCACTGCAGTGTCAGGTCACTGTGTCTCAGGCCGGTCACTGCAGTGTCAGGTCACTGTGTCTCTGGCCGGTCACTGCAGTGTCAGGTCACTGTGTCTCTGGCCGGTCACTGCAGTGTCAGGTCACTGTGTCTCTGGCCGGTCACTGCAGTGTCAGGTCACTGTGTCTCTGGCCGGTCACTGCAGTGTCAGGTCACTGTGTCTCTGGCCAGTCACTGCAGTGTCAGGTCACTGTGTCTCTGGCCGGTCACTGCAGTGTCAGGTCACTGTGTCTCTGGCCGGTCACTGCAGTGTCAGGTCACTGTGTCTCTGGCCGGTCACTGCAGTGTCAGGTCACTGTGTCTCTGGCCGGTCACTGCAGTGTCAGGTCACTGTGTCTCAGGCCGGTCACTGCAGTGTCAGGTCACTGTGTCTCAGGCCGGTCACTGCAGTGTCAGGTCACTGTGTCTCAGGCCGGTCACTGCAGTGTCAGGTCACTGTGTCTCAGGCCGGTCACTGCAGTGTCAGGTCACTGTGTCTCAGGCCGGTCACTGCAGTGTCAGGTCACTGTGTCTCAGGCCAGTCACTGCAGTGTCAGGTCACTGTGTCTCAGGCCGGTCACTGCAGTGTCAGGTCAGTGTCTCAGGCCGGTCACTGCAGTGTCAGGTCACTGTGTCTCAGGCCGGTCACTGTCTGTAGCATCAGGTCAGTCTCTCATGCCGGTCGCTGTCTGTAGTGTCAGGTCAGTCTCTCAGGCCGGTCGCTGTCTGTAGTGTCAGGTCAGTCTCTCATGCCAGTCGCTGTCTGTAGTGTCAGGTCAGTCTCTCAGGCCAGTCGCTGTCTGTAGAGTCAGGTCAGTCTCTCATGCCGGTCGCTGTATGTAGTGTCAGGTCAGTCTCTCAGACCGGTCGCTGTCTGTAGTGTCAGGTCAGTCTCTCAGGCCGGTCACTGTCTGTAGCATCAGATCAGTCTCTCAGGCCGGTCACTGTCTGTAGCATCAGATCAGTCTCTCAGGCCGGTCGCTGTCTGTAGTGTCAGGTCAGTCTCTCAGGCTGGTCGCTGTCTGTAGAGTCAGGTCAGTCTCTCATGCCGATCGCTGTCTGTAGTGTCAGGTCAGTCTCTCAGACCTGTCGCTGTCTGTAGTGTCAGGTCAGTCTCTCAGACCGGTCGCTGTCTGTAGTGTCAGGTCAGTCTCTCAGGCCGGTTGCTGTCTGTAGCATCAGATTAGAACGCACAGGAGGAGAAGACAGCGCACAGGAGAAGACAGCACAGGGAAGGGGGCAGCGCACAGGAGAAGACAATGTGGGGAGAGGAGACAGCGCACAGGAAGAATAGACAGTGCGGGGAGAGGAGACAGCGCACAGGAAGAATAGACAGTGCGGGTAGAGGGACAGCGCACAGGAAGAATAGACAGTGCGGGTAGAGGGGACAGCGCACAGGAAGAATAGACAGTGCGTGGAGAGGGGACAGCGCACAGGAAGAATAGACAGTGCGGGGAGAGGGGACAGCGCACAGGAGAAGAGGACAGCACACAGGAGGAGAAGACAGCACACAGCAGGAGAAGCCAGTGTAAAGGGCAGAGGACAGCGCACAAGGCAGAGAAGACAAAGGATGGGGGTTAGAAACAGAGTGCACAGGGGTAACACATCGGGCATTGCATGAATTAAGGGGTTAATTGCCGCGACACTTATCCTGATGTATAGGAACAAGAATATGGCTATGTTCAAGGCTATGTACAACTAAGGTGGCATATATGATAATGGAACACAGTAAATGCTTCTATAGAATATAAAGAAAAAATGAGAGTCTTAGTAGCTTCAACAATGGCCATTGGGGAAGAGCCCGGTAACTGTGCCAAAGTGCTCTCATCCTACCGGGTCCTAACGCACTGTTGCTTCATGCGGTCTGCAATTGCTGGTCTGGGATTTTTATGCAGGTTTTAATTGCAATCCACAGGTATAAAAATCCCAGACCAGCAATTGCAGACCGCATGAAGCAACAGTGCGTTAGGACCCGGTAGGATGAGAGCACTTTGGTGCAGTTACCGGGCTCTTCCCCAATGGCCATTGTTGAAGCGAAGACTCTCATTTTTTCTTTATATTCTATAGCAGCATTTACTGTGTTCCATTATCATATATGCCACCTTAGTTGTACATAGCCTTGAACATAGCCATATGCTTGTTCCTATACATCATGATAAGTGTTGCGGCAATTAACCCCTTAATTCATGTATAGTTTTTGTCAGCACCTTTTCATGTCCAGGTGATGCCGTCATTTAATGATACATCGGGGATCGCTTCACGGATCACTTCACTTTTACTTATTTTGGGTAAAACTGACAGCCAGAAGTAACAAGAACTGCTGCTGCTCTCCAACTCTTTCCGGAGTTATGTTATGTTTAAAGGAAATGTGAGTGAAGCGCCTACTGATTGGATGCACAGCTCATGTGAGATAACATCACGTGAGACCTGGCATCAATAATGCTGAAAAAATGCCGGTAAGGTGCAATATATTAATTGAGAAGGGATTATGTGAGTAGTGGACAACCCCTTTAAGGGTGCTATCACATCAACATACAGTGAAAGAAATAATTATTTGACCCCTTGCGAATTTTGTAAGTTTACCCACTGACAAAGACATGAACAGTCTATAAGTTTAAGAGTCGGTTAATTTTAAGAGTGAGAGATAGAAGATCAAAAATAAAACCCAGAAAATTGCATTGTCTAAATTATATAAATGTATTTGTATTTTGAAGAGAGAAGTAATTATTTGATCCCTCTGAAAAACAATACAATAATTGGTGTCAAAACCCTTGTTGGCAGCACAGCAGTCAGATGTTTCTTGTAGTTGATGATGAGGTTTGCTCACATGTCAGGAGGAATTTTGCTCCGCTCCTCTGTGCAGATCATCTCTAAATCATTAAGATTTTGAGGCTGTCGCTTGGTAACTCGGAGCTTCAGCTCCTCCACAGATTTTCTATGGAATTACGGTCTGGAGACTGGCAAGGCCACTCCATGACCTTAATGTGCTTGTCTTTGAGCCGATCCTTTGTTGCCTTGGCTGTTTTGGGTCATTATCATGCTGGAAGACCCATCCACGACAGATTTTTAATGTCCTGGCGGAGGGAATGAGGTTGTCACTCAGGATTTTACGGTACATGGCTCCATCCATTGTCCCATTGATGCGGTGAAGTAGTCCTGTGGCCTTAGCAGCTACCCGGCTGGACACAAAATTACGGCGAAGCCCATGTCAAATGCGCTCCCCGCTCACTGATGCCCCCTCCCCGCCTGATCCTAAGTTAGGACCGGGTGGGGAGTGAAGCACCAGGCAGCGGGGAGGGGGAATCAGTGAGCGGGGAGCGCAGCATAGACCGGGAAAGCCGGCGGTGAAGTCTTCTCACCGCCAGCTTCCCCGGCCGGCTCATGCACTCCCCGCTCACTGGTGTTGCACTCCCCGCTCGGTCCTAACTTAGGATCAGGTGGGGAGGCAGCGGGGGGGAGCGGAGGATCGGGATGGGAGGCAGCGGGGAAGCGAGTAGGGAGCTTAATGATTGCTTAAAACCCAGCAGCTTTTTACTGCCGGATTTTAAACAAACGTGGCCATTGCAGCCTTTTCCTCTGCTGCCAGACCTCTTTACAGGGTCCGGCAGCTGAGGAATTACTCGCATTTCCCATTGACTTACATTGTACTCGTTACGTAGCGAGTAATCGCAAGGAAACTCGCAGAGTAACGAGTAGCCCGAGTACCGTACTATTCGGCAAGTACCGAATAGTAACGAGTATACTCACTCATCTCTAGAGGTGACTGATTCATTGAGTGTCTCGACAGGAGTCTTTATACAGGTGACAATGTAACACAGCTGTGTGTAATGCAGGAACCAGGGGATCAGGAGCCGATAACTGCTCTGTAGGGGACAGAACTCCTAAGGGCCACTTTACACACACCAATTTATCTGTCCAACTTCTGACCAACTTGCTGGTTGCAGTGAAATCATGGACACATTGCACCATTTTGTGACTGTGTAGAATGGAACAATGTGTCCGTGATTTCACTGCAACTAATAAGTTGCAAGTGAAATTGCATGCAATATTGACACGTGTGACGGTACCTTTAGAATTGACAGGCAAGTCTGTCTGTCTGTTCTGCCCGCTGCCAATTTGTAGTCACAGACACTCCAGCCGGTCATTCTGTTTAATTTGAACTCGCTGTTGAGAGAGGTGAGGGTAAGGGCCGCTTCACACTGCGGTGTGATCCGGTCTGGTTCTGTCCGGGATGCCCCAGATAGCCGCGGACCGGATCAGCACATAGGACTGGGGGACTAATATGCTCCCCGGTCCGGTGTGCAGCCGCACGCAGCTCCCACTGCTGATAGGTGAGGACCGCGGGCGCTGCGGTCCTGACCTGCCAGCGGCTGCAGCTGCGTGGGCTGCACACCGGACCGGGGAGCATATTAGCCCCCCAGTCCTATGTGCTGATCCAGTCCGCGGCTGTCTGGGGCATCCCGGACAGAACCAGACCGGATCACACCGCAGTGTGAAGCGGCCCTAATGCTCCTCATGATTTCAGCAGATATACAGAAAAATAAGTCAACTATTCTCTAATTCCTCCCATTAACCAAAAGCACAAGATTGTTAAAGATAATTTATCTAATAGAGTGGAGCTGTTATGTAATCTGCAGCTTCTACATTCTAATTTAAAATAAATATTTTTACCAAGTTTGCATTAATACTGTAATTCATTTGTAAATAAATTTATTTTTTTCTGTTTATAATTATTGTTTATGAAACAGTGTGACCAGCAGTGCTGAATGGGTGTGGTTTGGGTGTGGATATGGGTGTGGCTAGTTGTGAAATGGGCGTGGTCAGGGGTGTGGCCTAAAATTTGCCGCGGCGCGCAGAGCGCGCCGCACACATTGTCCCTCTTTCTCGTCTTCAAAAGTTGGGAGGTATGGTTAAACACCTTAGATGTTGTGGTCACAATTGACTTTAACATTTTGAGGTTTAAATTATTGGTCTCTAATCAGTGTCTGATACAGAACACTGTTAGCAACAAACTGAATTTTTGCTTTCTACAGTATATACCATTGCAATCTTCCTTGAATGCAGCACCCAAAAAAGTGTTACATCAAAAGAATGTTCAGATGTAGCAGCAGCATGGAGGACCTTATTCAGCAGAGGAGCTGTGGGGTGAGATAAAGATCTGTTTGCAGGAGTATGGGTCTATGTGTGGCTGTGCCTCTGCTGTTTTTTTCATTTCTCCCCTCCCCTTCTCTGTAGATTTTATAAGGCAACTACAATCTGATTCCTCAGTGTAAAGGCAGCTACAATCTGATTCCTCAGTGTAAAGGCAGCTACAATCTGATTCCTCAGTGTAAAGGCAGCTACGATCTGATTCCTCAGTGTAAAGGTAGCTACAATCTGATTCCTCAGTGTAAAGGCAGCTACAATCTGATTCCTCAGTGTAAAGGCAGCTACAATCTGATTCCTCAGTGTAAAGGCAGCTACAATCTGATTCCTCAGTGTAAAGGCAGCTACAATCTGATTCCTCAGTGTAAAGGCAGCTACAATCTGATTCCTCAGTGTAAAGGCAGCTACGATCTGATTCCTCAGTGTAAAGGTAGCTACAATCTGATTCCTCAGTGTAAAGGCAGCTACAATCTGATTCCTCAGTGTAAAGGCAGCTACAATCTGATTCCTCAGTGTAAAGGCAGCTACAATCTGATTCCTCAGTGTAAAGGCAGCTACAATCTGATTCCTCAGTGTAAAGGCAGCTACAATCTGATTCCTCAGTGTAAAGGCAGCTACAATCTGATTCCTCAGTGTAAAGGCAGCTACGATCTGATTCCTCAGTGTAAAGGTAGCTACAATCTGATTCCTCAGTGTAAAGGCAGCTACAATCTGATTCCTCAGTGTAAAGGCAGCTACAATCTGATTCCTCAGTGTAAAGGCAGCTACAATCTGATTCCTCAGTGTAAAGGCAGCTACAATCTGATTCCTCAGTGTAAAGGCAGCTACAATCTGATTCCTCAGTGTAAAGGCAGCTACAATCTGATTCCTCAGTGTAAAGGCAGCTACAATCTGATTCCTCAGTGTAAAGGCAGCTACAATCTGATTCCTCAGTGTAAAGGCAGCTACAATCTGATTCCTCAGTGTAAAGGCAGCTACGATCTGATTCCTCAGTGTAAAGGTAGCTACAATCTGATTCCTCAGTGTAAAGGCAGCTACAATCTGATTCCTCAGTGTAAAGGCAGCTACAATCTGATTCCTCAGTGTAAAGGCAGCTACAATCTGATTCCTCAGTGTAAAGGCAGCTACAATCTGATTCCTCAGTGTAAAGGCAGCTACAATCTGATTCCTCAGTGTAAAGGCAGCTACAATCTGATTCCTCAGTGTAAAGGCAGCTACAATCTGATTCCTCAGTGTAAAGGCAGCTACAATCTGATTCCTCAGTGTAAAGGCAGCTACAATCTGATTCCTCAGTGTAAAGGCAGTTCACTCTGTTTGGAACAAGATACATTTCATCAGATTTCCAGAGTTCAGAGACGGGTGAAGTGGCTCATAAGTAAAGACAGAAGCCTATTTCTCTGTTAAGATATGTTGTATTATTGATTTTTATATTCCCTATTTATTTTGATTCATGCATATTTTTTTGTAATGTTTATTTAACCCCTCATTGACATATGATAGAATAGTACATCCTATGTTGATTTCCTTTGTATGGAGCAAGGTTAGGATTTAAATCCGCATCATGCTGGGCAGATGCTGGTTGTGCTACAGAGATAATCATGATGTTATTCTGCAGATTTAAATAAAAACCTTAGGACATTATTAAGAGATAATGGAGGATAAAGTCCAACATTTGGGAGATTCAATGCTATTGTGAGAAACTCTTGAGGCAGACTAAAGAAGAAGAATCATCTCTTATGTGGCAGGAGAGGAACAAAGACTAATGTATGAGAACTTTAAAAAAAGTAAGGAAACACGAATAAGCTAGAAAACTATAAGCAAAGGTTTGACTTAGGCTGGGGTCTTAGGCTGGGGTCTTAGGCTGGGGTCACACTTGCGTTTTTTTTTTTTTTTTTTTAATCCTGATCTGGCTTTGAGCTTTCAAAAAGCTCAAAACCGGATCAGGAAACGCTCCCCATAGGAGCCCATTATAACAACTGGATTGCATTACATGCAATCCGGTTACCGCATCCGGCTCTGCAGCCTGGGTGAAAAATCATGCAGGCTGCAGTTTTCAGACCGGTTCTAAGCCCTGCAATGCGGTAACCGGATTGCTCAGGATGTGTAATCCTGAGTAATGCGGTTACCGTATACTTTGCTTATCCCAGCTGCCGCCGGGATAAGCAAAGTGTTAGCACTGTTAAAACAGCTTAAATATTAATAATATGTACCGCTGCCCGAGGTCCTGTAGGCATTTACAGTAGATCTATGGGAGCGCACCACCATAGATCTACTGTAAAAGCCTACAGGACCCTGGACAAGGCACATACTATACGTACATTACGTATAGTATGTGCGCCGCTGACAGGGCAGCCGCGGCTTCATTCAGAAAATTGTACAGAGCCGACAGGAGCTGGCTTACTGTACAAGAGTTATTAACACATTACATGCCCACCTGAGTGGGTAGCATGTCTCTAGGGGGGGTGCGCACCCCCTAGAGACATGACGGCCACAATTATTATTAATATTTAAGCTTTTTTAACACTGTTAACACTTTGCTCATCCCTGCGGCAGCAAGGATGAGAAAACTGTACGGTAACCGGATTGCTCCGGATTACACATCCGGAGCTATCCGGTTACCGGATCGCGGCTTCAGCCACACATTTTGCTTGCAAAATGTGTGGGAAGCCAAATGCGTTCACCGCATCCGGATCTGGATGCGGTGAATGCACTTTTATTAACAAATGTGACCCTAGCCTTTTACTTCAATGGAATCTGTCAGCAGGTTTTGCTACTTAATCTGAGAGCAGCATGATGTAGCAACAGAAGCTATGATTCCAGTCACTTAAATGGCTTTGTGCTGTAGTTTAATACAATCAGTGTATTATCAACAGGAAATTATCACTGCAGCACTAAAGGCCCAGTTATACATACAGATAATTGTGCAGAGATTATTCACAGATCTCTGGTTGCAGTGACATCATGGAAACATTGTTCCATGTGTACACAGCCACAAAATGGAGCAATGTGTCCATGATGTCACTGCAACCAGAGATCTGTGAACAATCTCTGCACAATTATCTGTGTGTGTAACTTTATTATTATTATTATTATTTATTTATATAGCGCCATTGGGTTCCATGGCACTTTACATGAGGATGAGGGAGACAAGAACAAGTACACTAAATCTAGGCGATCAGGACGTACAGGTACAGGAGGGGCAGGGACCCTGTCCACGAGGGCTCACAGTCTATGAGATCATATGTCTCATGTGCAAACCTGTCAGGCTTATCTGTCTAACCCTGCCTCCACCACTGATTGGCAATTGCCTGTCAATGTACAGTATACACTGGAAGCTGCTGATCAGTGGTGTGGGTACGGAGTTTTATAAGGCTGAGCTACGTGACCATTGCTACATTTAGAGCAGAGAAAAGAGGGATTCTATCAAAACTGCACCAAGCAGCCCAGTAATTGCTGTAATCAGGCTCTCTGACACTACATCTTGCTGCTCTCAGGTTACATAGCAAACACCATGGTGATGGTACCTAAATAACTTTAGGTAGCTAGGGTAATTTTTAGTAAAAAAAAATAAACAAATTTCATAATTTTATTTCAAACT
>JARQOC010000009.1:108044632-108056525 GCA_033576535.1 Allobates femoralis | reverse complement strand
TCTCATTGGGACTCAAGTATAAAAGTGATCTCATGTATTTTTATTGAGACAGGTCCATTTAATCTTTCTCAAATAGAACTTCAGGCTCCCGTTCTCTTTTCCCTTCCTTCTTTCCTATATATTTTTCATGTAGCTTTATAGTGGCTTCACAGTACATGTATCTTTATCCTGTTCAATATTTCAGGGATGGTAAATCTCTATGGAAATACATCTAGTAATTTATTATGATGATAATTTTTATGAAATAGAGATTAATCAAACATATACATGAAATGTGTGGACTATTGTAATTTAAAACATCTATTTTGAATATAGTTTATCTTTTTGTAGACTTTCCTGGTCTTTATCCTTGCATTAAGCTTGTTCCTGAACGAGAAAACATAAGTTATTGCATCTGATGATCGTTAAGGTTTTCACATGTGCGTATAATTGTTTGTGTATTTAATGTTGTCAGTTTTTGTAACCTGTGTTATTGAAAAAGGTTTTATCGCCAAAACACGTCTGACGGGGCCTTGTGCCTGACAAGATGCAAATTTAACATATTTTGTATGTGGATTCCTAAATAAAGCCATTATCGTTGGAACTGGATCTGGTGCTGGCTTCTTTAACCATAAGAAATACAGAGCCGAGACGTCTCTAACTACTTTCTTGGGCCGCTCAGTGATCTGACAACCTGTCTTGTTTTAACCAAGAAGGATTTTAGTTATTTTTCAAAGTGAATTATAAGTTCAGGAGAACGAAAAAGAGGCTCATAAGTGGATAAAGAAGCATATTCTTCTAAAGGGATATAATACTAAGTTTCTGCAACTTTTGTTGAAACTACAGAAACCACATAATGTTGCAGAAATGTCTCCTGACTTAGAAGTGGGGGGCAGTAAATCTGCTTATTCAATGTTGGAAGCCTCACCGGCAAACTGCCTCGGATTGGAGACTTTTTGGATCAGTTGTCTAAGCAACCGGTCTACCTACTCTGCCAGCTAAACTTTTGGCAGAAGACATTGAAGCTACCGCTTCAAGAGGTCATTTTGAAGTTGGAGCTTTTATATAACCTGTTCCTTATAAATAACATATAATGCCGATTCTATCAACTTTGGCAAGGTTTATTGGATCTCTACTGAGAGAATCGCTTATCATTGCACCCATATATGAAAGTATTCCCACAAAGTATCTCACAGCCAACTGTATGTCAAAAGCAAAAGGTACTTTACAAAGGATAACTATCAAAATATCCCTAAAGGAACATTTTATGGTCCCTTCAGAGTTATTTTCAAAGAACGTGAAATAGAGGAAAAAACTAACACAGTTGAAGTGAGTTAGAAAAATAACCCCATCCGCGTAGAACTACAAAGAGAAAGACGTAATGTATTTCTTAGCACTTCCAGAATCCGATGCTAGTCTCCATGACAACAGATTCCCCAAATATACTCAGATTTTCTGCATTGCTGGAAGGAGCCAAGCATGGGGGAGGTGAAGACTTAAAATCCATGACCACTTTGCTACATGAAATTTGCATGTTCCACTTGCAGTTAGTACGTGTTAAAATCTCTCAAATTCCTAAGGAGATGCCCTTGTGAAGATGATAATGCAAGTTTTCACACATCAAGTGTATCATAAATGTCAAGTGCTCAAGTCTGTCATCTTACAACATTCCCAATCTCAAATGTAAACAGGAAGCATCAAAAATATGGATGACAATGTAAACCTTTCCAAAAGGAGAACCTTTAAATGTTACGAATAAAGAGCAAACAAAATATCAGCTACCGCCGCACTGTGTGCTCAAGTCATAAGGAAGGGAGATTCTCGATGCCAGGGGATTTCCAGGTCAGCAATACTGGATGTGATGCAGGACGAGTAGAAAGAGCAGGTAAGTAAACTCCAGCATCAAAAATAGGTAGGCTAGAAAAAAATCTACATTTTGAGAATACTATTAAAGATGCCAAATATAGAAGGCCATAAAAGCTGGAGGTACATGTAACCTACGTGTTTCAGACTTAAGAAACATCCTTAGTCTTAGGTGTGAAATGTGTAAGGTACCTAGCTTTAATGGCCTTCTGTTTAATAGTTTTCTTAAATAACGTGATTTTTTTTATATCCTACATATCTTAGTGCAGAAATCTGCTTACCTGCACTTTCTACTTGTCCTTTTAAATATTAGGCATGGTAACATTGATGTGGTTGGTTACACATTTGCAGAAAATATAAGGGACTCATGAAGAAAACAACTTTTAAAGATTTGCTCATTTGTACAAAGCACAGAGTTCAGTCCCTCAGTGAGGTTCTGTGTTCGGGGGCTGCACACTTTCACCAATTACAGTAATGCCTGGAGACACATTGTTATTTTCTATATTTCTTACATAAATCAGCAAGCGACAAGGATTCCTGGATGGGAAGTAGAGGACGGTGAGGACAGAGCACATGTACAGTTGTGGCCAAAAGTATTGACACCCCTGAAATTCTGTCAGATAATACTCAGTTTCTTCCTGAAAATGATTGCAATCACAAATTCTTTGGTATTATTATCTTCATTTAATTTGTCTTCAATGAAAAAACACAAAAGAGAATGAAGAAAAAAGCAAAACATTGATCATTTCACACAAAACTCCAAAAATGGGCCAGACAAACGTATTGGCACCCTCAGCCTAATACTTGGTTGCACAACCTTTAGCCAAAATAACTGCGATCAACCACTTCCGGTAACCATCAATGAGTTTCCTACAATGCTCTGCTGGAATTTTAGACCATTCTTCTTTGGCAAACTGGTCCAGGTCCCTGATATTTGAAGGGTGCCTTCTCCAAACTGACATTTTTAGATCTCTCCACAGGAGTTCTATGGGATTCAGGTCTGGACTCATTGCTGGTCACCTTAGAAGTTTCCAGTGCTTCCTCTCAAACCATTTTCTAGTGCTTTTTGAAGTGTGTTTTGGGTCATTGTCCTGCTGGAAGACCCATGACCTCTGAGGGAGACCCAGCTTTCTCACACTGGGCCCTACATTATGCTGCAAAATTTGTTGGTAGTCTTCAGACTTCATAATGCCATGCACACGGTCAAGCACTCCAGTGCCAGAGGCAGTAAAGCAACCCCAAAACATCAGGGAACCTCCGCCATGTTTGACTGTAGGGACCATGTTCTTTTCTTTGAATGCCTCTTTTTTTCTCTTGTAAACTCTATGTTGATTCCTTTGCCCAAAAAGCTCTACTTTTGTCAGAACAGAGAACATTCTTCCAAACTGTTTTAAGCTTTCACTGTTAAGTTTTGGCAAACTCCAGCCTGGCTTTTTTATGTCTCGGGGTAAGAAGTGGGGTCTTCCTGGGTCTCCTACCATACAGTCACTTTTCATTCAGACGCCGATGGATAGTACGGGATGACACTGTTGTACCCTCGGACTGCAGGGCAGCTTGAACTTGTTTGGATGTTAGTCGAGATTCTTTGTCCACCATCCGCACAATCTTGCGTTGAAATCTCTCGTCAATTTTTCTCTTCCGTCCACATCTAGAGAGGTTAGCCACAGTGCCATGGGCTTTAAACTTCTTGATGACACTGCACATGGTAGACACAGGAACATTCAGGTCTTTGGAGATGGACTTGTAGCCTTGAGATTGCTCATGCTTCCTCACAATTTGGTTTCTCAAGTCCTCAGACAGTTCTTTGGTCTTCTTTCTTTTCTCCATGCTCAATGTGGTACACACAAGGACACAGGACCGAGGTTGAGTCAACTTTAATCCATATCAACTGGCTGCAAGTGTGATTTATTTATTGCCAACACCTGTTAGTTGCCACAGGTAAGTTACAGGTGCTGTTAATTACACAAATTAGAGAAGCATCACATGATTTTTCTAACAGTGCCAATACTTTTGTCCACCCCCTTTTTTATGTTTGACGTGGAATTAGATCTAATTTGACTTTAGGACAATTATTTTTGTGTTTTTTCATTTGTGACAAATTAAATGAAGATAATAATACCAAAGAATTTGTGATTGCAATCATTTTCAGGAAGAAACTGAGTATTATCTGACAGAATTGCAGGGGTGTCAATACTTTTGGCCTCAACTGTACATAGTAAAAGACCATTGGATCTACTCAATGGACGAAGAATACAAGTGTCGTGCTGCCATATACCACTGATTAACCATTATATTTTTGCAAGAAATTAATGTTATTGCAAATATTGTATAATACTCAACAGCCACAGTATTGTCCATACAGTATGCATGTTGTAACACTTTTCTTTAGGGCTAGTTTCACACTTTTCATACAACTACCTGTATATGCATGGACACCCATGGATCCATGGAAATGCATGCCAACGGATGTTCACGCAACATTTTTTTAATGGATCCGTCATAAGTCACCAGTGATAGGGGTGGGAGGAGCTGTACTTGTACCTGTACCTTCTGAGCATGCTCAGTCCACCAAAACGGATCCGTACACACAAAAGAAATCAGATCCATTTTGAAACTGATCCATTTTCCATAGAGTTCCATTTTAATTCATAAGGTATAGTCACTAGAGATGAGCAATGTTCGACTCGAATTGTTCGGCAATCTCAAATTCAAGTTGTTTTTGGCAGTGTTCGAATCATTCGCCGAATTCGAACAATTTGGTTCAAATTCGGCAGTTCTAGAAGCTGTTCGATTTTGGTTCGAAAATGCGGCAGATGCAGTCAGAAAACCGCATCTGCTGCATTTTCAGCCAAAATAAACAGCTATTTAAGTAAAATAAAGTGTTTAAACATAAATGTATGCTCACCTGTCCGGCGGTCCACCGATGGCTTCGGCAAGGTCCTCTTGCTGATGGGACCTGTGGTGACGTTAGTTATCGCGGGAACTCCGGTCACATGACCAGAGTTCCTGCGATAACTGTCGTCACCACAGGTCCTATCAGCAAGAGGACCTTGCCGGAAAGGTTAAAATAGACATTTTTATATTTTGGACACTTTCTTTTACATAATTAAGTAAAAGAAAGTGTCCAAAATATAGAAATGTCTGTTTTAACCTTTCCGGCAAGGGAACTCCGGTCACATGACCGGAGTTCCACCGATAACTGACGTCACCACAGGTCCTATCAGCAAGAGGACCTTGCCGGAAAGGTTAAAATAGACAATTTTATGTTTTGGATACTTTGTTTTACTTAATTAAGTGAAAGAAAGTGTCCAAAATATAAAAATAGGGATGTTTCTGACCGTACAGGGACATGGTGTGATCATACCACATTTCCTGTGGTGAGATAATCTTACCTATGTATCCCTGCTATGTACTGTGCAATGGATGTGTCTGACTGTACAGGGACATGATCTGATCATACCACATCTCCTGTGCTGAGATAATCTTATACATGTGTCCCTGCTATGTACTGTGTAATGGATGTGTCTGACCGTACAGGGACATGGTCTGATCATACCACAACTCCTGTATTGAGAAAATCTGATATATGTGTCCCTGCTATGTACTGTGTAATGGATGTGTCTTACCATACAGGGACATGGTCTGATCAGACCACAACTCCTGTACTGAGATAATCTGATATATGTGTCCATGCTATGTACTGTGTAATGGATGTGTCTGACCATATAGGGACATGGTCTCATCATACCACATCTCCTGTGCTGAGATAATCTTATATATCTGTCCCTGCTTTGTACTGTGTAATGGATAATGGATGTGTCTGACTGTACAGGAATATCGTCTGATCTTACCACATCTCCTGGTAAGGGGAGGACCCAATAGTATACAGACATTACAGCACAGGATTATAGATGATTCTTTTTATGACATAAAACATTTCCAGTTTCCATTTTTTAAAATGTTTTACCTCAAAGAAAGAAGTATTTGCAATCCCATGCTCTAATGTCAGTATGTTATTTTCCTTTCTCCCCTCCCCAGGAGATGTGGTATAATCAGACCATGCCCCTGTATTAAATACCTCACCAATATTCTTAGTAAATATGATTCTAAAGGTTCTATTGACATGAATTTCTCCTCATATGTTGGTAACAACCCATCCAATCCACACAAGCACAAAAATGAAACCATAGATGTCAATACATTTAGTGATGTGTAATAATGAGAAATGACACAGGAAAAAAGTATTGAACACATGAAGAAAGACAGGAACAAAAAGCCATGGAAAGTCATGACACTAGCTAGCTGAAGGGAAGGGTTAAAGAAAAAGTGCCCTAAACCAACCCATTGGATGTTTCTGAGTCACAATTTTCTCTTTCTATTGCTCACAGACTACAATACTCAAAGGTATTGAAATCTACTGTGCAATGAAAAAGTATTCATACCCCGTAAACCTTTCCACTTTTCTATGTTACAACCACAAATTGAGTTGTATTTTATTGTGATTTTATGTGGTATAGCAACTAGGGATGGGCGAATTACTCGCTACTATTCGGGACTCGCCCGAATAGTAGCGGACTCGGGGGACTCGCTACTTGCCGAGTTTCCTTAGGAATTACTCGGGGGTAGCGAGTCCCTGTACTTTTGCAGTGTATCTATATAGATACACTACAAAAGTACCCTAAAAGTTAATCTAAGGGGTTAAAAACAATAAACATTCATACTCACCTCCTGTACTCCTGTACCTTATGTACCGGGACCGGTATCGAAGACCTCTGGCTGTTACAGGACCTCCGAGACTACCGGGAGAAGATGGGGAAAAGGACCTTGCAGTTCAGCCAATCAGGATGCGGCTAGCGGTCACATGGGTTTGTCATGTGGCCGCAGTGCAGCTGCGTCACAATCCATGTGACCGCTAGCCGCATCCTGATTGGCTGAACTGCAAGGTCCTTTTCCCCATCTTCTCCCGGTGGTCTCGGAGGTCCTGTAACAGCCAGAGGTCTTCGGTACCGGTCCCGGTAAATAAGGTACAGGAGTACAGGAGGTGAGTATGAATGTTTATTGTTTTTAACCCCTTAGATTAACTTTTAGGGTACTTTTGTAGTGTATCTGTATAGATACACTGCTAAAGTACAGGTTACTACTCGGACTCGCTGGACTCGCAACGAGTACAGAGTCTCGGACCCGGACTCGTTAGAGTCCAGCGAGTCCGAGTATTTCAGGATTCGCCCATCCCTAATAGCAACACTAAGCAGTATTTGTGATGTGTAAAGGAAGTTATACATGATTTTCTGGGGGGCATGGTGGCTCAAGTGATTAACACTGCAGCCTTTCCAGCACTGAGGTCCTCAGGTCCCGAGGTCCTGGTTTCAATTCCCACTAAGGACAACATCTGCAAGGAGTTTGTATGTTCTCCCGTGTTTGCGTAGGTTTCCTCCCACATTGTAAAGACTTACTGATAGGATATTTAGATTGTGAGCTCCAAGAGAGACAGCATCCAAGTTGTCAGTTTGTAAGGCTGCTTTCACACTACTTTTTTTTTTCCTGTCCGTGGGATCCTACTTTTATTTAGGACCCCACGGACAGGAAAAGACACCACAGGGGGTGACCTATTCTGTGTCCGAGTCCGTGATTATCACAGATCCGGACACAGAAAGACCTGTGTGGGGTAATTTCACTTCCGTATATATACATTGCGGAAGTGAAATTTAAGTATCATCAAGTGTTAAAAATAAAAAAAATTCGATCCTCACCTGGTCTGCGATCCACCACCGTCGGCATCTATCTCCGGATGCTGAAAGGACCTGGCTGGGCGGGGCTACCTGCTCAGCATCATCAGTCACATGACCGGTTACCGCAGTAACCGGTTTTGTGACTGTGACGTCAGGCCAGGTCCTGTTCATCCCGAGATGCCAACGGCGATGGATCGCTGGACAGGTGAGGATCGAATTTTTTTATTTTTAACACTTGATTTGACTTAAATTTCATTTTGTATATATACATTGCGGAAGTGAAAATAGATGCTTAGGAACGATTTTAATGTACCGAGCATGCTCAGTACACTAAAATCGGGTCCGAAAAAGCATCCAATGTTTTCTCGGAACCGTGCTCCATAGGTCCCCATGTTATGGGCCACGGATCATGTCGGGTCCGATTTGGTCCGATTTGATCTGCAGTGCCCAAAATCAGAGCAGTCTCCGATTTTGGGTACAGGAAAAAATCGGATTAAATCAGATCCGACAAAAATCGGACGCCACTAAGGGCAAATCCGATCCGATTGGTGCCTGTAGGCTAACATGGGGGCCAAATCGGATCAGCCACGGATCCTAAAATATCATAATGTGAAAGCAACCTTATATACATCTTTTCAACATTTTGCAGGGTTTCATAGATATCACTGATTTGCGTCTGCCAGAGAATGTCCAAGAGGCATGTTTGTGCTGGAGCTGCATGTAAATGGAGAACTCTTTATTTACTCCCAATCTCCTACACACATACCCCTCTCTCTAGTCTACAGTATGCCCAGCCACCCCCAGACTCCTACAGCTGGCCTCAGTCCTAAGCATGACCACCCACCCCCACTGCACACAGTAGGTTACCTCCTCCTCTGGCACAGTGTACCTAATCTGCAGCTCTGTTCCCTGCTCTATGAGATGCATATTTGTTACACTGGGTCAGTGGAGGAGCTGAGGGCTGGCCTTCAAATTGTGCTCCCCTCTGGCCACTCTGTGCAGGAGCCGATGCTCCTCCTCTCTCCCCAGCTGCCAGCTTGGTGCCCCACTGTGTGCAGGAGATTTAGAGGAGGGCCGGCTCGCCTGTACACTGCACAGAGTGGTCACATGGGAGCACGAGCTGAGGGCAGACAGGATTGCACACATCCCTAAGCTCCTCCACTAACCCAGTGTGCCAAATCTGCAGCTCACAAAGCGAGGCACAGAGTTGCAGATTTGATGCACTGTTCCAGGGAAGGAGGTAATCCACTGTGTGCACAGGGGGTGGGTGGTCATATTAGGGGTTGGGGCACACCTGTAGGATTCTGGGGTGGTCTGGCATGCTAAGACTATGGGAGGGGACGTGTGTGTAGGAGACTGGGAGTAAATGACCAGTTCTCCATTGACATGCTGCTCTAGCACAAACATGCCCCCTGTAGTTGTCTTCAGATGCAAATCAGTGATATCTGGGTAACAATGCAAAATGTTGACAGGAGGTAAATTACAAGAAAACAACATTTTGCAGCCTAGATACACATAGACATTATCCAAAAAGCCCGACAACCCCTTTAATGCTGCCTCCACCAAGTTTGATGGTGGGGATGGTGCTTTCATGGTGATGTGCAGTGTTAGTTTTCCACCACACAGAATATTTTGCATCTAGTTCAAAAAGTTCTACTTTGGTCTCATCTGACCAGAGCACCTTCTTCCACATGTTTGCTATGTCCCCTATATGGCTTTTTGCAAACTGCAAACAGAACATTTAATGGTTGGGTTTAACATATGGCTTTCATCTTTCCACACTTCCATTAAGGACCAATTTGTGGATTATACAACTACGGGTTTTCCTGTGGACAGATTCTCCCTCCTGATCTGTTGTTCTTTGCAGCTCCTACAGAGTGACCATGGACCTGCTGGCTGCTTGTCTAATTAGTGCTCTCCTTGCTTGGGATGTCAGTTTCTGTGGATGGCCATGTTTTGGTAGGCGTGCAGTTATGCCATATTCCTTCCATTTGTGGATGATGGATTGAATAGTGCTTCATAAGAAGTTCAGAGCTTTGGGCTATTTATTTTTTACAACCTAACCCTTCTTTGCGCTTCTCCATAACTTTAACCTTGCCCTATCTGGGGTGTTTCTTTGTTTTCATCACACTGTTTGATCACTAATGTTCTCAAAAAAACCTCTAAGGCCTTCACAGAACAGCTGTAATTGTACTGAGAATAAATGACACATACAGGGGGACTCCAATTGCTAATTAGGTGACTTTTGATCACTCAGGATTTTATTTGGGGGTATCAGGCTACAGGGAGGGTGAATATAAATGCACGTCATAATTTTCAGATTTATATTTTTAAACATTTAAAAAATCATGTATTTACACTTTACAAGTACTTTTAGTTAGTATCTCACATAAAATCCCAATAAAATATTTTTTTTTCGTTTGTGGGTGTAATATGAAAAAAAATATGAAGAGGTTCATGGGATACGTAAATTTCAAGGAATTTCCCTGATAAAGGAATTATGTAAATACTATCAACACTCCTAAGCTGTCTATTTTATACTTATACTGATTTAGAAGGACATAAAAGTTTGATGTGGTCAGAAATCAACATACAAAACTATTCAGGAGAAGAATGATAAGGGGCATCAATCACACTATCAAACAAGCACAATCATGTCTTTAACTGTCATTCTGAAACTAGATATCATATGTACTACACACAAGATACATAAGAGGCAAACCTACCAAAACGTTTAAAGGAAATCTGTCATGGGTGCTCCTATATGGGCTCTTCTATATGGGACCTCCTATATGGGCCCTCCTATATGGACCCTCCTATATGGGCCCTCCTATATGGGCCCTCCTAAACACTTCTGCAATCTCTGTGATGGATTTGTTCTTTTTTTCAACCTAATTATGGTCTGTATTCTTTCCATCGAGAGCTCTTTGACCACATGTTGTGGGTTCACAGCAACAGCTTCCAAATGCAAATTCCACATCTGGAATCAGCTCTAAACCCTGTATATGCTTAATTGATGATGGATTAATGAAGAAATAGCCCATGCAGCCCATTAAAGAGCATTTAAGATAATTGTTTGATTAATTTTGGTCCCCTGAAAAAGAGGCCGCTACATATTAAAGAGCTGCAATTCCTAAACCCTTACTCCAAATAGGATGTGAATACCCTTAAAATATATCTGAGACAAACTAAGGGTGATAGGGACTGCTCTGACACGGGTTACCTTGAAGTTGGTAGAGCAGCTTAGTATACATTTTTTGCAAAAAACGTATCAACTATATACCCTGTATTTTTCTTTTTCAGCAGGACTTGCTTTTTACTATGGGTTTTTTTTACAACAGAGTATTTTTACACGTTTTTTGTGATTCAGTCTTTTGGTGGTGTGAACACTGTCCTTCAGACTTGTTCACTGTGTGCATGGTTCATCATTTTTGGTCTAAATTATTCCTTGTTTCTGCAAGATTAGGGAGTCTCCCACCCCTCCCATTTGAACCCTGCACATAAAAATCTGTCTTCTGCAGTCAGTCCAAGTCAGTCATTGGACCTGTCTGGATCCTGCTTATTTTAGGTACCAATACACATGGTCAGGTTTTTAATACATCAGATAGGGACTGCTCTAATATGGGTTACCTTGAAGTTGGTAGATCAGCTTAGTATACATTTTTTTGCAAAAAATGTATCAACTAAATACCCTGTATTTTATTTTTTTAGCAGCACTGGCTTTTTACTGTGTTTTTTTTTACAACAGAGTATTTTTACACGTTTGCACAGGCGATTGCTAATAACATCATTGACATCGCTGGTGAGCTGCTACACAGGCAGACTCACCAGCGATGTGGACCAGTGAGATCACTGGTAACCATGGTACTCATAAAGTTACTAGGCGCTGCGCGGCGCTTAGTAACCCGATGTTTACCATGGATAAGAGCTCCCAGCATAAGGCTGTGCGGCGCTGGGAGCTCGTTCATCGTTGGTCTCACTGTGTCGCACGCAGCGATACTGCGTGTCCAGTGGGCAACCAAAGATAGATTTGAGGTTCTGTCCTCAAATCAAATGATCAACGATCAGCCGACTGATCATTGATCATTAGTAGTGTCACAAGCAACGATGTCATTTCGACATCGTTCAAGCGTCACTAAACACTTGAGTTTTGAACGGTATCAGCAACTATATCGATACGTGTGACGGTACCTTAAAGCCCATATTGATGATATAATTGTATCTTAAATATGATTTAATGAACAGCTAACTTGCTAAAATTTGTTTTACTGTCCAAACATTTTTGGACCTAACTGTATTATAATCCCTTCAAATCCTAAGGA
>JARQOC010000009.1:108032791-108044532 GCA_033576535.1 Allobates femoralis | reverse complement strand
TTTCGCTGGTCTATGCCACAGCGCCTTCTTTCATCACGAAGTGCCGTACTCCTTCCCTTGCTTCATGTGGAGACATGCCCTGTAAATTATCCACACAATGTCCCCATCACATTCCTTTGCATGCACACTTCTCTCTTCCCTGTTGAGGCAGAGAAAGCATTGTAATGCGTATGCACCAGAAGAAGTTGAAGCAGGGAAGGTGGATGGTGCTTACAATGAGGGAGGAGGCGCCAAACCAAGAGCAGTGACACAAATCAGCCCGGACTTCCCCTATAATATAATAAATAATAATAATAATAATAATAATAATAAATATAATTAATAATATAATAATAGATACAATAAATAATAAAGTATAATAAAAGTTATTTTTTGTACTATGCAGCTGAAATTTAGGACTTACTAAAGGTGGTATATTGGGAAAACCTAATAACAGGTTGCCTTTAAAGGTACCGTCACACGTGGAGATATCTCCGGGAGATTTGCTAAGCAATCTCCGAATGTGACGATATCGCTACCACATGTCCTGTGCGTTTCAGCATGTGACAGGGCGATATTATGGCGAGAAATCGGTAGTGTTGTGTCACTTGATAGCCCTGTTCTGCTTAGAAATCAGGCAATCTCCACCAGACGATTTCTGCGCAGCTTGGCCTGTGACTGGGCGATAGCGATGTAGAAAGCGAGCTCAGACCATCTGGAAGCAATTCCAGAGGCATGCCTGAGCGTTCTGTCTGGCGCACCCAGTCTGCCGTGATTGGTTGTCACTCCTGCGTTCCCATTGGCTGGCCATGGCTAAGGCGCGATATCTGAATAGCGATATAGTAGA
The DNA here is from genome assembly GCA_033576535.1 of Allobates femoralis. Lineage (NCBI taxonomy): Eukaryota > Metazoa > Chordata > Amphibia > Anura > Aromobatidae > Allobates > Allobates femoralis. The sequence goes on along the minus strand of JARQOC010000009.1, from coordinate 108,043,706 downwards.
AAGGACACATGCATCAGGAAGTCTGCCCACTACATGACAAGGCTGACCAATGGCGAAGCAGTTGTGTTGGCAAATCGGAGTGGTAGGGGCGCAGTGTACAACACTCTGGCAAGCCTGTCTCCTCGCCGCGCTCACACTCTACGCCCACATCGCTGATGCGGTGGTGGCGTGTGACGTGTCGATTTGGCGGTGACGTGGGAATGTCAAATTGCTTCCGGTCTGCGCCAGGCGATTTCCGGAACGCAGTATCACCGAACATCGCATGCGAGATCTCAATGTGTGACAGGGCAATGGTGATGTGGAAAAAAGTGCCCAGAATGTGCACACTCACGTCAAATTGTCAGTCATATGGCGGCAATATTGCTACGTGTGACGATACCTTAACTCTCTAGGATCTTCACAGTTGATCTATGAATAGAGATGAGTGAACCTGAACTGTAAAGTGCGGGATTCGTACCAAACACTTTTTGTCCATTACTGAACACTGAGTTTTCACTGTACGTCCGATTCCTGTTCTGTTTTGTCAATCAAATAACGCTTGTTGAAAGGGTGCAGTGCAGCCAATCAGCAAGCTTTTAGGTTGTGAGCAATTCTGGAGCAATCGCAGCTATGCCAAATGTTGTAATGCCTGTGATTGGCTGATGTACCTGTATAAAGGCTGGACTATGGGTTGCCCATTCATTTTGCTTTGACTAGCAATAGAGATAGAACGCTGCTAGAGTGAGGACAGTGATAGATGCAAGTCATCCAAAATCATGATCACAAGGTTCAGCATAATGTTCATGTAACATAAATCAGCTGAGAGAGAGAAGGAAGATACACTCACTGATAGATTCTCACTTAACTCATTCTGTTGCCACAAACTGATTGTGCAGCATAGAGGCTATAGAAGACAAAAGATGCTAAATGTTTATTAAAGATCTTAGAAAAATAAATATTTGTAGCCAAAAATACATTCACGGTAAGTAAAAAGATTGCTGCCCCAAAAATGTGTCCACATCTTGTAATAGTGTGAAATATTTACTATAAGGCTACTTTCACTTTCACTTGCGGCACTTACGGTTTTCCCGGATACGGCAAATTCAGCACTTGCGGCAACGTAAAAAAAAACTACTTTTTTTTACTTGCTGCAAGTGCCAGGTCCGGGAAAACCGCAAGTGACGCACATGACTGCAAGTCCCATAGTGAATTAATTGGGCTGAACGCAGTCTTGCCACAAGTGAGCCATTACGTGGCAGATGCGGCAAAACTGCCAGATCTGCTGCGATTGATGGAAATTGTTTATGTGAAAGCAGCCTAATTCCAGTCTTTTATTCACTACTTCTTCAGTAAGCAACATTTTAGTTTGTAAACCGACTCTGTATTTCAAGGGTTTAATAACTACCCAGCTGTCTAAGGATATAGATTGCCTCATGAAGACTGAATCCCTGGGGCTTCCACCTCTAACAATTTGTCATGTAGGTAAGCAAGCGATTCAGCGCGGCCTTTCTGAGGAGTCGTGAAGACCTCAAATCATTGTGAAAACTATTTTACACTGAACAGAATGATTTACGGTAATCTATAAAGAAGCCCGGCCACACAATGCAGATTAGAAGCTTATTTTATGTTTTTTTACGAATCTGCTGCCTTCTGATCTTGTTAATCTTAATGGAGCTTAGCTCACATGTACTGATCTTTCTATTCTCTCTATCTGGTCTGCTGCCCACATTAATATGGAGGAACAGGATTTCAAGGCACCTTCTACTCTGCCCTATATTGAAATGAATGGGTTGTGCTGCTGTAAATGAACAGAGCTAATAAATATTATAGAGCTCTCATTTTTATTTAGGTTAAAAACTAAGTTGTTCACTTGAGCATTTAAAGGGACCTGTCACGAAACCAGGCATGGTGATCTAATTACAGCACTGAATGCAGCATGTCTGCTGCATCCAGGCAAGGAGTCCCCCAGCCCTTGGGCCCCCCTATACCCTGAATAAATACACTTAGAAAACTTACATCCTGCAGCCAGAAAGGAGGTGGCTAGAGGCTGGAGCCGAAGGGCAGATTCACAATCCCTGCATGTTTAATCTGCCCGCCACTGCCTCCCTGATGCCAATCATTGTCTCCCTCGTCTGCAGCATAGCACAGAGCTTATTTTAGAAATGGCCACTTAGCCCCGCCCCCTGCAGTGACGACACCGCTTATACCCGCCCTGCTCTATGGTTAACATAGAGCGGGGCGGGTATAAGCGGTGATGTCACTGCAGGAGGCGGGGCACCCGGCCTCCTGCTCTGACATCACCACCTTTCCCCGCCCTGCTCTATGTTAATCATAGAGCAGGGCGGGTATAAGCGGTGACCGAGACATAAAAAAGCCATGCTGGAGTTTGCCAACTTACCTGAGAAAGCTTACAACGTTTTGGAAGAATGTTCTCTGGTTAGATGAGACAAAAGTAGAGCTTTTTGGGCAAAAGCATCAACATAGAGTTTACAGGAGAAAAAAAGAGGCATTCAAAGAAAAGAACACGGTCCCTACAGTCAAACATGGTGGAGGTTCCCTGATGTTTTGGGGTTGCTTTGCTGACTCTGGCACTGGACTGCTTGACCGTGTGCATGGCATTATGAAGTCTGAAGACTACCAACAAATTTTGCAGCATAATGTAGGGCCCAGTGTGAGAAAGCTGGGTCTCCCTCAGAGGTCATGGGTCTTCCAGCAGGACAATGACCTAAAACACACTTCAAAAAGCACCAGAAAATGGTTTGAGAGAAAGCACTGGCGACTTCTAAGGTGGCCAGCAATGAGTTCGGACCTGAATCCCATAGAACACCTGTGGAGAGATCTAAAAATGGCAGTTTGGAGAAGGCACCCTTCAAATATCAGGGACCTGGAGCAGTTTGCCAAATGATAATGGTCTAAAATTCCAGCAGAGCACTGTAAGAAACTCATTGATGGTTACCGGAAGCGGTTGATCGCAGTTATTTTGGCTAAAGGTTGTGCAACCAAGTATTAGGCTGAGGCTGCCAATACTTTTGTCTGGCCCATTTTTGGAGTTTTGTGTGAAATGTTCAATGTTTTGCTTTTTGCTTCATTCTCTTTTGTGTTTTTTCATTGAAGACAAATTAAATGAAGATAATAATCCCAAAGAATTTGTGATTGCAATCATTTTCAGGAAGAAACTGAGTATTATCTGACAGAATTGCAGGGGTGTCAATACTTTTGGCCACAACTGTATATGCAATATGAGTCCCCGCAATCCCGCATAGCCACTCTGTATTCAGGATGAGCCATCACACAGCACCCATATATACTATATGAAGCCATACACAGTCCACCCATATGCAGCATAAACCTCCACATAGCCACTATATGCAGTCTGAGCCCTCTAATAGACTCCAATATACAGAAGGAGCACTCAAATAGCCTACTATATACAGTATGAGCCACCATGTAGACCTGATATACAGCATGAGCCCCCACACAACCTTTTTATATAGTGTGAGCTCCAAATGAGCCCCTATATACCGTTTGAGCCCTCATTTAGCTCCCTATATACATTATCAGCCCTCTTATAGCCCCTTATATACATTATAAGCCCTCACATAGCTCCCTATATAAGCATGAGCACCCTCATAGCCCCTATATACAGAATAAGAACTCACATAGCCACTTGATACAACATAAGCCCTCGCATAGCCTGAATATACAGTATAAGACCCCCACATAGCTTCCTATATACAGCATGAGCACTTACAAAGCCCCTATGTACATCATAAGATCCAATAAAACCCCTACATACAGTATGAACCCCTACGTAGCCCCCTCTATAAACTATGAGCCCTCACATAGCTCCCTGTATACAGTTTGAGCCCCCCACATAGCCTCCTACATACAGCATAAGCTCCCACATAGTCCCTTATATACAGCATTAGCTCTGGCTAATGACATCATCACGCCATCTCCTGAGGTTTGCCATGGCCCAGAAGGACATTGGAAACAGATACATCTGACAACACGCTCTTTTACTTGCAGCTAAATAACAGGGGCATTGAAAGGTACTCACCATACCTCCATTAAAAATTTTATTTCAGTGTTGGACCACCCCTTTAATGACTATAAGAAAAAACAGCAAACTGTAATTGTTGACTGATGAAATGAGCTAAAATTAGTATGGGATCATTGTACATGACTTATCCAAACATTAGACATATACTATAAATATATAAAAATATATATATAAATCTATAAAAAAAGAAATTAAAACAAGTAAGAATGTGTTCACATACGCAATTTTTTGGTATCTGGCCAGATCAGGGGAAAACCTCATCTTACCATATGGTTGTTGCCCTGAAACTGGTTGAATCCGTAATGGTATTATACCAAATCCGTATGCCTGTTTTGTGTCCATACCGTACACCTGAGTGTTTGGCATGGACCTAGAACAGGGACTTAATGTGATTAAGGTTTTATACTCACCTGTCTCGCTACTACTGTCACTTCGGGGTCCACTCTGCACTGACTGCTGAACAGCCAATCACAGATACCCATTCTCTGTGACAGCGTCTATGATCGGCTGTTGCGCCCCAACCATTGCATCTGTGATTGGTTGCTGAGACAGTGGATGGGGTGCAAGAGCTAATCACAGACAATAGGTGTCTGTGATTGGCAGTTCAGCAGTCAATGAAGTGAATATTAGATGAGGCTAGTGGGCGGGACTCTGAAGTGTCCACAGCGGTGAGACTGGAGATTAGAAAGGTCTAATTACATTAAGTCCCAATCTTCACATGTATGACGTTACTGAGCATGGTCAGTAGGCATGCAAAGATCCAGTTTTACCGCATCAGGAATGATTCGATAAAATCGGATCCGTCACCCATTGACACACATTATAAATAATGCCGCAGTATGCCAAATCCGCTCAGAAGCGTTTTTTTTTCCCAAGCCCAAAAAAAGGCCACATGTTCCATTTTTTTGGGCTTGGTAAAAAATGTTTTTTGCTGGATCTGACAGCAACCGGATTCAACCACATGCAAATGAACAACACAATAGACATCCAGCGCCTTTCAGGACGGAATGATCCCAGGAAATCCAAGATTTCTTAAAACATCTTATTATTTCTTCACATTAAAAACAGCAGCAAAAGGTCAGGCAGTTGGGATGCACTCATGATAAAAAAGGCATCGAAACCATGGCGTTTATCATGAGTGCATCCCAACTGCCTGACCTTTTGCTGCTGTTTTTAATGTGAAGAAATAATAAGATGTTTTAAGAAATCTTGGATTTCCTGGGATCATTCCGTCCTGAAAGGCGCTGGATGTCTATTGTGTTGTATGTATCAATCTTTACCAGGTGTGATCTGTGCAGCCTGGAAGACGTGGGGTCACACGCGGCGATCTGGCCTGCGATGTCGGAAGGGATGTGCAGGTGCACGCTCGCTTCCGACATCGCAGGCCAGCTGTCACACGGCACGACGTTGCCGGTGACGCGGCGGCGATGTGGGCGGAGCCATCACTCGCTGGGCTGGGCTCAGCCCAGCGAGCGATGGCTCAGGAACGCTGCGATATAGGCTGGATCGCGCCGCCAACAGTGTCAGACGGCGCAATCCAGCCTAATCGCTGGTCACAGGTTGACAGGTTTATGAACATGTTCATAAACCTGTCAACCTGCGACCAGCGATAATTTGCAGTTGCGTCACGCTGTCACACAGCGCGATGCACTTGCAATATCGCCCGCGACATCGCTGTGACGTCATTTTTCGGCGATGTCGCGGGCGACATCGCCGCGTGTTACCCCACCTTAAAGGTGGAGGTGAGCTGACTGCTTTACTTTTTTACACACTGTAGATGCAAATGAAGGTGTCGGAGTGGCCATTGAAAATCACTGGATAGAAAGTGTAAATACCGACTTCTGGAGCGCTGAGGTGGGCATCATATAAGAATGACAAATTAAGTTAAAACAGACCTTTATTGGCCCCTTGCACTGCCACTACGCATTTCGACAGTAATTCAGCTGTCTTCATCAGGTGGTACCTACTACACAGCAACGTGAGGCAGAACCTGAAAAGGTGAGCCGTCACTTGGCCCCATTAATCATACCCACCACTAGGCATTTTCAAGTGTGCGCTCTCCATTTTTTCTTTTGCATTGAAAATCAATGGACACAAATCGGACCCAGTTTTCATTCCGGTTTTTAAAAAAGAGCCGGATTTCTGCTGTATTAAAAAAACAATATGTGAGAGCGCCCTAACTCTCTGCATTGAATATGTTGCCCAGTAATTAAATGGGTAAGTGAACAAAAGAAAGTTAATAGTATGTTAATGGTAGAAATGGTTAAAAGACAACAAAGTAAAAAAGAAAATTATAATCATTCATTGTTAACTGAAACAAATGGACAAGTGGCTTCTGTCTGGGTCCCATGTGAATTTTGCTATTCAGAGCAGGTGTCTCTAAGGTCTAGAAATGATTTCCTCATTCATTCAGTCATATAATTTGATCCTTTGCCTGCAGCCCAATTTTTTTTCATTCATGCAAATACTCTTTTGTTTAATTGTAGATGTGACACGCGGTGAGCACCTTCCTACATTTCGCATGGTCTGCTTCTCCTGATTGGCATTCTGCTTTTCATTTCTCCAAAAGGGCTAAAAAATAGCAGCTTTTATTTACAGAGCAGCCTTCTGCAGATTGAAGCTTTTCTCATGATTGTAAATCCATAATGCATCTGGCAAAGTTAGCATCGAAGTCAACAGCAGCTACATTATATGGCAATCAACTATAACATTAACAACACGAAGGAGGTGAAATCCATTGATTACCTGGGAACAATAGCACCTTTCAAGATGGGGAATATTTTAGGCTGCAAGGGAATAGTCAATTCTTGATGTATTGGAAGCTGAAAAATTGACTAGTACCAAATTTTTTTTGCTTAAAAGACCCATGGCATTTTATGAAGAGGTAGAGCTTGTTGGTTGTTTCTAGTACATAGTAGTTTTAGTAGTAGTACTACAAAACACAAATAGTCCAAGGAACAAGGAAGGACAACCACTGAACCAACCATTGGGTCTTGGATACTCCGGGCTTTTTGATGCATGTGAGACAGCCATGTGAATCTATTACCTGGGAATTTCTCTGCTTATAAGGGCCTTTTCATATCTGCATTTGTATTCTATTTGGGTTGTATTCCATTTTTAACAGCATTTGTGCCCAAAAACGCAATGAAACGCATGTGTTTTTGCACCCATTGATTTCAAAGGGGAACACATAAAAAACGCAAGTAAAAGCACATTTCCTTTTCTGCAAACACAGAATGCACGCGGCTGGAGACGCTTTGGTCTGCGTTTGCAAAAAACACATGCGTTTCTGCATTTGCAGAAAATGACATGTGCTTTTACTTGCATTTTCTATGCGTTTCATTGCGCATTTGCTTTCTCCTGAAATGTTACACTTTAAAGGGTCTGCTGTTATCTCGAGATGAAGAGATCACTTTGTGCAACCCCATGCCATGGTCCAGATCCGTTCTCTCTGGCTGTGGACAGGAGCTGCACAAATTTCCTTACCCTCCAGGATCCAAGGCTTAGCTTATAATTAGCTGGGCTAGCGAGACATCACTTGTGTGCCGCACTTCACACACCTGCAGCCCTGTCAAGCTAGCAAATGGAACACTGTGTCAGGGAACCCAGAAGCTCAGGAAATTTCTCAATGGTTATCAAGCACCGACCTGGACTGTGGAGTGGGGTTGTTGCAAAGCAATTTGTTCATCTCTACTACTAATGTCTTAGAACCAGACACCAATAAACATAGACGCATCTATGCCTCCAAGGACTAGAGCCATTTCGAGGTACAGAAACAGCGCACAGGAAACGCTGTCTGCAGCGTTTTCATTTGTGCGCTGTTCAAAAGCACCCGTCCTGGAGCTCTGTGTGCAGCTGCAACTAAGGTACACTATGGGTTTCTATGGGGCCCCGTTATCAGGCAGCGTTTGCCGTTAACTCTGTCTGTTACAGCAGAAATTGCTAAGATTTTAACGCTGCCCAAATGTGACCCCACCCTATCTGTATTATTCTGTATATATACACGGCACAGTCGCGCTTCTCTCCTGTTTGCTCTGTGTAATCCTCAGTATCTGTATTATTCTGTATAAATACACTGCACAGTACCATTTCTCCTGTCCGGTATACTGGGTATAACTCTCAGTATCTATATTAGGCTAGGGTCAGACTTGCGTCTTAGTTTCTGACAGGAGCAGCACATAGCGTTACCAGCAGGTGACGCTATGCGCTGCCTGGCAATAGATCTCTATGGCAAACGGACACTTACCGCAGTCTCCAGCTCCACAGAGATCTCCAGGATATGCGCTTTTGATGAGCACACAGGAAAACACTGCAGACCGTGTTTCCTGTGCGCTGATCAAAAGCGCATATCCAGCCCTTGTCAGTGAAGCTGCCACCTGCGCCATGACAATGGTAACCATAGGGATCAATACACAGCCTGAGCGCATTGCTTCATTCTGTTAATGCTATGCGCTCAGGCTGGGAAATTCTAAGGCCCTTTTCACTTCTAATGCGCCTGTGCGCTTGGCTGCCCTGCTTGCCCTGCGCTAGCGTGAATGCCAGCGCATGTGCATTTAGGGGCAGCTACAGCCAAGCGCATAGGCAAATGGGTGCACCGCACCTGTGCTCGGTGCCCCCATTACCTTCTATGGCCGGGCGCAGCCAAGCACAGGAGCCAACATTCCTGAAGCAGGAGTGTGACTGGGCTGACATCAACGTGCATGTGCTTAGACACACCCGGAAATGCCTAATGCAATGTTTCCTGGTGCGTCTGACTAAGCGCATTCACGGTGACGTCAGCCCAGTCACACTTGGCTTCGAGGATGTCGGCTCCTGCGCTCGGCTGCACGTGGCCATAGAAGGTAATGGGGGCACCGAGCGCAGGTGCAGGGCATCCATGTGCCTTTGCACTTGGCTGCAGCTGCCCCTAAATGCAACTGCACTGATATTTGCGCTAGCACAGGGCAGGCAGGACAGCCAAGCGCACATGCGCATTAGATGTGAACTAGGCCTACATTTTTAACGGGTTCGTCAGCCTAAGCGCTGACACTAATATGACCCTAGCCTTAGGCTAGGATCACACTGGCGTCGTGCATGCGTTTTTTCCATGCATTTTTCACACTTGTCTTTTGTGAAAAACGCATGCAAAAACGCATCCATAGGCACCAGTGCAAAAAATGCATGTTGTAATTGCACAAACGCATTGCCAAAGTGACATGCGTTTTTTCCATGCGTTTTTGTCTCAGCACCAAAAAACGCATCATGCTGTGTTTTTTGGTGCGCATGTGTTTTCGTATCATGGGGCCCTATGGGCAACGCATTTGTCCAAATGACACGTGAAAACGCATACATTTTCAGGACATGCATATTTTGCATTGAATAAATGCTAAAATGAATCACGTGACCAATGAATCACATAAACAGGGGGAAGGGCATGATGAACCCTGGCCTGACCCCGGGTGTGTCGAAAGGAGCCCAGCCTCATCTAGGAATGTATGTCCACATGTGTTCCAAACATGGGCTCATTAATGTTGTGCGATACTCTGCTGTGCCACCCATGTTGACCCAATGTTTGCAAATGTGGTCTAGATGGCCGACTCAGATGTGTCCATAATCCTGACCCAGTCAGACTCATCCTCGTCTTCATCATCATCATCTGTGAGTTAACATGAAACAGTACTTTACCACTTTACCTCCCCTTTTTATTGGCTTTTTTAGGAGCCTCTCAGAACTCCAAACCAGTCGGAAACCACCTAAAAATTATGCATGCGTTAGCGCATGCGTTTTTTTAAAAAACACTCCTAAGTGTGACCCTAGCCTTATTCTGTATTTATACACTGCACAGTGCCACTTCTCCTGTCCTGTTATTGGAGAGGCGGTATTGGACTTCGGGATTTTCAGCATTTAAATGTTGTTTAAATTGATTATCACCAATATGGAAGTCATCACTTCTCTTCTGTATATGTGATGACTTTCCCTTCACTGTGCATCTGACTGCTGGGACCCCACAATCCTGAGAAGCGTGGCTTTAAAGATCACCATGTAAATGGAGCTGTGTTGGATTGTACACTCTGCGGCCACCATTCACATCTGGCTCTTTAAATAACAGCTTAAAGTGATGAGGCCACGACAACGTAAAACCAAACTTCACTGATCGGGGCTGATGGGTGATATAATACGTGGGCTGGTGGAGTTTGTTTTCCAGGGCTGTTTTTTGGTCCTAGTCCAGCCCTGAATGAGATGCACCAGTATTTATTATTATATTTACCAGGATCCTCATTAAAGTTTAAAGCTTGTTTTCTAAATTCTGAGCGGGGTTTCTTATTCTTGAGTTCAGCTGGTCTCCTTCCACATTACATTTACTGCTGCATACTTTAATTGGATAGTACAATGACAGATGCATTACACCCAGCAACTCAGATTACACATTAGAGGAAAATCAGGCAGGATAAGTACAGACTTGGACTTTAGAAGAGAAGTTCTGTGCTACTGTCACATGAAGTCATTTAATATTCAGTCGCTCTACAAAGGAAATACAAAAACTCTTTCAAGAGCATTCATCGTAAGACAAGGTATACAAATCTGTTAATGGCCGTACAAAATTGGAAAATGAAATTCTTTGAAAACTTAGAACAAATAAATAGAAACTACAAAATGAAAAAAATCACATCTAGATTTCAAAAAACATGAATCATCATAAGGAAGACATATGTGCACATTAAATAATGATTGGAAACAAGTTTTTGGTTCAATCTTCTTATTAAAGAATGCAGGGTAACAAAACAAGCGTATACTAGGGATGGGCGAGTCTACTCGCTAGGACTCGTTACTCGGCGAGTAGTAAGGGACTCGCAGGACTCGGTACTCTGCGAGTTTCCCAGCGATTACTCGCAC
>JARQOC010000009.1:108013426-108032691 GCA_033576535.1 Allobates femoralis | reverse complement strand
CTTAATTCCCCATATGGCACATGTGTTGCACATTGGACTGTTTTTAATCAGATGTTTATGTTTGGAAATTAAAAATAGCACACGTATGAGGCGAGTTGTGTGAGGTGATTTGTGCACATCTGTGTCTGTCTGTGTGGTGTGTGTGTCCCTGGGGTGTGTATGTGTGTGTCCCTGTGGGGTGAGTGCATGTGTCCCTATAGGTGTGTATGAGTGTGTGTCCCTGTGGGGTCTGTGTGTTGTGTGTGTGTCCTGGGAGTGTGTATGTGTGTGTCCCTGTGGGGTGAGTGCATGTGTCCCTATAGAGTGTGTATGTATGTGTATCCCTGTGGGGGGGGTCTGTGTGTTGTGTGTGTCTCTGTGTTTCTTTGTGGTGTGTGTGTCCCTGTGGGGTGAGTGCATATGTCCCTATAGGGTGTGTATGTATGTGTATCCCTGTCTGAGGTCTGTGTGGTGTGTGTGTCTCTGTGTTTCTTTGTGGTGTGTGTGTCCCTGTGGGGTGAGTGCATATGTCCCTATAGGGTGCGTATGTGTGTGTGTCCCTGTGGGGGGGTGCCTGTGTGGGGGTGTTGTGTGTGTCTCTGTGTTGTGTGTGTCTCTTTGTTGTTGTGTGTATGTGTGTCCCTGTGGGTGAGTGCATGTGTCCCTATAGGGTGTGTATGTGTGTGTGTCCCTGTGGGGGAGGTCTGTGTGGTGTGTGTGTGTCTGGGTTGTGTGTGTCTCTTTGTGGTGTGTGTGTGTGTGTCCCTGTGGAGTGAGTACATGTGTCCCTATAGGGTGGCTGTGTGTGTGTGTCCCTGTGGGGGCGGGTCTTTGTGGTGTGTGTGTGTCTCTGTGTTGTGTCTCTTTGTGGTGTGTGTGTCCCTATAGGGTGTGTATGTGTGTGTGTCCCTGTGGGGGGGGGTTGGTGTGGTGTGTGTGTGTGTCTGTGTTGTGTGTGTCTCTTTGTGGTATGTGTGTCCCTGTGGGGTGAGTGCATGTGTCGCTATAGGATGTGTGTGTGTCCCCGTGGGGGGGATTGTGTGTCTCTGTGTTGTGTGTCTCTTTGTGGTGCGTGTGTGTGTCCCTGTGGGGTGAGTATGTGTCGCTATAGGGTGTTTGTGTCCCCGTGGGGGGGTTGTGTGTCTCTGTGTTGTGTGTGTCTCTTTGTGGTGTGTGTGTGTTTGTTTGGGTGCGTGGTGAGTTCCAATGTTGGGGCTGCACCTTAGCGCTATACACTTGCTGTTACTCTTTGTGTGCGGGTGGTGTGTATACATGTACCCGTGCGTGGTGAATATCCCATGTTGGAGCCCCACCTTAGTGACTATATGCTGGTATATGCTGTTAGTCTTTGGCGCTTTCATTAAGCCCCACAACATAGCCTACGATGCTGTCTGGGTCCAGACGTGTGACTGTGCAAAATGTTGTGGCTGTAGCTGGCAGCTGTCGATTTTCCTCCAACACTTTTCCATTCACTTCATTAAGCCCCTCTCATTCACAACTGTCAACTGGTAACTGTCACTTTTCCCCCATTATGTAGATAGGGTCAAAAATGTTTGGTGAACTGGTAAGCGCAGGGTTAAAATTTCGCCTCACAACATAGCCTATGACGCTCTCGGGGTCCAGATGTGTGACTGTGCAAAATTTTGTGGCTGTAGTTGCGACGGTGTAGATGCCAATTCCGGATATACACACACACACACATACATACAGTGTTGGCCAAAAGTATTGACACCCCTGCAATTCTATCAGATAATACTCAGTTTCTTCCTGAAAATGATTGCAATCTCAAATTCTTTGGTATAATTATCTTCATTTAATTTGTCTTCAATGAAAAAACACAAAAGAGAATGAAGCAAAAAGCAAACATTGATCATTTCACACAAAACTCCAAAAATGGGCCGGACAAAAGTATTGGCACCCTGAGCCTAATACTTCGTTACACAACCTTTAGCCAAAACAACTGCGATCAACCGCTTCCGGTAACCATCAATGAGTTTCTTACAATGTTCTGCTGGAATTTTAGATCATTCTTCCTTGGCAAACTGCTCCAGGTCCCTGATATTTGAAGGGTGCCTTCTCCAAACTGCCATTTTTAGATCTCTCCACAGGTGTTCTATGGGATTCAGGTCTGGACTCATTGCTGGCCACCTTAGAAGTCTCCAGTGCTTTCTCTCAAACCATTTTCTAGTGATTTTTGAAGTGTGTTTTGGGTCATTGTCCTGCTGGAAGACCCATGACCTCTGAGGGAGACCCAGCTTTCTCACACTGGGCCCTACATTATGCTGCAAAATTTGTTGGTAGTCTTCAGAACTTCATAATGCCATGCACACAGTCAAGCAGTCCAGTGCCAGAGGCAGCAAAGCAACCCCAAAACATCAGGGAACCTCCGCCATGTTTGACTGTAGGGACCGTGTTCTTTTCTTTGAATGCCTCTTTTTATCTCCTGTAAACTCTATGTTGATGCCTTTGCCCGAAAAGAGAGAACATTCTTCCAAAACGTTTTAGGCTTTCTCAGGTACGTTTTGGCAAACTCCAGCCTGGCTTTTTTATGTCTTGGGGTAAGAAGTGGGGTCTTCCTGGGTCTCCTACTACCGTGTTTCCCCGAAAGTAAGCCTCCCCCGATTGTAAGGCCGCCTAGGGGGTAAAGGGGGGGCCTGCTAATGTAAGGCCTCCCCCGAATATAAGGCCTTACAACTGGGGGGGGGGCTAATGTAAGGCCCCTAGCGGGGGGGGGGAGAGAGCGGGCGCGGGTCACACGTCACGTGCGCCTGCTCATTAGATATGCACTGCATCCCCCTGTCAATCAGCGGAAGGGGGAGAAGTGCATTATGTATATGGGCCCCCTCCTGCTGGCACACTACCCCCAGCCGGTGTTCTGAGGCCCCCTGCTGCTGCTCACATCTTACCCTCCAGCGTCTTCTTGCAGCAGCCAGAGCATCGGTCCTCCTTCCCGTCCTCAGCTGTCTCCCGGATCATGTGACCGACCGATCTCAGTAGCGATGACGTCATGCGCTGCGACGGGTCACATGATCCGGGAGACAGCCGAGGACGGAGAACCGACGGCGGCTGCTGCAAGAAGACGCTGGAGGAGGTAAGATGTGAGCAGCAGCGGCTGCAAAGGGGGGGGGAGCTCACAGGGGCTCAGAACACTGTTCGGGGGCAGTGTGCCAGCAGGAGGGGGCCTGTATGCCACACTGCTGGGCTGTATCCACACTGGCTGGGGCAGTATCCACACTGCTGGGGCTGTATCCACACTGGCTGGGGCTGTATCCACACTGGCTGGGGGCTGTATCCACACTGCTGGGGCCTGTATACCCTGTGTACCTCACTGCTGGGCTGTATACCACACTGCTGGGGGCTGTATACCTGTGCTGGGGGCTGTATACTGGGGTGGCGGTCTGCTGCATTTCCCACCCTCGGCTTATACATGAGTATATACGGTGTGTGTGTGTGTGTGTATGTGAGTAGGCTGGGGCTGCCAATATAAGACCCCCCCAAAAGTAAGACAGGGGGCCACTTTTGGCCCCCAAAAAAATGTAAGACAGGGTCTTACTTTTGGGGAAATACGGTATACAGTCCCTTTTCATTCAGACGCTGACGGATAGTACGGGTTGATACTGTCGTACCCTCGGACTGCAGGGCAGCTTGAACTTGTTTGGATGTTAGTTGAGGTTCTTTATCCACCATCTGCACAATCTTGCGTTGAAATCTCTCGTCAATTTTTCTTTTCCGTCCACATCTAGGGAGGTTAGCCACAGTGCCATGGGCTTTAAATCGTCTTGATGACACTGCGCACGGTAGACACAGGAACATTCAGGTCTTTGGAGATGGACTTGTAGCCTGGAGATTGCTCATGCTTCCTCACAATTTGGTTTCTCAAGTCCTCAGACAGTTCTTGGGTCTTCTTTCTTTTCTCTCCATGCTCAATGTGGTACACACAAGGACACAGGACAGAGGTTGAGTCAACTGGCTGCAAGTGGGATTTAGTTATTGCCAACACCTGTTAGGTGCCACAGGTAAGTTACCGCTGCTGTTAGTTACACAAATTAGAGAAGCATCACATGATTTTCTAACAGTGCCAATACTTTTGTCCACCCCCTTTTTTATGTTTGGTGTGGAATTAGATCAAATTTGGCTTCAGGAAAAATCTTTTTGTGTTTTTTTCATTGAAGACAAATTAAATAAAGATAATAATACCAAAGAATTTGTGATTGCAATCATTTTCAGGAAGAAACGGAGTATTATCTGACAGAATTGCAGGGGTGTCAATACTTTTGGCCATGACTGTACATACACACATTCAGCTTTATATAATATATAAATATATATATATATATATATATATATATATATATATATATATATATACAGTGCCTACAAGTAGTATTCAACCCCCTGCAGATTTAGGTGGTTGACACATGCGGAATTAACTTGGCATTGTGACATTTGGACTGTAGATCAGCCTGGAAGTGGGAAATGCACTGCAGCTAAAAAGATTTTTAATTTTTTTTTTTTTTTTTAAAGCGTTAAAAGTTAATTCAGAGGGTCATTTATTATTCAACCCCTCAAACCACCAGCATTCTGTTTGGTCCCCCTAAAGTATTAAGAAGTAGTTCAGGCACAAAGAACAATGAGCTTCACATGTGTGGATTAATTATCTCCTTTGCCAGCCTTTTCTGACTATTTAAGACCCTCCCCAAACTTGTGAACAGCACTCAGACATGGTCAACATGGGAAAGACAAAGGAGCATTCCAAGGCCATCAGAGACAAGATCGTGGAGGGTCACAAGGCTGGCAAGGGGTACAAAACCCTTTCCAAGGAGTTGGGCCTACCTGTCTCCACTGTTGGGAGCATCATCCGGAAGTGGAAGGCTTATGGAACTACTGTTAGCCTTCCACGGCCTGGACAGCCTTTGAAAGTTTCCTCCCGTGCCGAGGCCAGGCTTGTCCGAAGAGTCAAGGCTAACCCAAGGACAACAAGGAAGGAGCTCCGGGAAGATCTCATGGCAGTGGGGACATTGGTTTCAGTCAATACCATAAGTAACGTACTCCACCGCAATGGTCTCCGTTCCAGACGAGCCCGTAAGGTACCTTTACTTTCAAAGCTTCATGTCAAGGCTCGTCTACAGTTTGCTCATCATCACTTGGAGGACTCTGAGACAGACTGGTTCAAGGTTCTATGGTCTGATGAGACCAAGATCGACATCTTTGGTGCCAACCACACACGTGACGTTTGGAGACTGGAAGGCACTGCATACGACCCCAAGAATACCATCCCTACAGTCAAGCATGGTGGTGGCAGCATCATGCTGTGGGGCTGTTTCTCAGCCAAGGGGCCTGGCCATCTGGTCCGCATCCATGGGAAGATGGATAGCACGGCCTACCTGGAGATTTTGGCCAAGAACCTCCGCTCCTACATCAAGGATCTTAAGATGGGTCGTAATTTCATCTTCCAACAAGACAACGACCCAAAGCACACAGCCAAGAAAACCAAGGCCTGGTTCAAGAGGGAAAAAATCAAGGTGATGGAGTGGCCTAGTCAGTCTCCTGACCTTAACCCAATTGAAAACTTGTGGAAGGAGCTCAAGATTAAAGTCCACATGAGACACCCAAAGAACCTAGATAACTTGGAGAAGATCTGCATGGAGGAGTGGGCCAAGATAACTCCAGAAACCTGTGCCGGCCTGATCAGGTCTTATAAAAGACGATTATTAGCTGTAATTGCAAACAAGGGTTATTCCACAAAATATTAAACCTAGGGGTTGAATAATAATTGACCCACACTTTTATGTTTAAAATTTATTAAAATTCAACTGAGCAACATAACTTTTTGGTTTGTAAGATTTATGCTTCTGTTAATAAATCCTACTCTCGTTTGCAGTTTGAAGGCTCTAACTTATTTGCATCTTATCAAACCACCTAAATCTGCAGGGGGTTGAAGACTACTTGTAGGCATGTATATAACAATTTGTGGAGGTTGTCTAGAATGAAAGAGCTAAAATCCTGTGGGGTGTTAAGGTCCAGACGGATAAGCAGGTGTTGGCTAATCGACCGGAAAGTAGACAAGTATCGTGAAAGTAGACAAGAATCAGAAGACAGCAATGATAATAGATGTGGCAGTGACCAATAACGGAAACATCAAAAAGAAGGAATATGAGAAGCTGGAAAAATACCAGGGCCTCAAAGAACAACTGGAGAAGATGTGGAAGGTGAAGGTAACAGTGATTCCAGTGGTGATATGAGCACTTGGAGCAGTGACCTCTAAGCTTGAAAAATGGCTGCAACAGATCCCAGATGCAACATGAGAACTCTCTGTCCAGAAAAGTGCAGTGCTCGAAACAACTAAGGGTCTTTTCTCATCAGGATTGTGCTGCATTTTTAATGCAATGCGTTTTACAGCTGCGCTAACGTTATCAAGCGCTAGTGTTAACGCAGCTGAACGCTTCCTATAGACTTATACGGGAGATGAATTGCAAACGCCTTGCAAACGTAATGCCAAACGCAGTCGCAGTAAAAATACATGCGTTTTCACCCAGCGCACAGGAAATGTTGACTGCAATGTTTCCTATTGCGCTAGGTAAAAACGCAAGTGTTTCTCACCGCGACTGCATTTGACATTGCGTTTACAATGTATTTTCCATATAAGTCTATGGGATGCATTCAGCTGCGTTAACGCTAGCATTTCTTAGCATTAATGCAGTGAAAAATGCATTGTAGCTAAACGCAGGGCAATGCATTTGATGTGAACTTAGCTTAAGATCCTGCGCAGAACCCTCAAACTCCTAGGGCTGTGGTAGAGGACTCAAGGATGAGGAAGGTCATAAAACCCTCAGAGGGTGAGAAGGTAGTAGTAAATATGTGGCACCTCAGGAGTCCGGTTGCCATAGTGGCATTGCCTCTCTCACAGGGGGTGATATCATGCCTGGAAGTAAGAAGGGGTCCCCTTGTCAGGTAACACTAACATCTAACACTTGTCCTGCCTTCAGACCATAAGGGGGAGCTCTAAACCCAGTTTTAGTGGAGCTTCCCTATAAATTCTGGCCTGGCGGAGGGATTAGTCAGACAGCCTGAGACAGAGAGCAGTACAAATGTCGTGGGGACTTGAGTCGGTGGGAGCTCCTCCCAGGACAGTGGAGAGCTAGTGAGACAGAGGAGTGGAGGAGAACCTGCAAAGGGAGCCGTGACCGGGCTCGCCTCAGAGGAAAGCCCTAGAAACCGGATGCCGGGAGTTCGTAGTTGTCTGGGTACTGAAGTCCTTGCAGCCAAATCCAGAGGGCAGAGGATTGAAAGTCCCCTGGCCTTGTTAAACACCTGACGGAACAGCAGCATAGCAGAGCCCGAAGCCACCACCGAGGAGCGACACCTGGAACAGGCTCAAGCTGCCTGCCATACGGGTAAAGGACTAGACATGCAGGAAGAGGGCCGCAGCAAAGCTTTAGGCAGCGAGGTGCAAGTAGCACCGCATAGAAGGAAGGCCTTTACAACCACCTGGCTAGGTGGATCCCCAATTGCTTCCCGGCTGCCTAGATCTCCATTACCATCTGACACCAGTTCCCCGATTTGCCTCATCAACCATCAAGTAAAGGTAAAGGAAACTTTCATCATCTTGTCCTGCAGTTATTTATCACACCCTCAGTCCTGCACCCAGGGCCGCACCGTCCATAGGATAGTGTGAGCCCTGTGGACCAAGCGACAGGCAGGCTGGGGGAGCGGCAGTAGTACACCGTCTTCCTGTGTGCCCTCTGCTCTAGGTAAGAAGCGGAGGTGAAATGCTGCAGGAGGCGACGGTGCTGTGGGGTGACAGCACCCCCCCCCCCCCGGTCCTCACTTCGGCGGCTGCTGGAGGGCGGCGGTGCTGGGGAGTGACAGCAACCCCCCCCCGGTCCTCACTTCAGCACTTCAGGGCTCAGGCGGCAGGGATGCTTGATGCACCCCTGCCTGCACCACACCGTATCCTATTCCCAGCATAGACTGTGTAAACTGCCCTGGGGTCCTCCGCTTTACCCATGAAGAGTCACAATATATCAGCTGCAATACCAACAGCCCCAGAGGATCTGCACTGCAGCGTCGGCCATCCATCCTGATTGCTGAAACCCACGGGTCGCTTCACGAATAAATTTCCCATATAAACTTTCCCCCATTTATTGACACCAGCCAGGGCTATGGAACTGGGTCATAGCCCCGTGACCTTCCCAAAGAAATCCCCGATTCTGTCCTGAGTACCCCTTGGTCCTGGGTGGGCATGTCTTATATACACATGTAATGTCACATGCAGGCTGGACTGGCCCACGCTAGAGCAAGTGAATACCCTTGCTGGGCCCCTGTGCAGACGTTAGCATAATACACTTTATTCTGCAAGTGCTGACAGAAGCTCCTCATCATTATTTTAACAAACTAACCAGATTATTATTATTATAACATGAATAAATTTGTGTAAAAATAAATGTACTATTTACATGTAGCTGTGATATCCCAAAGTCATGCAGCGTATTACTGCTGTGTCCAAAACATTGCATTCAACAAAGCAAGCACAGTGGATGGGATTCCTAGAAGTCTGATGCCTACAGTGCTTGTCCCCACCGCAGCACTTTTTCACTTTAGGTGTGGGTTGCTCTTCTTTCGTATCTCCGTAGCATGGTAATTTATTGCTGCAGAGTTGGAAGCTGTCACCAGCGAGTGAATGCAGGGAGAAGCAGTCCAGCCCTAAACGCAGATTGTGGGCACAGGGCGGATGTGTCCTCATTGCATTCATCCACAGTTTTCCCTCAGGTCTGGAGACACTGTGTCTAGGATGCAGTGTCTCCGGATCACCTGCACATACCCTAAGACTGGGCCAAGAAATATCTGAAGACAGATTGTTCACAGGTTTTATGTATGGACTAAGAATGACTCTTGAGTGATCAGATGGATGGGCACATGGCTGGATCAGTAATGGGCACAGACCTCCACTTCCACTCATAAACCAGTAAAGTGGAGGTTCAGATCTGTTATTGGCTGGTGTTATTAAAGATGAGCTAGTTGAACCTTTTCAGATTGAAAATGAAAGAATAATGACCCAGTCTCTTTGTCACCAGACCTAAACCTTATTGAGAATTTGAGGTCCTTCTCAAAAGGAACCTGTCACCACCCAAGGCCAGGGCCTATTAAAGTAAAAGAGCCACCTTCAGTAGCACTTATGCTGCATTCTGTGAAGGTGGCTCTTATGTCTATACCACACAAGGACACCGAAAGAAAGACTTTTATAAATTTCCGACCATGTATGCAAATATTATAAAAGGTCCAGGAGGTACGTTCTATCACCAGGACCTAAACGCCTGCCTGCTGTCAATCATCCTTCTCTGGACTCCGGGCACCATCTGATGTCATCAGCGCATGCGCTCTTCATTCAGTTCTCGGGCATGCACCGTGCACGCTGCCCATAAACTTAGATCACATGATTTAAACAGATCACGCCTGCATATAGAGGAGGCCCAAGATCCCGCCCTGCAGTGTGTTATGATCTATTCACACTTTGGGGTGGGGAGGAAAGAGGGAGGAGGGAACAGGTGCAGTGATGCTATCTGTGCAGGCGCCAGATTCCCAGCCCCAGTGTGAATACATGATAACACACTGCAGGGCAGGATCTAGGGCCTCCGCTATACACAGATGCAATCTGTTTAAGTCATGTGATCTATGCTCTCAGGCAGCACGCACGGTGCATGCCCGAAAACTAAGTGAAGGGCGCAGGCGCCAAAGACGTCAGGAGGCAGCACCCGGAGGCCAGAGGAGGATGATTGAAAGTAGACAGGCGCTTATATCCTGGGGAGAGAATGTATCCCCCGTATCTTTTATAGGTATTTGCATACATGGCGGGTGTCCCTGGAGGGTATAGACATAAGAGCCATCTTCACAGAATGCAGCATAAGTGCAGCTGAAGATGGCTTTTTTACTTTAATAGGCCCTGGGGGGGTGACAGGTTTTCTTTAAATGGGTGATATGCAGTGATGGAAAACAGTCTCCTCCCTGATCAATACCTGGGGCTGTCGTTGGTGCTGCCCAAAAAGAAGATCATCAATAAAATAAGGAATTGATTGACTCCTTGGATGGAGTTTATAACTGTTATTGAAAAGAAGGGCCGCTATATTGATCACTAAAAATTACTTTGAAATGTCAAGAAATATATTTTTATACATTTAATTGTTTATTTATTATTATCACTTTATCAGATTAAAATGAACAATTAAAATTGAAAATGTATGTTTTTCATTTAGTTGCACGATAATTCTGCACATTAATAGTTCCCAATAATTCTGCTCACAAAGATATTCTCCTAAGACATACAAAACCTCACTTTTACTTTCTTAAATCTTCAGGTTTGGGCTTTATTAAGCTTATAGATTGATCAACAGCTCTGTAGTTCAATAATAAAATGAATCATCGCATGTTCAAAACTATAATTGTCTGATAATTCTGCTTAGTGTATCGGTATATTACATATTGAATATTTTATAATATGAATTCTATATTACGCAGTTACAACAGTATATGTTTAATTCACTCTTCAATCAATGATTACTAGGATTTACAAGTTTACATAGTATAAAGATATTTTTTTTTTTGGATGAACAAAACTACAATTATTAATCAATCTAAATCACAGCGTATCCACTCAGCCATCACATTTCCATAAACTGCACTTGACTTATTGACTTGATCCGTTAGCATAATTAGGAATATATTTAAATTTACTTTAATCTAAATCTATAATTATAATTACACATGATTTCCTGACTGGAGAAGCGACATTTGTAGATGAACAGAACATAGTGGATCAGGATGATGGGGGGTATTAGAGCCCGGTCAGGCAGGAGGAACGGCGGTGATGGCTTTCCCAAAGCTCGGCCCCCGCTGCAGGAGGAAAAGTAAAAATATGCAGAACCTGAAACATCCGTCTATGTGAATACAAATTTACAGATGAAACACAGGAGCTCTAGGATAATATTTTATATATTATAGTCACATTCTGACTTTTTTTTTCCACAGATCAATAAGGCACTCTATATTATAATCTATAGACTTCACTTGGGATTCCTGACTCATACACGTGTTTTACCTCAGTCTATCGACTTGAGTAATTCTCATGCAGATATCAAACTCATCTCTATTCCCTTTCCACCAAAGTACAAAAATGACAATATTTTCTACAAGATACTATGGTAAAGTAACGTCAATTAGGACTGTAGAAGTAAGATCCTCTCTCCCTTATACAGACACTGTGATGTTGGAGATTATGATCCCAACAGGGAATTTCCAGTATTACAATATCAAAAAATTTAAAGGTAGAGGTCTGACACGTGGCACTACCACCAATCAGCTGTAAGGGTGGCTTCACACCACGGTTTTGCTGATCCGGGGCTGTCTGGTGTGAACCAGACAGCCCCAGATCAGATTTCGGCCCCATAATATTCCTGTGGGGCCGGATGGCAGCTATTTGCTTTCCGGTTTCTAGCTGTCTGGGAGGATTCGGGAGAATTCAGATTTTTCTCCAGGACAAAAAAAACGCAATTTGCAGGGTTTTTGTGTCCGGGGCAAAAAGTGACACATAACTGGATCCACCCAGATCCTCCCGGATCCGGCGCCCAATAACATGTGAGTCTATGGGTGCCAGATCGCGCCGGACATGACAGACAAATCTGTCCAGTTCCCGGATGTTGGGTGTTGAAGCTCAGCGACGGCCGGCGCTGAACTTCAGCACCTGGAGAGCTCCCCGCTGAGATTTGAGGACCGTGGCTAGCAGGGACAGCTCCTGAACCCTGCGATCTGCCGATTCTGGTACAAAGCAGGACCAGACGGCATATTTGTGTTCTGTTCTATCCGGTTCTGTCAGGTTCTGTCCAGTGTTTTCTGCAAAACACCGGACAGAACCTGATCCACCAAAACTGTGGTGTGAAGCCGCCATAAGAAGGGACTATTTTGCTCATACGAGCGAAGTGCCCCCTTGGGGCATTCACTGTTCTGTATACCTGCACAATTATTACTTAGCAGCAGCTGTACTGAGTATTGTACTGTTGTTCTGTAGAGGTGCCGGCCACACGGGGCCCTGGTAGTTGAGGGTGAGGCAAGGTCGAATCCAAGAAGCAGACCCAGCTTCAATGAGCTTGCCCCGGCCGCTTCTCAGTGTAAAAGTGAAGTCACAGTCACCCTCACTGAGTGCTAAAGCACACAGAGAGTCTAAAGTTCTCATTGAAGGTTTATTAAAACAGTCTCATGAAAACACAGGCACAAATCTTGAATGTTGCTTGGTTGGGAGTAATTACAGTAACACATTTTGCTTCAGACAGCTCTCCTCATCCCGGTGCTTCTAGACTCTCATGACTCACTGAACCATGCTATGAATTCCTGTGGTCTTCTGTAACTCAGGCCCTATCCCACCTATGGGAACCCATCCCAAAGAAAAAGCTAGTGCCTCTACCAGACAAAAGTTAATTCACCATTTGTGTTGGTGACCTGTATGCCGAGTCCAGGACAGAGTTCGCTGAACTAGCAACCTAGGAATCATTTGCTGTCTGGGGTCCTGCCAGAGGCAGACAATTACCAATACTGAGAGGGACGCATTCACATGGTTTAGTCCTTTATCCTGGGTCCAAAAGCCAGCGTGAGCCAAAGGGTCCGAGTGAATTAAATAGGACAAACGTTCTGTTCCATTTCCCTGTGTTCTTCATTTTTCTTGGGACTCTCCTACTCCCCATTGCAATGCAAACCCTTTTATTAAGCTAAGTCCACCCCTAAGGAGTATCACCAATTGTTAATAATAACTTCCATTACGAGATTAGACTAGAAAGCAGTCATCATCTTTGCCTCTAGACGGCCACACACAAATGATTAGAAATTTTAACAATGTATAATGTACACCAGTCTTAAAATAGGGATAGTTAACCCCTGACCCCTTACAGTTCTATGGAAGTGAATAATATAATACTGCAATATCCAGCACAGCAGCTACTGCATAGATACCATGTGGTTTTCCTGTGCAGGCTACACACTAAAGTAGCCATAGGACAGCAATCATTTCATACAGGTGATCGGGGAGATTGACAAGAGTCAGACCCCCAGCCATATGATTTTAAAGGATTATCACAAAAATATTAATACTTGGAAAACATATTACATTTATGCATTTAAGGGTACTTTCACACTAGCGTTTTTTTTAAATTGCGGCAGATGCGGTGAAAAAACCGCATCTGCCGCGATTAACGCATAACCGCGACACCTGCGGCACAGTTGCGGCAAGCCCCATGCAATGTCTATGGGGCTTGCGGTAAGGGTGCGGCAGATGCGGTATCGGCACTTGCGGCAGGTGCGGCCGCAAAAAAACCGCAGTCAGCTGCGTTTTTTTTCGCGGCCGCACCTGCCGCAAGTGCCGAAACCGCACTTGCCGCACCCTTACCGCAAGCCCCATAGACATTGCATGGGGCTTGCCGCAACTGTGCCGCAAGTGTCGCGGTTATGCGTTAATCGCGGCAGATGCGTTTTTTTCACCGCATCTGCCGCGATTTAAAAAAAACGCTGATGTGAAAGCAGCCTAAAATATTATTACATTTATGCATTTAAAATTATGTGTAGTGTTTCACAGTATAGGTATGTAGTCTATTGTGAAAAAGAATACTATACAAACTTGAAACACATAATAACACTACTATCAAATACTATTACAGTGTGGTTAACCAGAAACGTTTATCTCCTTTTATACCTGAAGATGGTATGTCTGTTATTGGTATGTCTCAGCTAAGGTAAATATATAGATGAGGTTAATATAATTTTTGCACTTAGTTGAACAGCAGGCCCCCAGGATCAATGTTACCGGTGGGCCCTTGGCATCCCAGTCTGACACAGCTTAGAGATCACAAGACTATCAGGGACCCCTTTTTTTCTTTAAAGTGTCTTAAAAAACAGAGATCACTATACTTTTGCTGATCCTCCAACAAACCTCCTGTATAATTACCCTCAAAGGCCCAGGGAGGCCTTTGTGAAAAAGCGGTGATAAAAGGCTAAACTCGGTGCTCCTACCACTAGAGAAAAAAGTTCTTTCTAAGCAGCATGCACCCCAAAGTGATGGCCATAGGTGAGATCTACTCCCATTTCTTTTGATCATCTTACATATTGGCTCTCTGCTTTTCTGCCTACAAATTCTCCTAAATCTACTTTCCAACATTTTTTTACTTTTAAAGGGGTGTCCAGCATGTACACATTTACAAAACTAAATGTGCCATATCCAGTAACATTATAAAATAAATAATCCACAACCCACCGATCACACTGTTGATCTACTTCCAATGCTGGCGGTGTACCCCACCGGTCTCTGTACAGAGGCTGCAGTTAATGGCAGGGTCTGCCCTAGAAGCTTTGCCACCTATTCACATGCAACATAATCAATTTTACTTTATAAAATGTCCAAGAAAAATAGCATTTAAAGCTTCCATTAATCGTAACAATAAATTGGCCTAGATTCAGTAAAGGCTAATGGGTTTCTAAATGTTGATTTGATTGACAATATCACTAATGACTATTTACATAAGTCTAAATGATTTTACTTTTCAGTTGATGCAAGAAAACAGGCACATATCACAGCTAAAACACAGGGCCGTGTTAACAACTTATTTATAGAAAGCCAATAAACAAAACTTCAAGTAGAAATCCGCACACAGTCACATTAGCATATTGTTCTGGAGTTAGTGGCTGGAAGGATTTCGCCTCTGACGCAATCGAGTTTTGTGCATTTAGCACAGCTGGCCACTGATGGATGCCGCCCAAAGCAATTCTTTCATTTGCTTTTTATTGTTGAAGCTTTACATTTTCCAACATCCATCACTGTAATTAAGTAGGTCAGATCTATAAGTCTATCCCTTGCCACAACTTCGTGATCATACAGCAATCAATATTAACAGTCACCTCAATATACTGCAGTAATGCCTCCTTGGCCTCCTATCATTTATCAATATACAGTATAAATATATACTTTATATATGTACTAGGGAAAAAAACTACTTCTCTTTTTTCTCTTTTTTTTTTTCTCTTTTTTTTCTCTTTTTTTTCTCTTTTTTCTCTTTTTTCTCCTTTTCTCTTTTTCTCTTTTTTCTCTTTTTTCTCTTTTACTTTATATATGTAGATATGCAAACATATGCTTTTAAAAAAATTCACATGAAAAATTACAGTAAAAAAACACTGAATGAAAGTGAATGAATATATATGTATATATATATACATACACAAGGTGAGAAACTTGTGGATAACTCATGAAAAACTAAAGTTATGTTAAAACCAAGCACATCATTGTTTTACTTATACAATTTTCAATACGTTTGATGTGTCACGTGACCCTCTTCCCATTGAAGAAAATAAAGTTGGATCCAAAATGGATGTTCTATTTAGGTGTATCCATAAAACAAGCCACTATATTATATATATATATATATATATATATATATATATATACACACAATGTAGACACATACAGTTAGGGCCAGAAATATTTGGACAGTGACACAATTTTCGCGAGTTGGGCTCTGCATGGCCACCACATTGGATTTGAAATGAAACCTCTACAACAGAATTCAAGTGCAGATTGTAACGTTTAATTTGAAGGGTTGAACAAAAATATCTGATAGAAAATGTAGGAATTGTACACATTTCTTTACAAACATTCCACATTTTAGGAGGTCAAAAGTAATTGGACAAATAAACATAACCCAAACAAAATATTTTTATTTTCAATATTTTGTTGCGAATCCTTTGGAGGCAATCACTGCCTTAAGTCTGAAACCCATGGACATCACCAAACGCTGGGTTTCCTCCTTCTTAATGCTTTGCCAGGCCTTTACATCCGCAGCCTTCAGGTCTTGCTTGTTTGTGGGTCTTTCTGTCTTAAGTCTGGATTTGAGCAAGTGAAATGCATGCTCAATTTGTTAAGATCTGGTGATTGACTTGGCCATTGCAGAATGTTCCACTTTTTTGCACTCATGAACTTCTGGGTAGCTTTGGCTGTATGCTTGGGGTCATTGTCCAT
This sequence comes from Allobates femoralis, assembly GCA_033576535.1. NCBI lineage: Eukaryota > Metazoa > Chordata > Amphibia > Anura > Aromobatidae > Allobates > Allobates femoralis. Next base: position 108,016,670 of record JARQOC010000009.1, on the reverse strand, counting down.
CTGTACTATGAAGCGCCGTCCAATCAACTTTGCAGCATTTGGCTGAATCTGGGCTGAAAGTATATCCCGGTACACTTCAGAATTCATCCGGCTACTCTTGTCTGCTGTTATGTCATCAATAAACACAAGTGACCCAGTGCCATTGAAAGCCATGCATGCCCATGCCATCACGTTGCCTCCACCATTTTTTACAGAGGATGTGGTGTGCCTTGGATCATGTGCCGTTCCCTTTCTTCTCCAAACTTTTTTCTTCCCATCATTCTGGTACAGGTTGATCTTTGTCTCGTCTGTCCATAGAATACTTTTCCAGAACTGAGCTGGCTTCTTGAGGTGTTTTTCAGCAAATTTAACTCTGGCCTGTCTATTTTTGGAATTGATGAATGGTTTGCATCTAGATGTGAACCCTTTGTATTTACTGTCATGGAGTCTTCTCTTTACTGTTGACTTAAAGACAGATACACCTACTTCACTGAGAGTGTTCTGGACTTCAGTTGATGTTGTGAACGGGTTCTTCTTCACCAAATAAAGTATGCGGAGATCATCCACCACTGTTGTCATCCGTGGACGTGCAGGCCTTTTAGAGTTCCCAAGCTCACCAGTCAATTCCTTTTTTCTCAGAATGTACCCAACTGTTGATTTTCCTACTCCAAGCATGTCTGCTATCTCTCTGATGGATTTTTTCTTTTTTTCAGCCTCAGGATGTTCTGCTTCACCTCAATTGAGAGTTCCTTTGACCGCATGTTGTCTGGTCGCAGCAACAGCTTCCAAATGCAAAACCACACACCTGGAATCCACCCCTGACCTTTTAACTACTTCATTGATTACAGGTTAACGAGGGAGACGTCTTCAGAGTTAATTGCAGCCCTTAGAGTCCATTGTCCAATTACTTTTGGTCCCTTGAAAAAGAAGAGGCTATGCATTACAGAGCTATGATTCCTAAACCCTTTCTCCGATTTGGATGCGGAAACTCTCATATTGCAGCTGGGAGTGTGCACTGTCAGCCCATATTATATATATATAATTGTATTTCTGAACATGTTTTTGTAAACAGCTAAAATAACAAAACTTGTGTCACTGTCCAAATATTTCTGGCCCTAACTGTACATGGTAGCTGTGTACACAATAGAGAATACACAATAGAGACTGCTGCCGGTTGTATACACAAAAGACACACTAACAACAGAGACGGCTGTGGGACATATAGACAGTGGAGACGGCTGCAGGCCATTAAGACAATGGAGATGGCTGCAGACCATGTACACAATAGAGACGGCTGCTAGTCGTAAACACAGTAAGACTGCTGCTGTCTGTACACACAATACAGAATACACAATAGAGACTGTTGCGGGCAAAATGCAGATGGCTGCGGGACACATGCAAAACGCTAACGGCTCTGGGATGTATGCATAGAGACTTCCTGCCACGTGAACAGAGGCTGCCGGCTGTATATCTTGTATACACAGCATTATCCTGTATATACAGGTCCACACTACGTACATACAGTAATATAGCATGTAGTGTGGACTTGTATATAAGGTATAGTGCTGTGTAGAAACAGTCACACAAAGACACAGAGAGACACACAAACAAACAGACACACAGACAGTATACTCACCAGTATCAGCAGCTGCTCCGTCCTGACTCCTCTTCATCCTGCCAGCTCTCCAGTTCTTCTCCCTCATGCCGGCTCCCGCTCTCCTCTCCATCCTGCCAGCACAAGCGTGATTTCCAGTTTGTACTGCGCATGTCAGCCTATTGGATGCATGCGCAGAACAAACTTAGCCAAGCCTGGCGCCACTGAAAATGTCAGTCTCAGCCAGTCTGGCTCTCTCTCTGCCTCGGGCGCACGAGCAGCGGTAGTTATAGACAGGGGAAGTGACCCGTTCTGGAGGTGAGGGGTCAGGGCTCTGAGGACAATGGCAGGAGAAAAGGCTGTAGAAGAGGTAATGGGGGGCTCTGAGGAGATCAGGGCCCACCGCCTCACCTCTCCTACTGGCTTCCTCTCCTATCAATCACCAGCGGACCTCCGACACCAGTCACTTCAAGCATGCCCTGTCCACGGCAGAAGGTAATGCGAAAACCGACAGCAGTGAAGAGCGGTGATGTTACTGAGTTACTCACATCATTGCATATCAGATATTCTGGGTTTCATGCTGCCCTCTTTGTGCCAGGTTTTGCAGAGTACAGCCAGCCTGAGTGGGAGTATCTGCTGCTAAAACCTATGAAGCTTGGTGTCAGAACAAGATTTCATAGGTTTTAGACTACAGTTTCAGGGGAAGTTGTGGGAGCACCATAGACTACATTAGAGCTTTGGGTTTTTTTGTTTTCAAATACATTTATGAAAGACAGACTGTGCCTTGCTTTATTTTCTTTTATGTCTTTTAAGTTTCCTTTTTTGAACTATGTCGGATATGGTGGACTACGTTGAATTCCCTGGACTACTTCTGACCTCAACTTTTTTGTGGAGCGAGTTCATAAATTGGTGAAACATGAAAAGAGTCTCCATTACTAACACCAGATCTTGATTTCAGCTGACAATTAGCTCACATTAATCCGACAAAACTATTACTCTTATTGCCAATGATTGCCAATGAATCAGGGCAATTGGGAGGAGCTCAAAAGATGCGCCAATTTTGGCTGTTCAGGTGAATGCCACTTCTGAGGTGGCTGCAAGCTGGTATTTTTAGGTTGGGAAGGGCCCAATAACCATGGACCTTCCCAGTCTGATAATATCAGCTCTCAGCTGCCTGATTTACCTTTCTTGGTAAGAAAAAATAGGGGGCACTGCACATTTTTTTAATGTTTATTTATTAGGTCAAATGAAGCCGAATACTCTTTAGTAGCACATGAAATCCATGAAAGGGTGCAAGTTTAGAATATGTAGTATGCTTGGGACATTATAGCAGCAGGATATCTATTTAATCTGTCACATATCACATACAGTTGTGGCCAAAAGTACTGACACCCCTGCAATTCTGTCAGATAATACTCAGTTTCTTCCTGAAAATGATTGCAATCACAAATTCTTTGGTATTATTATCTTCATTTAATTTGTCTTGAATGAAAAAACACAAAAGAGAATGAAGCAAAACTTAGGCTGGCTTCAGACTTGCAGATGCATCTGCAGCGTTTTGCAGATGCATCTGCAAGCATCAGCATGCAGACCGCGGCCCCTATGTTTATAATGGTGCGCACCGCGGTCTGCAGATGCTTGCAGACCGCCGCGCGCACCCATTCACTCCTA
>JARQOC010000009.1:107971094-108013326 GCA_033576535.1 Allobates femoralis | reverse complement strand
TACAGGAATAATCTTCTCTGATCCCCTTTGTGTTGCAACTGTCACACCCTCAATAATGGGGGCGCTCTGTTCACTGCTATCCACCCCCACACAGTGTCCACAGCCGATAGAATGACCACAGACACAGAGGCCAACTTTCGCACCGTTTCTGAGGGTCTGCCAACAATGGTTATCTGAGCACGTGTCCCTCAGACTAGGGTGGCCATCTTTAGTCTATTGAAGCATACAGTTCAACATGCAATTTTTCAGTCTTAAAATGAAAGGCTCCTGCTCTTAAATAAAGCACTTCTAAGGATGAGAATTTGCACTTATCTTTGCTCCATATACAGATATAAGCAGCATATACCAGGAGACAGTCCTTAGAAGTATTCACTGGAAAGATAGGAGATGATAAGCAGTTCTGAGCCTTGTAGTGCCGTAATAGTTGAAAGGCACTTGAATATATCCTTGTTCGTGATGCCACTTGTCACACCATTGGTAATGGGGGCTTTCTGATCACTGATATCCACCCCCATGCAGCCCACAGCCAATAGAATGACCACAGACACACTTGGGATAAAAGCTGCTTTACTTCAGCAGAACGGGAGATATAACATGGAGTAATTATTTACAGTTCATGTGAGTAGTCCACGGCAGGTACAATTCAGGTTAGAATCTGACATGCAATTGAGATTCTGGCACTTTAGGAACCCTTATTACTTAAGTGTGGCACTAGTAGAAAGTTATAATGAAGTTTAGAGTCTTTGGTGGCATAAAAGCAGAAGAGGAGATGTATAACAAGTGTATTTACAGACCTGGATTCCTGTATCTATTTCACATTATGTCACGGCCCATGTAGAAAATATACTTGAAGCAAATAACGGACAAATACGGTGAGGAGAGCGATCCTATATTTCCTCAACACATGAGCAATAGGTTTTTCTGTATAGATAGTATGACCTAATGCTGGAGAAGCACGAGTTAATCCTGACAGCGAGGACCCAGGGTTAAAAAGGGTTAAAAGTCTTTAGCCATCTTGGCTGTAGAAGTCATAGGAACATCCTAGGCTTTAGACCTGGCTGAAAATCTTGAGAAGAAGAGAAGGATGAATTCCTCTAAGTATGAAGTCTGGAGAAGGTGAGGAGACCCTTCACATGAGGTTTGCCCCTTGTCAAATCTTGTACCAGACTAAATTGGGGACTTTCTAGATCTCTGCCTTGTCTAGACGGAGACTGGAGGTAGCTCCTCCTATTGATCCTGGTGATAGGGTCACTGGCCAATAGAATAGATGCTCAATTCTCGTGTCAGATTTTACATTGTAAAGTTAATATAAATCATGCATTTCACGAGCAGACACTTTTCTCTACAATCAAGCATGAAATCATTGAAGAAAAAGGCATGATTGCACTCAGTATCCCAGTGCCTATAAGGTACTGGCTTCACTTTATATCCCTAAATTCTGCTGGTTGGCTCCCTTGTAAAATGTGTTTTTATTGCTAATTTACTCTGTAACTGGGGCTGGCTTATTAGCCTTTACCTTATTAGGTAAATATAGCCTCCTGTCTGCACTGCACAGCTGATTTGGATCTACTAGAACCTAACATCTCTTACTCTGTATCGGCCTTCCTCCAGGACCCAGGAATCATGTGACTACTGGGACAGGAGAAAGAAGCACGGTCAATTCTTTCTTAACTGTATACATAGTGCTTGTTTGACAGTGTTTTTACAATGATCAGAATGTCAGAAATGAACCACATAAGCCTTTTCTATGTGAAATCTATAGGTCTGCAAGTAGTTAATAAATAAATACTAAGTTCTAATTGGTTGTAATGTTCTATAGGTTATTCATGAGTGAGGGCCATTCTAATTATTTTTAGAGATTAAAGGGAATCTGACAGAAGGTTTTTGCTACCTCATCTATCAGTAACATAATGTAGGCAAAGAGACCCTGAATAAAATGATGTATGACATAGATTACTGTCTGAAGACATTATGACACAATCAAAGCATTTATCTGGGAGAGCTTCCTCCGCCCACACAAGACTCTCAATAGAGTGTCGGACTGCCATGCGGGTGATATTGTAGTCCTGTAATGGTAATAACCAAGTGATAAAGCCTTTAGTTTCAGTAAGCAATAGCAAAGAGCCAGATAAAATAGACACACATGATTTTTGTGTTTTAACCCTTACAGCATGCTGTCCTCAGATTACAGATTCCCTTTAATGGTAGCAGGAGCCTGCTGTATTACTATGCTATTGTAGAAGCACAAAAATTTGCAGTATTTAAAGTTGAGTTTAATAAACAGATTGCATATGTGTCCGTCTCATAGGCTAAGATGTGATATAGCTTTTTCGACTGAGATACAAGGCAAGATATACAATATAGCAGTAAAAATGGATTTTATGCCTTTCTTGTAAGAAATGGATTGGTTCATCATCCGTAGAAAGCTGGTATAAACCTGGATTTAAAAGGATTGCAAAAATGAGATCCGAGAAGAAATGCTCAGACATGAGAGTGGTATTATGGGATGACATGGAGTGCTGACTCGGATTTGATGACTGACTGCCACCTTTTATAGAGTGGTGAATGGTTCAGCATAAATCACAAATTGTTAAAATGCTAATCTACCATTCCTGAGAGCTCGCGTACATCGCACCTCCATGTTTTGATGGAATCTCCAACAGAGCGAAGTTACATGGAGGTGGCAGAGTATGTTTCTGGCATACATTGGCAGGGGGCAATCTCATTAGTATTGTTACATTTTCAGGCTCAGTGGGACATTGGCCTCCAATGTTAGAATGATAGATGGACACATGCAGAGAGCATGCAAGTAACAGCTTTTGCCCAAACTAAAAAAAAAAAGTCACATTTAAAGATAATCCAGAACAGCGTAGTAGGTGTAAAGCAATTGAGACGACTACATTTTAATATTTAATTTCCTATCCATTAAAGTTACATTTTGTGGTTATAGTGATTCCATAAACTCAATGACCTGTTCCTTTTCCAAAGCAGTAAATGTTGAAGGTTTTAATTTATATTAACAGATAAAGTCTTTTTGTTATTTTCTCTATGGAACAATAAAAACACAAGATTCAATGCAAATGTCTAATTAATAATAAATTAACTCAGCTACTACACACTTTCATAACCTCCATCATTAAATAATGCTTCTGCAGCGAACCTTCTTATTCGGTACACTTGGTCATTATGACTTGCTGAAGGTCTTTATAAAGAGCTCAGGCAATAACTACATGCACTCCGTAAACAAAAAGCTAATAAATCTTTATAATAACACCATAATAACACATGCTTTATGTTTCCGCTCCTTTTATCTAATGAGATTATTGAGAACACATACAGAAGAGTCGGAGCTTTGGTTTCAATATTTAATCTGAGGACCCAAAGTAGCTTGAAAAATGTATAAGCAAATCTAGGTAGAGAAACAGATTAGGTGTTACAAAGGACAAAGGGCTAATTAACTGTGCCTAATGCTAGGGGACTCTGGGCTATCACTGTCCCCAAGATTACCCCTGATGGTGGGTATGCCTGGCTCTCATACCTTGCCATACTCCTAGTCTAATTTTATTTATTTGTTTTCCCTCCACCCCATCAAGGGTGTGAATATGCAGGAGTGAAGGGAACATACTGACATGACCAACAGCGAAACGGATACAAAAAGATTCAAATCATCTCCAACAGGAATCTTCACCGTTGCAACAGAAACGGACACCTCAGCTTCTCAAGAGACAAGCTCCTTCAACATGGTCAGTATAGAGAATCTGTAACTGCCATGAAGTAAAACTGAAGGGGAAAAAAACAAAATCGTTTGCGCCAAACTGTTATGGATCAATACATGGGTCGGTTTATTAACCCCTCCGCTCACCTTCTCGAGTTGTGCAAGTCCGCACAACTGGATTAAACGCTCGTGCTGCTGGGCTCTCCTAGTTGAATATGTGCGGCGGGATGGAACCTGCACGTGCCCTCCGTATCTCTCTCTCTGCAAGTAACTGTTCCAAGGGAGTGGTGTAATGATGTCTGTCAAGGTCTTGCGGCCTAGAGCTGCTGGCTATCACACTTCCCAGCCGGGAAGAAAGTATATGCAGCTCCAAAAGATAATGTGATATAATGAGCGCTAAGGTACACACAAGGACTCGACCAGTGAATAGTTTACCTTTCAGCTTTAATCGACAAATAGATCCCTCTAGCCACAACGCGTTTCAACGCATATAGCGTCTTTCTAAAGTGAAGTAAAACTGGGAATGGGTAAATATAGCAGAAATGAGTGATAAAATGCTGCAGCAGGGATTAAGGCTAAGAGTAATCTCAGCCAGAAGGGAAAGGGTCCCAAACCCCTTCATTAGAAAATAAAAGGATTGTCCACTGCAATACAAGATAACAAATAAGTGGGCTCTGCAGACCCCAGAATTCACATCAGGATGCATTACTCATGAAGGGTGTCTGAAAAACTCTTACTTGTTTGTTATTTTTTCAACAATTTATTTCATATCCCCGTTTCACTGAACATGTAATTACTGGTGATATGACCATTGGAATCCTAGAGATTAAGGGAACATGGTTATTGAAATCCACTATGTGAAAGATAGTGAAATAGTGCACGTGTATGACCCCCCGCTCTCACAACACCAAAGCCATTTTAAAGTCACTGGGAGTGTTGTCTACCTTTTACAATATTTTTTTTAAATGCATATAATTCGGGTCAAAAGTCAATCTTGTCATAAGATTTTCATTACAAAATTTGCATGGTTTGCCTTGTATAGTCTATGTTTTGTACTGTGTATTGCTGGTTGCAGAGTGAATTAATTGAGATTCAGTCATTCATCCTGATATCACAGTCTGGCAAGGAGTTCATAACTTTTTCTGAGCTCCGTTCAACTGATTTATGACCACTGACAACATCACAGCTGAAAGTGCAGGGGAAACTAATACCTTGTAAAAGCAAAATAGTCACCAATTTTTAATGAAACCCAGTTGCAAAATGATTTATAAATACATGCTATTAAAAAAAAAAGCTCCCCAGAGGTAGACGACCCTTTAAGCTTTGCAGCAGCAATTTGAGTGAGACTACTTTTTCATTCTATAGACTAAGCTGACCGGCTCTGTGACATCACGAGAGGTACTTCAGCCTCCAGATGGTGGCTGTCGCATGGAGTCGGCGGAAGGTACTGTATACTCTGGGAGGATTTATTTTTTATTTTTTTATATACTGGTGGGAGAGGACAGGGGGGAGGACGGGGGGGGTAGGATAGAGGAGAGGGGGGCAGGGATAGAAGAGGGACAGACAGGGGAGACAGGGACAGACAGGGCCAGGCAAGGTTATGTAGTGAGCACCGCCTCTGGGCATGCTCAATACATAATCATGGAGCCGACATCGGATCCGATTTAGAATCGGATCCGATATCCATAGGCTCCCATTATGTAGCCCTACGGGCCATCACAGATCTGTCACGGATCCGTGGTGTCCGATTTTAGTCACGGACACCAAAATCGCAGCAGGCTGCAATTTTGGATCCGTGACTAAATCGGAAGGCTACTAGCTAATAGGCCACTAGCCAAAACTTAGACATAGACTATTTTATTTTATGGTAGGGGAAATTCACGTACATATTAAACCCTTTTTTTAAACCACAGTACACTGGATTTAAGTTTATTATCATAGTGGACCCTGGAAACCAAAATTTCCCCCTTTTTGATATGTGACCTATATAGTATGAAGAAATAAACAGTTTTTTTTCCATCTTTTCAAACTAGTAACCTGTACACACCTTTTTGAGGGACTTCCTAGATACACTTAAAGCACTTTATGACATACAGTATCAATTGTATTTATTTTGATTGATTTTTTTATAGAATTTTCATTAAATTGGGTTCCTTTCCTTTCTGTTTGGTGTATGGTATTAATAGGATGCATTAAATTTGTGGTGTTTTTTATCCTCTTTATCATGTAACAATTGTATTACGTATTTTGTTTTTAAATTTGTACCAATAACATAATTGATTTTATACCTCAATTGGGTTATAAACTCATTCTTTGTAGGTTGTTTTCACAGATTGTGCTTAAATCGGATGGCCAAAAGGACACATCCGAGCACAATCCAAGCCCCATAGGGATACATGAGAGTAAAAAAATCCCTGGTCTGTGGAGCGCTAGGACTGGAGATAAATGGCACTAGGGTTATTTTAGAAAAGGTTTCTTTATTAACCTCTTACAGGCCACTACGCGTTTCTGCAGCAGAGCGCTGCCTTCATCAGGTGATGCAAGAGGGTATTGCCAGAAAGTGACTTAATATATAAAAAAACACATCAACATATCATTGGTTGAACAATAAAACAATTAAAACAATTAATTATTACAACATTAACCCTACAGATACCAAGTTAAAACAAAGAACCCATATAAAAAATCTAAAATGACATACACTATCAATTATGCATAACATGCATAATATTATACAGAATAATAATATTAAATATTAAAAGAGCATTATAAAATAACTTTACTACACATAATCGCACTGTATGCAATACAATGAGCGGCATCGGAAGTGAGAGGAGCAGACATCGGCAGAGCGGGGAGGGTATACAATTCTTTATTCTCTATATTTTCAGGCTTTTAGTTTTTTCCCATGAACAGTGCACACGGATGTCACAGTGTAAACATCTGCGTGCAGGGCATTTTAAATAATATAATAAAGTGAGTACTAATGAGCGGCACAATAAGAGAGAGGAGCAGACACCACCAAAACAATCCTATATAATCTATATTTTCAGGATTTTAGGTTTTTGCCCAAGGTCAGTGCACACGGAGGTCACAGTGTGAATATCTGCGTGCAGGGCATTTTAACGGCATTTTTTTTTTTTTTTTTTTTCCTCCTTTCCTCCCGTGGTTCCTTGAAAAAAAAAGAAAACATATCACCGCGTGGGGCACACACAGACGTGATCTGCGTGGAAACACGGACGTGTGACTAGGGCCCAAAGGATTTCATAAATTGCAAAGGCTGCTACACAGCCCTGGGCCTAAATCCACTTCAAAAACTTTCTTCACATGCGCTCCCACCCCCTCCCCCCTTTTTGTCTTCCATAGGGATACATGGGAGCCACAATCGCATCCAAGTGTATCCGATTTGACACAGATACACTCGGATGCCTTGAAATCATGATGTGAAGGCAGCCTCAGTGTTCTTTGGATCACTGAAATTAATCTCAGGTACCTGTGATAATTGGTTTGGCAGCTGAGCCCAATAAAAGGAAAACTGGGTGTTCCACAATATTACGCAGGCCACAGTTTTCTAGTAACATGGGAAAGAAAAAGGATGTCTCTGCTGCCGAAAAGCAACAAATAGTGCAATGCCTTGGACAAGGGATAAAAACATTAGATACTGCACGAAAATGTAAGTGTGATCATCGTACTGTGAAGAGATTTGTGGCTTATTCTGAGCACCGACGTGTTTGTGCAGATAAAGGCAGAATGAGGAAGGTTTCTGCCAGGCAAGTTAATCGGATTAAGAGAGCAGCTGCTAAAAAGGCCTTACAAACCAACAAACAGATATTTGAAGCTGCTGGTGCCTCTGGAGTCCCTTGAACCTCAAGGTGTAAGATCTTTCAAAGGCTTGCTGTGGTGCATAAACCTACTATTCGGCCACCCCTAAACAGTGCTCACAAGCAGAAACGGTTGCAGTGGGCCCAGATATACATGAAGGCTAATTTTCAAACAGTCACCCTGGATGGATCCAGATGGATGGAGTAGAGGATGGTTGGTGCATGGCCACCATGTCCCAACAAGGCTGCGACATCAGCAAGGATGTGGAGGAGTCATGTTTTGGGCCGGAATCATTGGGAAACAGCTGGTAGGCCCCTTTAAGGTTCCTGAAGGTGTGAAAATGACCTCTGCAAAGTATATAGAGTTTCTGATCGAGAACCTTCTTCCATGGTACAAAAAGCAAAAATGTGCCTTTAGGAGCAAAATCATCCTCATGCATGTCAATGCACCATCTCATGCTACAAAGAATACCTCTGTGCCATTGGCTGCTATGGGTATAAAAGGAGATAAACTCATGGTGTGGCCACCATCTTCCCCTGACCTCAACCCTATAGAGAACCATAGGAGTATAATCAAGCAAAAGATCTATGAGGGTGGGAGGCAGTTCACATCAAAACAGCAGCTCTGGGAGGCCATTCTGAGATCATGCAAAGAAATACAAGCAGAAATTCTCCAGAAACTCACAAGTTCAATGGATGCAAGAATTGTGAAGGTGATATCAAAGAAAGGTCCTATGTTAACATGTAACTTGGCCTGTTAGGATGTTTTGGAGTTAAATAGCTTTTTATTTAATTGAATGTGGCCTCCTAATGCTGCAAATTCAGCAAATGAGCATTTTCAGTTCTTTCAAACATATCAAATGTTTAGAAACTCTGCTGTGCCTTATAATTTGGAACAGTGCATTTAGAGTTTTTTTTTTAAATTTTGAAGATTATACTGTTATCATTGGGAGGTTTATTCAATAAAATTTGATGTATACTCTAACGGGTGATGACTTTTATTACACTGACTGTCATTTGCAGAAAAAGAACATTTGCATAATAATGTGGAACATGGTGTAGAAGACACACACTTTTCTCAAGTCTTGCACCCCATGCAGGGTTGTTACACCCTAGTTGGCCTAAAAAAATCACAGCTACCTGTCAGGATGTCACTTATGGTAGAGTGCAAATTGACACTTCAGTGAGGAAGTAGACAAACTGTAGTGCCACCTATTGAAGGTAGCAATCCTAAAAGTCATATATTGACTCTTTTAGGACTTTTAGGATTGCAACCTTCAATAGGTGGCACTAGAGTTCGTTTACTTCCTCACTGAAATGACAATGTTCATATTTCCCAGAGGACTATTGCGGCTACAAGTCTCCTTATGCTGGCAGGCAGATTGATCTCAATAAGGAGAATAGCTATTCCTCCAGATTTAATTCACCTGAGGAAGGTAGCCCTCCGCTACCGAAATGCATAGTGGTATAATAAAAAGTTTTTAAACATCATCTCTTAATAGTGTGTTCTATATGCCCCAGCGATCCATTTATGACCGCCATTTACTTTCAAAAAGCTCATTGCTGCTTAGTCATGGTCTGCTCACTAACTCAACAGTTAGAGCTTACAACATTGAAAAAACTTTATTTTCCCAGCTATTCAGAGCTAAACGGGATGTCTAAAACTGCGACAACTGCCTTTTTATCAGTATAGTTTCCCCTTTTAAATAATAACACTTATACTTCCCTCCTGAGTTGGTGCCGCACCAGCAGTATCAGTACTCTCTCTCCCAGGGCTCTTGTGACCATGTGATGTCAAGCCATCTCTGCAGCCAATCAGCGGCCTTCACTCTTTCCACTTTCTGACAATTCACTTAGGGTGCTTTCACATTAGCGTTCCCCTCCGCAGCGTTCTGTGGAGGGGATCCGCAATGTGAACGCAGCACCGCAAGCCCCTATGTTTAGAATGGGAGCGCACGATGCTGTGCTTGACTGCGCAAGACCGTACACACCCATTCACTGCCATATGTGATCTGTGCGCAGGCGGACGCCTGCGCACAAATCACACACCCTCGCCCGCACCAGGGACGCAACATGTTGCATCCCTGGTGTGGGCGAGAGTGTGTGATTTGTGCGCAGGCATCCACCTGCGCACAGATCACATATGGCAGTGAATGGGTGCACACGGTCATGCACAGTCAAGCGCAGCACCGTGCGCTCCCATTCTAAACATAGAGGCTTGCTGTGCTGCGTTCACATTGTGGATCCCCTCTGCAGAACGCTGCAGAGGGGAACGCTAATGTGAAGACACCCTAACCTCCATAGAAAGTGAGCGCTGATATTCCTTTACTTACTTTGGATGTGTGATATGTCAAAATGCAGGAAGAGTGAAGGCTGCTGATTGACTACAGAAATGGCTTGTGACATGAGAACCTTAGAAACGTGTTAGGAGGTGTAAAATAATTATTAAGCTGACTTAAGCGACATAGCTATAGATGAGGTGACATCGATAAGGGTTCCTACCAAGAATGAAAGCTGTGTTTGCTGGCAGCATTTAGAAAAGGATGTTCTGAAGACCAGTAAGATCTTTTCAGTTATTCTATACTAGCTGTGAGCCCGATGCAAATGCATCGGGTGTCTAGAATACTATACTTTGTATGAGGATTACCGCAAGCGCGCCGCAAGTGTAACGACTCGCTGACGCCGACCAATTAGAAGCGCGGCTCAGGCAGCGACTCGCATTGGCCTCGCGGCCATTGCTCGCGCTACCTGACCGGTAAATCGTTAACTTTGAGGCCGAGCCTCTGGTTCGATTTTCGGCCAGCGACTCGCAACGGCCGCTTCGCGGCCATTGCTCGTACTCAGCCTGCGCGAGCAATGGCCTCGCGGCCATTGCTCGCGCAAGCCAGCGACTCGCATTGCTCGTCCTCAGCCTGCGCGAGCAATGGCCTCGCGGCCATTGCTCGCGCAGGCCAGCGACTCGCATTGGCCGCTACGCGGCCAATGCTTCGCCGTGCTGACGTCACAGAGTGACATAGCCACGGTCTTTTCGGGTACCCACACGAAAGTGCCTACGGCAATTATATAGTAGATACTGTACATTGCATATGGAGGGGTGAGGAGAGCGGAGGCTGGAGGGGAGAGCGGAGGCTGGAGGGGAGGGCAGAGGCTAGAGGGCAGAGCAGAGGCTGGAGGGCAGAGGCTGGAGGGGAGAGCGGAGGCTGGAAGGGAGAGCAGAGGCTGGAAGGGAGAGCGGAGGCTGGAGGGGATTGGCTGGAGGCTGGAGGGGATTGGCTGGAGGCTGGAAAGGAGAGGCTGGAGGGGAAAGGCTGGAGGGGAGAGGCTGGAGGGCAGAGGCTTTAGGGCAGAGGCTGGAGGGGAGAACGGAGGCTGGAGAGGAGAGCGGAGGCTGGAGGGGAGAGCAGAGGCTGGAGGGGAGAGCGGAGGCTGGAGGGGAGAGCGGAGGCTGGAGGGCAGAGCGGAGGCTGGAGGGCAGAGCGGAGGCTGGAGGGCAGAGCGGAGGCTGGAGGGGAGAGGCTGGAGGGGAGAGCAGAGGCTGGAGGGCAGAGGCTGGAGGGCAGAGGCTGTAGGGGAGAGCGGAGGCTGGAGGGGAGAGGCTAAAGGGGAGAGCGGAGGTTGGAGGGCAGAGGCTGGAGGGCAGAGGCTGGAGGGCAGAGGGGAGGCTGGAGGGGAAAGGCTGGAGGGGAGAGCGGATGCTGGAGGGCAGAGGCTGGAGGGGAGAGCGGAGGTTGGAGGGGAGAGCGGAGGCTGGAGGGGAGAGCGGAGGCTGGAGGGGAGAGCGGAGGCTGGAGGGCAGAGCGGAGGCTGGAGGGCAGAGCGGAAGCTGGAAGGGAGTGCAGAGGCTGGAGGAGAGGGCAGAGGCTGGAGGGTAGAGCGGAGGCTGGAAGTGAGAGCAGAGACTGGAGAGGAGAGCGGAGGCTGGAGGGGATTGGCTGGAGGCTGGAGGGGATTGGCTGGAGGCTGGAAAGGAGAGGCTGGAGGGGAAAGGCTGGAGGGGAGAGGCTGGAGGGCAGAGGCTTTAGGGCAGAGGCTTGAGGGGAGAACGGAGGCTGGAGGGGAGAGCAGAGGCTGGAGGGGAGAGCGGAGGCTGGAGGGGAGAGCGGAGGCTGGAGGGGAGAGCGGAGGCTGGAGGGCAGAGCGGAGGCTGGAGGGCAGAGCGGAGGCTGGAAGGGAGTGCGGAGGCTGGAGGAGAGGGCAGAGGCTGGAGGGTAGAGCGGAGGCTGGAAGTGAGAGCAGAGACTGGAGGGGAGAGCGGAGGCTGGAGGGGATTGGCTGGAGGCTGGAGGGGATTGGCTGGAGGCTGGAAAGGAGAGGCTGGAGGGGAAAGGCTGGAGGGGAGAGGCTGGAGGGCAGAGGCTTTAGGGCAGAGGCTGGAGGGGAGAACGGAGGCTGGAGGGGAGAGCAGAGGCTGGAGGGGAGAGCAGAGGCTGGAGGGGAGAGCGGAGGCTGGAGGGGAGAGCGGAGGCTGGAGGGGATTGGCTGGAGGCTGGAGGGGATTGGCTGGAGGCTGGAAAGGAGAGGCTGGAGGGGAAAGGCTGGAGGGGAGATGCTGGAGGGCAGAGGCTTTAGGGCAGAGGCTGGAGGGGAGAACGGAGGCTGGAGGGGAGAGCGGAGGCTGGAGGGGAGAGCGGAGGCTGGAGGGAGAGCGGAGGCTGGAGGGGAAAGCGGAGGCTGGAGGGGAGAGCGGAGGCTGGAGGGGAAAGCGGAGGCTGGAGGGGAGAGGCTGGAGGGGAGAGCGGAGGCTGGAAGGCAGAGCGGAGGCTGGAGGGCAGAGCAGAGGCTGGAGGGCAGAGCAGAGGCTGGAGGGCAGAGCAGAGGCTGGAGAGGAGAGCGGAGGCTGGAGGGGAGAGCGGAGGCTGGAGGTCAGAGCGGAGGCTGGAGGTCAGAGCGGAGGCTGGAGGTCAGAGCGGAGGCTGGAGGTCAGAGCGGAGGCTGGAGGTCAGAGCGGAGGCTGGAGGTCAGAGCGGAGGCTGGAGGGCAGAGCGGAGGCTGGAGGTCAGAGGCTGGAGGTCAGAGGCTGGAGGTCAGAGCGGAGGCTGGAGGGCAGAGCGGAGGCTGGAGGGCAGAGGCTGGAGGGGAGAGCGGAGGCTGGAGGGGAGAGCGGAGGCTGGAGGGGAGAGCGGAGGCTGGAGGGCAGAGCGGAGGCTGGAGGGCAGAGCGGAGGCTGGAGGACAGAGGCTGGAAAGGAGAGCGGAGGCTGGAGGGGAGAGCGGAGGCTGGAGGGTAGAGCGGAGGCTGGAGGGCAGAGCGGAGGCTGGAGGGCAGAGCGGAGGCTGGAGGTCAGAGCGGAGGCTGGAGGTCAGAGGCTGGAGGTCAGAGGCTGGAGGTCAGAGGCTGGAGGTCAGAGCGGAGGCTGGAGGTCAGAGCGGAGGCTGGAGGGCAGAGCGGAGGCTGGAGGGCAGAGGCTGGAGGGCAGAGCGGAGGCTGGAGGGCAGAGCGGAGGCTGGAGGGCAGAGCGGAGGCTGGAGGGCAGAGCGGAGGCTGGAGGGCAGAGGCTGGAGGGGAGAGCGGAGGCTGGAGGGGAGAGCGGAGGCTGGAGGGTAGAGCGGAGGCTGGAGGGCAGAGCGGAGGCTGGAGGTCAGAGCGGAGGCTGGAGGTCAGAGCGGAGGCTGGAGGTCAGAGGCTGGAGGTCAGAGGCTGGAGGTCAGAGCGGAGGCTGGAGGGCAGAGCGGAGGCTGGAGGGCAGAGCGGAGGCTGGAGGGCAGAGGCTGGAGGGCAGAGGCTGGAGGGCAGAGCGGAGGCTGGAGGGGAGAGCGGAGGCTGGAGGGGAGAGCGGAGACTGGAGGGGAGAGCGGAGGCTGGAGGGCAGAGCGGAGGCTGGAGGGCAGAGCGGAGGCTGGAGGGGAGAGCGGAGGCTGGAGGGGATAGGCTGGAGGGGATAGGCTGGAGGGGAGAGCGGAGGCTGGATGGCAGAGGCTGGAGGGCATAAGGGAGGCCGGAGAGGAGAACGGAGGCTGGAGGGGAGAGCGGAGGCTGGAGGGGGGGGGGTGCTGTCAGACAGATGGCCGGGGGGAGTGCAGACTCACCGCCACCGGCGTGCGTGTGCTGTAGGAGGAGAGGAGGGGCGGGCAGAGCTGCCGGACAGGAAGTTCCGTCCTCCCTCCTCTCCGGGCGCACGGCGGGCGGCTGGTGTCAGCACGGGGCCCCCCAGGGAGTGGAGGCAATGGGCCCCTCATGCCGAGTGGCGGGATGACAGCGGCGGTCGCAATGCCCGCTACGCGGGCAATGCCTCGCACGGCGTGGTGACGTCACATAGTGACAAAGCCACGGCGTGCCGGGGTCCGACAAAAACGTGCCTTCGGCAATTATATATGAGATATGGCTAACTTTGTATGACTAATACCACAGAGGATATGTGAGGTTATAACCATTTAAGCACCTCTGGTGATAAAAGGATGTACTAGTTGTTATAACTATCAGCTAACAACTGCCTTCAATAAACAACCTTGAAGTTTGATACTTTGAGTCTGACGGCCACGTACTGTGTGCGGTTGGTTTTATCCTGCATTTGCCCCCAGTGACCGACCCATTTGATCTTAGTGGTCACCTGGGGAATACTGTCAAGCAACTTTTGTGTCTTATGTTTTTAATAATTTATGCTTGTTTGGCATTTTAATAACACAAAATTAAAAGTTATATTTTAAGCTTCTTTTGTTGGGTTATGTCCACCTGTATGTAGCTAATATATTGGTTGTCAGTGAAGACCCTATTTGCTACAAAAATACAAATATTTTCACATAACATTGTAACAAGAGTCCTGGGAGAGCAATTGCTGATACCGCTGGTACAGCGCTAGCACCAAAAAGGAGTATACCGTATATACTCGTGTATAAGCCGACCCGTGTATAAGCCGACCCCCCCTACTTTTGCCCCAAAAATCTGGAAAAACCTATTGACTCGTGTATAAGCCGAGGGTGGACCCCAGCACAGGTATACAGCCCCCAGCAGTGTGGTATACAGGCCCCCCCCAGTGGTATACAGGCCTCCCCAGTGGTAGTATACAGCAGCCCCAGTGGTAGTATATAGCAGCCCCAGTGGTAGTATATAGCAGCCCCAGTGGTAGTATATAGAAGCCCCAGCAGCCCCAGTGGTAGTATATAGAAGCCCCAGCAACCCCAGTGGTAGTATACAGCAGCCCCGGCAGCCCCAGCGGTAGTATACAGCAGCCCCAGCAGCCCTAGTGGTAGTATATAGGAGCCCCACAGCCCTAGTGGTAGTATACAGCAGCCCCAGCAGCCCCAGTGGTAGTATATAGGAGCCCCACAGCCCCAGTGGTAGTATACAGCAGCCCCACAGCCCCAGTGGTAGTATACAGCAGCCCCAGCAGCCCCAGTGGTAGTATACAGCAGCCCCAGTGGTAGTATACAGCAGCCCCAGCAGCCCCAGTGGTAGTATACAGCAGCCCCGGCAGCCCCAGCGGTAGTATACAGCAGCCTCAGGAATCCAGGGCCCCCCCAGCCTTGCTCCGGTAACCTGTAAAGGAAAATATACTTATCACTGTCCCGCTGCCGTCCCCGCTCGCCGCTGCCGTCCGCGATCCTCCATCTTCATGCGTCTTCTTCCGGTTTCCTGTGTTCGTCGCCGGCAATGACGTCATTGGCGGCGACGAACACAGGAAGCCGGAAGAAGACGCATGAAGATGGAGGATCGCGGACGGCAGAGGGACAGTGATAAATATATTTTCCTTTACAGGTTACCGGAGCAAGGCTGGGGGGGCCCTGGATTACTAAGGCTGCTGTATACTACCGCTGGGGCTGCTATATACACTGGGGCCTACTTTTCAGCCCAATTTTTGGGCTGAAAAACTCGGCTTATACGCGAGTATATACGGTAAGTGTTATTATTTTAAAAGCTAAAGACATCTCCCTCTTTATTGCCATGACCATGGTCCCATCTGCCCTAAACATCATTGCCCACTTTTGTATTCTCCTATCCAAACTCATGTCATAGTTATATTCCTAGTGCTTTTAACTATTTATATCAACCTACTTTGCATATGAACATGTTATGGTTAATATTTTGCATCTTATTTTGATTATCATTTAAGCAATTTATACAACGTGATAACTTGTGTTGTACCAGGTCTGTATTAGATCTGCAATGGAAGCAGAGAGAATAATCAAGGACACAAAATATTTGATTTTGTTTAACCTGTTCCGCAGTATCTGTGCCCCTTGGATCTTGTTTCCAAACTTGTTTTTTTATAAATGCTAAGCCATTCTATTGTTTCACGAAAATCAATACAAATACATGTTAGCTGGCAAAGTCTTTAGACCAAGTCAGACACACTGACATGCTGGAACTGGCAGATGTAGAGACCCCTTGCATCTCGCCCCAAATAAGCTCTCCCTAGAAAGGGGTTTCCGCAACAAACAGGACCAAAAATTACAAGCCTGTCCAATAGTTATATTAAAACTAATGTAACTTTATAATAAAGTGGAGATGACCTAATCAATACTTAGGACCCAGTAATCTGAAGCCAATAGATGAGAGCTCTGAGAACCAACTCCTATCTGCCAGCATCTCGGTGGCTCCTCTCATTAGATGGCCAAGCATGATGTTGCGGGTGTTTCTCACTGCACCAAAAATAACCTAGAGATCACAAGAGATGCCAGGGATTCTGGCAGGTAGGAGGTGGTTGGCAAGGCTCCAGCTCAGCAGCCACGGACTTCCTGCGTGGCCCCTCCACGTGTTTTGAGAATTGATTCACTCATTTTTAATACAAAAAAACAAAATGTGATTGATTAGTAAAAAGAAATCTTGCAAAGATTCATGACAATATTAGATAGTTCATGAACACAATTCAGATCATCCTGAAAGGCCAAAGTTCATTGATCCAATAATCTCTCTTACAAAAAAGCTTCCTAACCTTGCCAGAGAATAATATCTATCTGGAAATATAGTAGGTCATTCATCCCTGACTTATTTTATCTTCTCATCCATTATTTCTAATAATGTGATAGTGTGATAGCTCAATCTTTATTGTTAATTTAATTACAAGTACAAGGCTTTGTAGCTTTCATTTTGATTGCCAAATCCTTTTTCGAATGGATGAGTGAATACACACCATTCTCAATTCTATAAGAGGGTAAGAAAAGACTACAGACTGCATTGTTCTTCCCAAATACTGGAGACCCCTTCAAAGAAGGCAAAGTCTACGTTCACATTCACACATTTGTGTCACTATTACTATCCGAGATACATGGACCTTCTTATTTTTCTCAGGCATCATTGTAGATGCATACGTTTTTTTCCTTATCCTTTTTTTATCACTGACACAAGTGAACTAGCTGAACACTTTTTTTATCCAGAGATGAAGAGAGGAAATCCAGCACTCTGAAATTAGACTTTAAAAAACTTGTATGTTTATTTCAGGAACATACAGATGAATAAAAAAGGCAGTATCAGTTAATCAAAAACCAACAAGTTTCATCCATGAGGCCTTAGTCATGGTTGAATCGTGTTCCTAAACCAAAAAAAACAATGAGATCTTAGTCATAATTGACCCATGTTCCTAAAATCAAAATATACAAGTTTTTTTAAGTCCAATTTCGGAGTGCTGGATTTCCTTTATTCATCTGTCATCCACAAGCTCATGTGACTGTGCACTTGGATCAAGAGGTAATTGCAAGATCGGTAAGCTGGATCTTATTTCTATTTGCTTTTTTCATCCACAGACTTAACAATTGATCAATTGAAAATGGATGACACTAGGAAGGAACTCTTTAGTACAAGGTGTGTCTTCCCAGCTTCATTCGTGTCTCACGGATCCCCATAAACTTCATTTGCCGAGTCCAGTCTGCAAAAATGTATTAAAGTACCTGCTCCGAGTCTTATGGAACGGATTCATAATCCATTTTTAAACCTGGTGTATGTATGTACCAATTAACTTTATGGGTCAGCGTGCTGTCCGAGAAAAAAGCGGACAGCAGTCAGATGTGTCATACAGATGTGTTTGAGTTTAAACTTAAGGGTGTCTTCACATTTAATGTTTTGTTGAAAAATTTATATTTTTTTGAGTGGTGATCACTCCTTTATCATACCATTTATGTATAATAAAATAATTACTGTACAGGTTTATTATAATTATGTAATCTTTGGCAGGTGGTAAAAAAAGCCTAAGAAAGGGTCATCTTTACTACCCACCCAAGGACTCAGACCCAATTTATACATATATCCATAAATCTGCAGAAAGTAGAGAGTCCATAACAGTATCACGCAAGAATATCTGTTAACTACACATGTACCATATATAATACTATGGTAAAATCACATTAGCACTTCCACTTTTGTACATGCAGCTGCATAGAACACTGCACCAACTGCCTATGTGCTGTAGGAGGGCTGCCGGACACATAGTCGATTGGAGGTGTGAATAGTAGAGGTTTTTTCTACTGATGTAAGCCCAGGTGAAGATCTAGTACACTTATTACTAAGAGAGTTAATAGGGCACATCAAGATGTGGTTTTACGGGCAGGTGAAGAGATGGGAGGGTTTGGATGCTCACATACACCCACTTTTGGGATTGTTATGTGGCGCCCCTGAGGGTCCAGTCACCACAGAGGTACTGCACCTCAGCCAGAGGTGTGATATCCTACTCTCGGGTAAAGAGGGAATATAACCCGGTACCCACACACTAGCATCCAACACCGCACCACTCCAAGCCAGTGGATCTGGGCGGATCCTGTTAAGGGAGGGCCCTATCTCAGGCTGGAGGGGAACTAGGTAGAGGGTGGAGGAAGTAGAAAGAGGAGCATTAGGAAGTAGTGAAGCGAGTGGTGACAGCATAGAGGACTTAGATGACATGACTGACGTCAGGGAGACGCGAAGAAACGTCAAGAAGAAGATAGTTAGTCAGGGAGTTGGTGACAGGAGTCTGTCAGAAGTGGGCAGAGAGAGTCATCTTGGGAACTGGAGCCGGTTGTAGCTTGTCCCAGGACAAGGAAAGGTGAAGATGGATGGAAGAGCCAGTGAGGGTCTCTAGAGTTAGTGAAGGAGTCCTAGGGGCACGGGAATTGAGGAATTCACCTGTGGTGCCCGTATCCACGCCGACCATGATCAGAGTCAGGTGGAGGGACTGGGCCACAGAGGGGACCGGCCCCAGACTGGGGGAGAGACTGTAGGATTCAGCTAGCTAACCGGAGGCTGTGGTATCTTCAAGTGCAGCAGCCAAAGCCACACTTAGGCTATGTGCGCACGGTGGGCGGGTTTGTGGCGGCGGCGGCTGGGCGGGACCCGACAGGAAGCTCCGGAGCCGTCCACCGGCTTCCTGTCGGGTATGTGCGGCGGGAGACGGGCGGGTGCACAGCGGGTTAGTGCCGGCCGTTCTGCAGCGGCTGGAAGCAGTACATGATTCTGCTTGCAGCCGCTGCAGAACCGGCCGGATTATAGAACAAGCTCATTCTTTGCTAACCCGCTGGGAACCCAGCGGGTTAGCAACGGATGAGCATGTGTAAACCGCCGCTGTGTGCACAGCGGGTGTCGGTTTACATAGGTTTCTATGTTAATCCAAACGCCGGTTTGGATTAACATAAATTTACATGAAATTTATGTAAAGCGACCGGCGATTTACACACCTAATCCGGCCCTAACCCGACCAGTGCGCACATACCCTTAATCTCTGAAAAGGCAGCCACATAGGGTCAAGGGGACTGAGAGGACGTTGCCCAACAGAACCCGTGGCTGCTGGCTTGGGATACTGAGTGTGAGGTGCAGGGCAGGAGGGTGAGAGCCAGTGCCGAGAGATGAGGGGCAGAATGGAGCCTGGGACTGCCTTTTCAGTCCCCAGCCTCAGGGACTGCTGTAACTTATAAGTTATTTTTCTGCAGTTTTATAGGCCCCTTTAGCTCAGAGAGGGATAGATAGGGAGCAGCTAGGAAGGTGCAGGGACAGGTAGTGATAGTGCAGGGGCTTAGATCCAGGTGACAGTTTCCCTTTAAATAGAAAACCATTCCTGTCATTCCCTCAACCACCAGCTGAGTAGCATCGTCTCAGTGCATAAAATACAAAATAAACAATGGTAAATGCCTTAATATGCACCAGAGCCACAAAGATCTGTACTGTAGTCAGAATACACAAAATAGCAAGCATATAGTAGAATCAATGATATGTCTTCAGAATAGTGTGTAACAGTATGTAGATGATAAGTAGCGCAAAGGTTTCACTAGATGAGTGTTGTCCCAAAGTCTCTGAATAATCACTGCATGGATATGTCCTCTGGTCTTGATGAAGTGTGTAGTTTTACCCACACTTGCTAATGCAATCAAACCTCTCTTGCTAAAGGGCTCTCCTGCGCTAAAAAATATCCTGTGATAGTGTTCAATGCACAGGAGAGCCCATAGCAAGTGACGTTACATTGCTTGAATAACAGTACTTTAATGAGTGTCTGAGCAAGTGTCATGATCCGCTGTCTCCATTTCTCATTGTTCCTGGCTGCAAACGTACACCCCCCCCATTACCATGAATACAATGTCTCTTAAGGCTTCTGCTTGCAATCGGTCTCAGCTGTTCTGTATTTAAGCAGGTCCAATATGAGGTTGGCCAGTGTGCCATGAGGTGTGTAGTATTCCAGCAGTGATGCTTTGATGGAGGACTTGTATGTTCTCATGTGTCAGAATGCATCTAGCTCTCTGAGTATAGGGGGGCCCAGGGCTCTGTCACCCCCTTCCTGGAGGATCCTGTATTTCTGTAGGAATATGCTAATATGTTTAATGTAATATTTGTTTGTTACGAGTATTTATGCGGCCATCTGTACTTCTGCTTCCCTGGTACTTGGAGTAAGCTAGGGTTAAATGAGCTAGTGAACTATTGTCCTATGAATAAAATCAGCTGGTGGACATGTCTGGGCAGGAGTGTCACAGAGGAGAGAGTGTGTGAAGCATACCATGCCTGTGGAAGGTGTAGAAGTGAGGAGCCCCAAGGTATAATTTGGTCGGATCCTCTGGATCACCCTGGGATTTTGAGTACAGGAGCTGGGACATTATTTCAGGATGTATGTGAGTTAAATCATCAGTAAGTGGATGCTCGAACTTAGTCTTAAACGGTCTCCTGGGAAGTGGCTGTGTCCTATGGTACCTGGAGAAAATGGGTAGACAAGGGCGCAATGGGTCTTATCTGTTTAGTGCAAAGGAGTGTATGCAGTGTATGAACTGCTCACCTTATAGGGTTGTGTGACCCACAATCTTTATGTCAGGCATCAAACAGCTGCTGCAGGATCCCCCACCTCAAAGGATGGATGTAATCCAACAGGACAAAAAGATCATTTGATCCACGCTGCTGTATAAAAGACATGTCCTCTGTATGGTGAACTGATGATATTTATTCTTTATTCCTACGCGTTTCAAGGTCATCCTGACCTCTTCCTCTGGGAAACATCAGTAGAATGGCAAGCAAGTATCACATTTGGACATATAGAAACAATTGAAGCCAATCAAAAGCAGACACATTTCAATATCGTAAAATAGGAGGTTTCTAATGACGTCAAAGATTTCACTACTCCTCCTATAGGATAGATGTGGATTTTAGCTGGATCGACCCTGAAACGCTCTGGCATTCTCATAAGAAGATCATATACAGTTTTCAAGTTAATATACAATAAAATAAACATAAAAATGTATTAAATTATCAATTAAAAATCCTTTTAAAACATATCAAATAATTTAAAACATTAACTGTTTAAACACAATAATTAAAATATTTTAGGACTGCACTGTATTCACACATATGAGAACTAACACACACTGGTATCTTTGTTTGGAATATAAGTCTATTATCATTATAGCTAACTGGGATGGTTCAATATTTCCATTTGTAGAGTTGTCTTAATAAACGCTATAGTTATATCCAATTAGTGGATATAATCCTGATCCCCATAGATATAAGTTCATAGTGGTACTATAGAAAGAAATGCAGTTTACCTGAGATCAAACCACATCACAATCACCAGTGCAGAAGTCACAGTTTTTTGCTATTCATGTACATACTTCAGAATATTATGACATACCAAATTATGGAGAAATGAGTAGATGAGCCACCACCCTGGTGTTCGAATTCGATTTGATTCGTCGAATTGGGGGGTGTTCGTCGAATGTTCATCAAATGTTCATCGAACACCGTCAAACTCCATGCATACACATATAAAACATCTTCTAACTTAGGACCGGCGGGGAGAGCAACTCCAGGGTGCTGGGAATGTAGCACCAGGGAGTGGGGAGCAAAAAGACCCAGGCGGGGAACCCGGCGGTGAGAAGACTTCACCACTGGCTTTCCTGCTCTGTGCTGCGCTCCCCACTCCCTGATGCCCCCTCCCCACTCCCTGGAGCTGCTCCCCCGCCCGGTCCTAAGTTAGGATCAGGCGGTAAGGAGGCGGGGGAAGCAATGAGGTGGCATCAGGGAGCGGGGGGTGGAGTACAGAGCAGGAAAGCCGGCGGTGAAGCCTTCTCACCGCTGGCTTTCCCGCCAGTTATTTCAAATGATCAGCTGATGCTAATCAGCTGTTCAATTGAAGTAGCCGAGATGCTGTCATGGTCCATGTGAGTTCTTATGTGGCGCCCTGCTCATGCAGGTAGCCACAGACTTCTCTAATGCACAGCTGGGTTTCCACAGCAGGTATCTACCACATACAACACCTTCCAACCCGGCACAGTAGGGGGAGCTCCACTTGCTGCCCTTAGGCAAGATCCCCTTTAAATACTGCTGCTGGGGGAGGAGTAAGTCAGAGTGTGCAGACACTAAGAGAGCTGCAAAGACGTCTTGGTGGTCGGTGCTGCGTTTAGGCCCGAACCAGTTACCTGGAGTGGCCCTTCTACGTCCGGCCAGCCTAAGTGGGACTGAAAGCGAGGAGCAGTGAGCCAAGAGGGAGTTAGGAAGAGCTTGAGGAAGTTCACACAAAGAGAACCACC
The DNA here is from genome assembly GCA_033576535.1 of Allobates femoralis. Lineage (NCBI taxonomy): Eukaryota > Metazoa > Chordata > Amphibia > Anura > Aromobatidae > Allobates > Allobates femoralis. The sequence continues at coordinate 107,990,890 of JARQOC010000009.1, read as the reverse complement.
GGATATTGGGGATTCGCACCTGTGGAATACTATAGGACTACAGAAAACCCTGTTGCACCGTGGAGGCTTCGGCTACCCGGTTTCCTCTGTGGGTCAGGAGAGGGAGCCAGACACAGCAGCGTAGCATCGCAGTGTTCAGAGAAGGTAACCCGGAGACCGCACAGGAGGAGAGACAGACACTACAGTCAGGAAGAGAGAGGAGGCAAGTCTGGCTGCAAGCAGGCTGTGCTTCATTCACATGTAGGAACAGGGGAGGCTTTATACCCACTTGCTGTGGGGATCCACTGTGCAACCCTGTCACCTGTCGGTACCCTGGACGTATTTACCTGCTAAACATCAGTAAGAGGTAAAAGAGACTTCTTCTGTGTGTGTGCATCATTCCTCCCCATCACCGGCCCCACGCATAGACTGCTCCAGCACTCCCTATGCCAACACAGCTCCCCTCCAAACTGCCCCTTTACACCCTGCTCACCCCGGAGGTCCAGTCCTACCTGTGCAGGACTTTACCATCTTAGCCGCGATACCATCTACCTCCGGCAGACTTTGGCGGCACTGGTGCAAATCACCAGAAACTAAAGGTGGCGTCACGACAACAAACTCTGTAAATAGACCCCTGTAAATATCACCCGTTTTCAAAAGATACCCCTGGACACGGGTCAGGCGCGTCCGCCATTCCCTGTGACACAGCAGTTAACCCTTGCAGCCTGACACCTGAGTACCCCAAAGCCTGGACGCTACACATGCAGCATGAACTCACATGAACTTTCCCACGGCCACCCAGCGCACAGCTCAGCTTGGTTCTCTATCAGAGATGCAGCTGAGCTTAAGAAGAAAACTAGATTGGACTACGTTGGACGGAAGATCATTTTTTAATAAAAATGGAGTCTGTGTTGTTTTATTTTTTTGTAACAAAGAATTTTTTCTGTGTTGTGTTTTTTTTTTTTTTTTTTAAACTTTACCAGAAATTCATGGCGGTCATGTCTAATATTGGCGTGACCCCATGAATTTTGGGGTTACGGCCAGCTGATAATACAAAGCTTGCCCTAACTCCTTTATTACCCAGTGAGCCACTGCACCAGGGCCCTGGATGAGCTAGATACAGCACCAGAAGATGGCGCTTCTAAGAATGCGCCATTTTCTGGGGTGGCTGCGGGCTGCAATTGGCAGTGGGGTGGGGTTCAGAAAGCTTGGGCTTCCCTGCACTGCAGATTCCAGCCAAACAACTGCCTAGTTGTACCTGGTGGACTTAGAAATAGCGCGAATTCCCACACATTTTTCTTCTTTTTTTGTATTATTTCATGAAATTCGTGAAATAATATAAAAAAAGGGCTTCCCTATATTTCTGTTTCCAGGCAGGTAAAAATAGGCAGCTTGGGGCTGTGGGCAGCCCATTACTGCCTGCTGTACCTGGCTGGCGTACACAAATACGGCGAAGCCCACGTCGAAATTTTTACGAAAAATTCATAAAACAATCTAAAAGAAAGGGACTGCATCTTTATTAACCCTTCGACCATCTACTCTGTCATAGAGATGATGGTCGAGTGGTTAATAAAGATGCAGTTCCTTTTTTTCTTATTGTTTTATGAATTTTTCAGAAAAATTTCGACGTGGGCTCCAACTTTTTTTTTGTATGCCTGCCATGTACAGCAGGCAGCAAAGGGCTGCCTCCAACCCCCAGGTGCCTATTTGTACCTGCCTTGAAGCATAAATATAGGGAAGCACTTTTCTGGGGTGGCTGTGGGCTGCAATTTGCAGTAGGAGGGGGGGGCAGTAAGCTTTCACTGCAGATTCCAGCCCCCAGCTGCCTAATTACACCTGGCTGAACATAGAAATAATAAAAAAAGGGCTTCCCTATATTTCTGTTTCCAGGCAGGTACAAATAGGCACCTGAGGGTTGGTGGCAGCAACACAACACAGAGAAAAAATTCTTTATTAGAAAAAACAACAAAACAACACTTAGACTCCATCTTTATTAAAAAATTATCTTCCGCCGACGTAGTCCAATCCAGTTTTCTTCTTTAGCTCCGCTACATTTCTGGTAGAGAACCTCTACCAAAGATGTATCTGAGCTGTGCGCTGGGTGGCCGTGGGAAAGTTCATGTGAGTTCATGCTGCATGAACTCACATGAACCCTGACAGCACCGCAGCTACTTCAAATGAACAGCTGATCATTTGAAATAACAGTCAGGAAAACCAGCGGTGAGACTTCACTGGCGTCTTTCCTGCTGTGTGCTGCGCTCCCCGCACTCTGATGCCCCCTCATCGCTACCCCCGCCGCCTCCCCGCCTGATCCTAAGTTAGGACCGGGAGGGGGGAGCAGCTCCAGGGAACGGGAGGGGGCATCATGGTGCAGGGAGCGCAGCACAGAGCAGGAAAGCCGGCGGTGAAGTCTTCTCACTGCCGCCGACTTCCTCGCCCGGGTCCTTCACTCTCCACTCCCTGGTGCTGCGCTCCCCACACGGTCCTAACTCAGCATTGGGATGTGAGGTGGATGGGGGAGCGGAGGATCGGCATGGGAGGCTGCGGGGGGCAGAGGATCAGTCTGTGAATGATTGTTTAAAAGCCGGCAGCTTTTTACCGCCGGCTTTTAAACAATCATGCCCCCATTTAAGCCAGTTCCTCTGCCCCTAGACCGCTTTATCGGGTCCTTTTGGTGAACGAACTGCTATCGAACATAACCTCGATCTGCCGAATTTGAAGCTAATTGTTTGCTAATTGTTCGTCGAATGACTCGAACACCGCCCAAAACAGTTCGAATTTGAGATTGGCGAACATTTCGAATCGAACATCGCTTATCTCTAGAAATGAGTGTAAGTACTTATCCTGGCAAGCAGACATTAGCCTACCCAATAAAGGAGCAGGGAATGATAATGTTTAGAATATATGTCTCCAACACCCATCTGGATCTTATCAACAAGCCCACATTGATTATTTCCGTACCGACAAAGAAGCAGGGTAGGACAGCGATTGGAATATCTGTCTATAATGGTACCTTTATACGCCGCTACCGAAAGGTAGAAACCAGCAGGTGTTGGATACAATTGTACCTTTTACCTTCAAACACCGTGAAGTGGCGGCGTGTAATTCGGGTTGTTGCCACCTGTCTCTTTGGATACCTGTATTTCAGCCGTGCTGAAAAACAAGCAGGTATAAACCCTATGGTAGCAGCGTGTAATCGGGGCACAGGTACAGTATTTGAGTTACCTGGGGCGTGCTACAGCGTCATGTATACCACGCCCCATCAGCTATCATTGGTGGGGACTACTGTGCACCCATTGGCTGTCCCTGTACGGGGCGGCATATTTAACGATCTGACCAGTCACTACACATTTGCTATAGCGTCATGAAATAGCCAGCCTCCCTGCGCTGGCTGGCCAATCATGATGTTATTGCATTGTCCAAATACCGTACGAACGCCGCGTAATACACAACTCTGTCACGCCTAGGTAGTTACGGCGCACAATATGTACGGCCAGATTCCCTTGTGGTGGCGGCGTCTAAATCAGGGATGTTACTCTACAGAAGGTAACCTGCGGCACCCGTCGGCACTTCCGGGGAACGAAAATACCTTCTGTGGAGCACCTTGTAGCGGCGTGTATTTGCGGTATCAGGTACCGTTAGCAACTGTTGAAACCGCGCGCGTGCACGCGCGGTGCCTACCTGTTGCTACCTTCGGTAGCGGCGTGTAAAGGTACCATAACAGATATTTGTAATTGTTATAGACAGATAATCCAAACGCTGTCATTTCCAAACACTGCCCCTTTATCAGTGCGGGTAAACTAATGTCTGCTTGCCAGCGTAAGTACTTCCACTTATTTTTACATAATTTGGTATGTCGCAATATTCAGAAGTATGTACATAAATAGCAAAAAACTGTGATTTCTGCATTGGCGATTGCGATGTGGCTTGATCTCATGGTGCAAGATCTTGTTTCAATGTGATCTGCATTACTTTCTGTGGCACCACTATGAACTTATATGTATGGGGATTGGGATTATATCCACTAATTGGATTGAAGGATAATGCATTTATTAAGACAACTCTACAAATGGAAATATTGACATATTCCTGTTAAGGTACCGTCACACGCGACAATTTTGCTAGGCAATTTCACTGGCAATTTGCTGGTTGCAGTGAAATCATGGACACACTGTTCTATTTTGTTGCTGTGTACAAATGTGACGGTACCTTTAGCTATGATGATAATAGACCTAGATTCCAAACAAGGTTACCAGTGAGTGTTAGTTCTAATATCTGTGAATACAGTGTAGTTCTAAAATATTTTATTTATTGTGTTTAAAAAGTTTGGGCCATTTCACATCTGTGCGCCGATGCGTTTGCCAACATTGTGCTAGCGCAGGTGCAAGCACGAGTGCTAGCACAGCCAAGCGCAGGCCAGCGCATCGGTGCACAGATGCAGCTCATTGAGCTAACGCCACCATTGCCCTCTATGGCCGAGTGCACTGTACCGCATCCCAGAAGAACAAGTGTAACAGGGCCTGTGTAACAGCACATGCGCTAGTCCGGACGTGTCATGCGACGTTTCCGATGCGTCCAGAATAAGCACTTGCACTTCCGGGATGTGGTGTGGTGCGCTCGGCCATAGAAGGTAATGGTGGTGCTAGCACAATGCGCTACATCTGTATGCCGATGCGCTGGTCTGCGCTTGGCTGTGATAGCACATGGGCTAGCGCAATGCTGGCTAATGCATCGGCGCATAGCTGTGAACTAGGCCTTAATGTTTTAAATTATTTTATATGTTTTAAAAGGATTTTTAATTGATAATTTAATAAATTTTATGTATATTTCATTGTATATTAAGTTGAAAACTGTATATAATCTTCTTATGAGAATGCCTGAGTGTTTCAGGGTCGATCCAGCTAAAGCCCACATCTATCCTATAGGAAGTGTAGAGAACTTTGTGACGTCATTAGAAACCTCCTATTTTCCGTCATTGAAATGCGTCTGCTTTTGGTTGGCTTCATTAGTTTATATATGTCCAAATTTGATTCTTGCTGGCCTTTCTATTTATGTATCCCTGAGGAAGAGGTCGGGACGACCTTGAAACGAGTAGGAATAAAGAATAAAGATCATCAGTTCACCACATAGAAGACATATCTTTTATACAGCAGCGAGGATCAAATTATGGCACCTGATCCAGTGAGCCTGCAACATAGTTAAATGTATCATCAAGGTGCTAGAGGTCAATGTTCTTTGTCTAACGGTTGCCTTGACTGATTCTTGGGACGGATCCTTGTGGGTGGGACAAGGCTGTAGCTGTAACGAGACTATATGATTTTACTGAGAAACACTGTGGTTTGCTTCAAATTGTAATGAAGTAAACAACCTTGTAAACATAATGTTGAAGAGTTGTTCCTGCATTAAATCCGACTTTTCAAATAAGATTGATGAAAAGACTTCTAGTCTCTGTGTCTACACTGTCTTTGGATGAGTGAGACTGTGTCAAGGACTGTTACACTGGGAGATGGTCGGGGCACAGACTGCTAATCCAGGGCTGTACTCCATCTGAAGATCAGCCTAGCCCGCGACTATTACCAATTCCCCTTACCGCCGCCCACCAACATGAGGGTGGCCCACTTGATGATTTGTGCTCTACCTATCAGTAATGTGCACACTTACTAATATAGAGCAAAGGGTTTACTTCTCCCCTCTCTGTCTCTGAAGACAACAGCCCTTTTTGTGCTTCTTGCCTAGTACTAGTACTGTAGTTTAATTCCCTGCAAATCTCCTGCCTGAGAAAGTCCTTGTTAAGTGAAAAATAAATGTTTTATAGGTTGCGGCTAGTGTCTCCCTCTTCAACTCATCACCCTAGGTACTGGACCTTCTGGGCCTAATGTCAAAATTGCCACAAGTTCATTGTAAAAGTGGGGAAGGAAAAAGAATAGAAGAGAAAATAAAGAGAAAGGAATTAACAGTGATGAGAGGTTATGATGGAACGTAAAGCCAGAAAAAAAATACATTTTCCAATAGTCTTTGATTTGTGTCATAAATACATTTTTTAGACCAGAATCTTAGGGCAGGGTAGTGTCCTTTCCATGAATATTCCCAAAATCATGTCAGTATAGATCGGAGTTGAAACGTATTCACCAGAACAAGTAACTGTGGATCGTAACATACATAGTAACATAGTAACATAGTTTTTAAGGTTGAAGGAAGACTTTAAGTCCATCTAGTTCAACCCATAGCCTAACATGTTGATCCATGTTGATACAGTACATCGAAAGCTGAGCCATCAACAGAGACAGCAAAGAGTCACCAGATCACAATGTAATATGGGAGCCATAAAGGTACAGTACAGAAGGAGGAATAGGGTAGACAAACCCACAAAACAAACACAAGTAAACAATACTCAGATGATCATTTACATGTTTAATGGCATTGACATCATCATCAACATAGGGGCCTTCAATCAGCCCTCAAATAAGAAATGTGTTTTTGGTTTGTTGGTTTTTATACTTTACAGTGCTATGGAGACGAAGGGGTTTAAGCCGCGCAGCTGTAAAAATGTCCAAAAACTGCAGTGTTTCCGTTTTCTAATTTAATAAGTCAACGCGTTTCAGATATTCATCTTCATCCATCTTTGTCCTGATGAAGGAGATGTTAATTTCTGTCTCAAAATGTTTTTATTAGGGGATTTTTTTATAAACAGGGGAGAACACAAGGGGAAGGGGAGTAGGATAAAAGTTAACGTACCTACAAAAACGTACAGAGTTCTATAAAAAATGATACAAACATTTTATGAAAACCTTTCTTTGTTTTCGCAGGTTACAAACCTTGTTTACACTAAAGGAATAAAGTATATATGTTGTTTGTATGTCGTTACTAAATATATAACATAGTGAGATAAATTCAAACCCTAGTTAAGAATCATTAAGAGGTACCTTTACACGCCGCGACGGCAGGCTGATACATCCGCTAACTTCACGTGCACGAGCACGCTCAAACGGTTAAAACGGTCAACGCATCACCTTTACACGCCGCGACAAGATGCGCTACGCCACGCTACATCTATAGCTAGCTACATCGCCGGGTGTCTCAAGTAGCCAGCTGTAGCTCATTTACACACCGCTACAACCAGCTACTATGGCGTACCTGGTGCAGCAGGGACAGCACATAGGCGTGCTACAATTGTGGATTACGAGACGTCCGTACGCTGATAGGACAAATCAATAATACCATGATTGGCCAGGCATCGCAGGAGGCTGATTAATATTTGACGCTCGAGCAATTGTGTAGTGTGACTCGTCAGCTCTTAAATATGCCGCCCTGTGCGCCGACAACCAATCGGACCGCACCATCTTCCACCAATGATCGCACATGGGGCGCGGTAACACGGAGCCTAGGTGACGCCTTAGCTACATTGCAGCTACATCGCAGGCTGTCCCGAGTTCCCTTCCGTTGCTTCTTTACAACGCCGATACAGCTCGCTACCATCGGCGTTGTAGCCATCAGTTTTCGAGCAGAGCTAGGAAACAGATGTATCTGTTGCCGGCTGTATCGTCACGTCTTCAGACGCCGCTACGACGGGCTACATTGGCGCTACAAGCTACATTTGTAGCCTGTAAGCGGGATGTATCCAGCCTGCCGTCGCGGCGTGTAAAGGTACCTTAATTGATGGAATGTCCGTATCCTGAGGAAGGAATAGCATTAGTAATTAGTTGTATACTAATTGTGAAGTTATACACTTCAATGTTTGGGTGGTGACGTATATAAATGTCTAAACGACCTTAATGCTGTAGATTCGGTGAATAGGCCTTGGGCCAAGAGTCCCACCTTTCTGTGTATTTATGAAACATGTTGTTTCTTATGGCATGGTTGAATTCAAATCCACTACGCAATGTTTCTCTATCTACTAAGCCTGATATGGTGGGTAGCTCAGGTTTATTCCATCGGGATGCCAGAAGGACTTTAGAAGTCATAAGAATGTGATATAGTTTCTGAAATGTGTTGGCCTATTAAACAATGATCCTGGAACAATGCAGTTTTTTTTACATTTTCACGGCAGCACAGATTTAACCCCTTTTCTACAGCACTGTAACCTGCCCTATGGGGAACACATGCAATATGCAGGGGTTGTGACTTGTCACCACCTTATGAGGTGAGCCTTATTACAATTATTTAACAATTTGGCTTCTTGTCTATTCCAGCTTATTACTTTTACCTTAGTTGTATACCTTGAGAAAGGCACCGGTCTTGCACAGAAACACGTTGATATTAATAAAAAAAATTATTTACAGTCCCAAGGCTCTCCGTTCCCACAGTACAACCCAATTAAACATCACAGTTTCCATTTTTGCCATGTATTGGATCTGAGTTACATCGTGTTTTATATCCCAGAGCTGCATTTAAAATTCTGCTGGTAGCTACATATTGGCAAACATCAACACACTTGTCCCCAAATACACCTTTACCTCGCAAAGCACCTAGAATGCATTGGTGGAGGCAGTATTCCTTGCATCAAATTATTGTACAGCGCCCGAAGTAAGAAGGATGACAGTTCCCAGCGAGCTAATTATCACTGTGCAGACACCGAGCCAGAAAAAGTATTGTGAATTGTGAACGCTGCTCTGAGCCATAATACGTCTATGGATGAGGACGAGATTAGTAATGCAATGCATTTCCAAAGTCACTCGGGCATTTAGGTAGATTATCTATGTAAACTGTATAATGTTGTTCACAGATAATCATACAATATAAAGCTTCAGGTTCTGTATTCTGTTCACAGTCCTTTCCATAATCTCCATTTCTAAAGTGATTAAAAAACATTTCCACTTCTAAACATTTTTATGGAAATCACTAGTAATAAGTCATTAGTTTACAGACCTAGAATGGAAGCAGCTTATTTGCTGTTGTCAAGGATAATCAGTTCTATAAGAAGTAAACATAATGATGGGGTATTCTAAGAATATTTTTTGTTCCCTACTGTAAAAAATAATAAAAAAAGGCATCTGTGGCGCCCCTATGGCTAGGCACCACAGGGAGGTACTACACCCCGAATAGCAGGTGTTGTACCTCCATAGCTGTGGGTTTGGGGTTTAACTTATGGAGTCTGTACTAACATACAACACTACGCCCCTTAGGATAGTGGGACTTGATATTCAGTAAGTCCCAGGGGGTGGAGCCTAGGTTAGAGTGGGAAACCAGGAGAACGTGAGAGTTTAGTCAGACAGTGCTGGGAAGGCAGCAAGATATGACGTGCCTGACAGCGCTGCTGACCGGAGGGCACCTCTCTTCAAGAGGGGGACCCAGGACAGAGAGAGACGATCCGGAACAGGTTGGAGCCGGCTGGAATCGTCTGGGGTCAACACCGGCAACACGGAAGCCGAGGCGGTCAGTGGTCTATCCCTGACCATACACCAATGAGCCACGGTACCAATCCACGGAAGCCGTAGCACCACAGAAAGGTACCTCCTCCTTGGTCCCATAATCAGCCCAAGACACTGATAGGTACCGGCCCGGATTCCAGTGACATGAGGGTTCAAGTTCCACCACTCCCGTCCATACCGGTAAAGGGACAAACCGCACCTATCCGTAACAGGCCAGGGGATCGGCGAGGAAGCTCTGCCAAAGGGTGGGAAAGAGAGTGTAGAAAGAACTGAGACCCCGAAAGCCACTAAGAAGGAAACATCCTCTGACTCCGTGAGGGCACCCTGAATCTGCAGCTACCTCCCTATTCTACCAGACTGTACTAAGTCCTATACCATCTGCTGGTACCAGTAAAGGACGTTGAAGTTGAATCGGTGTCTGTCTTTCACTCCCGCCGGTGCCCAGAGGGCCTCAGCATCATCAGAGGGGTAAGAACAACTACTCCCCTCATCCATCCTTACTGCCCTGAGGTAAGCTCCACCTGTGGGGAGCTGTACTACACTAAGCTGCATCCCATCACCTCAATGGCTGGCATGCAGCGCTGGTATTATCGTTACCAGGATCCACACGTGGCGTCACAAACTTTCCCAAATGATCAAATGTTCTTATAATCACAAAGAAATATCTCAGACTGCACACAGTACACACATTCCTCAGATACACACAATGCCATGAAGAGATGTAGCTAAGAGCAAGATCATAGATCTCCAGCCTCTTTTCTGAACTGTCTGCAGTCACAGAGCATAAAACCCAGAGGGCAGGGAAGTGTAGTGATACATTAATATTCATTCCTTGGGGAGTGGGCAACAGAGAGCTCTCTGTGATTCACTGATGGAATTAATCTTTTATTTTGAAGCTTACAGAGGATAGAAGGAAAGTATAAATAATAGAAATACATGAATAGAGAGAGCTTAGAGAAAGGAATTAGAAAATCAGTTACATATGGATTTTTGACCTGACTGATTCCCTTTAAAGAATAATTCTGAAGATATTATGTTATTCCAGTATCCACAGCATAGAGGATAATTGACTAATCACTGAATGTTCTGCCACTCTGGCCCCCAGTGAGTATGAAAGTGGGGCTTTAGAATTCAATACTCAAACTACTTATAGTCTTGTCTTGGATGGACTGGAGGTGCAGGTTCATATCTATGAACTATATACACTGTGTGCAGAATTATTAGGCAAGTTGTATTTTAGAGGATTATGTTTATTATTGATCATCCCAATCAACCCAAAATATCTTAGGAGGATATCTGTTTGTGCAGGTAACTATTACTGTGCAGAATTATTAGGCAACTTAATAAAAACCAAATATATTCCCATCTCACTTGTTTATTTTCACCAGGTAAACTAATATAACTGCACAAAATTTAGAAATAAACAAGTCTGACATGCAAAAACAAAACACAAAAAATTAGTGACCAATATAGCCACCTTTCTTTATGATGACACTCAATAGCCTTCCATCCATAGATTCTGTCAGTTGCTTGATCTGTTTATGATCAACATTGCGTGCAGCAGCCACCACAGCCTCCCACACACTGTTCCCAGAGGTGTACTGTTTTCCCTCCCTGTAGATCTCACATTTTAGGAGGGACCACAGGTTCTCTATGGGGTTCAGATCAGGTGAACAAGGGGGCCATGTCATTATTATTATTCTTTTAGACCTTTACTGGCCAGCCACACTGTGGAGTAGTTGGATGCATGTGATGGAGCATTGTCCTGCATGAAAATCATGTTTTTCTTGAATGATACCGACTTCTTCCTGTACCACTGCTTGAAGAAGTTGTCTTCCAGAAACTGGTAGTGGGTCTGGGAGTTGAGCTTCACTCCATCCTCAACCCGAAAAGGTCTCACAAATTCATCTTTGATGATACCAGCCCATACCAGTACCCCACCTCCACCTTGCTGGCATCTAGGTCAGAGTGGAGCTCTCTGCCCTTTACTGATCCAGCCTCTGGCCCATCCATCTGGCCCATCAAGAGTCACTCATTTCATTAGTCCATAAAACCTTTGAAAAATCAGTCTTAAGATATTTCTTGGCCCAGTCTTGACGTTTTATCTTATATTTCTTGTTCAAAGGTGGTCGTTTTTCAGCCTTTCTTACCTTGGCCATGTCCCTGAGTATAGCACATCTTGTGCTTTTTGATACTCCAGTAACATTGCAGCTCTGAAATATTGCAAAACTGGTGGCAAATGGCATCTTGGCAGCTTCACACTTGATTTTCCTCAATTCATGGGCAGTTATTTTGCACCTTTTTTGCCCAACACACTTCTTGCGACCCTGTTGGCTATTTGCCATGAAATGCTTGATTGTTCAGTGATCACGCTTCAAAGGTTTGGCAATTTCAAGACTGCTGCATCCCTCTGCAAGACATCTCACAATTTTGGACTTTTCAGAGCCCGTCAAATCTCTCTTCTGACCCATTTTTCCAAAGATAAGGCATTTGCCTAATAATTAAGCACACCTTATATAGAGTGTTGATGTCATTACACCACACCCCTCCTCATTACAGAGATGCACATCACCTGATTTACTTAATTGGTAGTTGGCTCTCAAGCCTGTACAGCTTGGAGTAGGACAACATGTATAAAAAGTATCATGTGATCAAAATACTCATTTGCCTAATAATTCTGCACACAGTGTACAACAAAGAGAGCAGAGGTTAAGCATGTGCACCTCACTCCATTCAAGGCAGGTGTTGACTGTCTACTACTTTTTACAGGGAGGCTGGGCAGCATAAATGTGAGAATTTTGGACGATTAAATTAGGGCTTGCTTCCCTAGCATCCTCCATACATTAGGTGATATAGCAGTCTCCAGCAGGCACACCGCTGTATAATACTGTTTCAGGCAAAAGTAGATGGTAGGGTTCTAATAATCTTCACACAAGGATTCCAGAATAACATACATGACAGTGTTTCACAGTATATATTATCTTCCAACAGAGTCTTTCTCCTACACAGTGGATGTACAAAAATCAGCACACTGTACATTTTCACGCAATGAGGGGAGAGGGGTGAATCCTGTACTCAGTCAATTCTCTCCAATGTCCTTTTGCTGTACATCAGAATTTGCTCCTGAACCGCCCTGGCTATTCTTCACTTCTGACAGTCTTTTTCCTGGACTGTATGGCCTCTGCAGTTTTACCTTGCGCAGGACACCCACACTAGTCTTTTCTAGCACAGCTCCTTCTTTTGCTAAGAAACAAAAAACACACTCCTTCCTCTGAGTCACCTCTGGATACTTCTGATCTCCTATCGCAGCCTTTAGGCCGGCTTCACATTTGCGCTCCCCACTGATGTGTATTGCGGTGGGCACATGTCGCGTTCAGGGTGCGGACGAGAATTTGTGATTTGTATGCAAGCATCCGCATGCATACAAATCACACAGCGAAGTGAATGGGTGCACACGGTAATGTGCAGCCGAGCGCATCACCGTGAGTCCCCTTGATAAACATAGGGACGCGCGGTGCCTGGGCTCAGTTTGAGCTTCCCCGCTGCAATACGCAGTGGCGGGGAGCGCAAGTGTGAAGCCGGCCTAACTTCATAGCTGCTGGATATGTTCAAACCACCAGAACAGTTCCTACTTGTCACACAGGACTTTGAGGAGCCTCTTTTTGTGGTTCTGGATCCTTGTTCTCAGGATTCCTGGAGATATCAGTATTAGACCCCCACCAATCAGTAAGAGCTCTATCCTCTGACCACCTGGTCTGGCATTTGAGGGGAATAACATACACAAAGAAAAATGTTTCTCCAGCTTCTGGATTTTAAAATGAACTTTGTCACCACCTTTGGGCATTTTAAACTGTTCCCACCAGCTTAAACACAATGTAAATGGGGTTCTTGTAACTCCTCTATATGCCCAAACGTGCCTCTCATACCTGAGAAAAAGAAGTTTTATTCTCTGCTGTCCTGCATGCTATTTGGTCCAGGAGGCTGCTCTGTGGTCTGATGTATAAGGTCCTCGCTGCCCTCCTGGCTGCAAAACCCACCTTGCAATTTTAAAATTCCCGCCCCTCCTGTGGCCGGCGCGCTGAGTGCCAGGCGCACTGACGCCTGGGCAGTGGAGCCGCTGGAGAGAATAACCATGCTCCTCCATTGAGGATAGTGTCCAAGTCTCGCTAGACTTCACAAATCTCTAGAGACTTCAGTTCAAGTCTTGCGAGATTTGTGAACTCTTATGAGACTTGGACACTATCCTCAATGGAGGAGCATGGTTATTCTCTCCAGCGGCTCCACTGCCCAGGCGTCAATGCGCCTGGCACTCACCGCGCCGGCCACAGGAGGGGCGGGAATTTTAAAATTGCAAGGTGGGTTTTGAAGCCAGGGGGGTGGCGAGGGCCTTATACATCAGACCACAGAGCAGCCTCCTGGACCAAATAGCATGCAGCACGATACAAAAAGATGGAAGCGTGATGTATGTTTGGGCGCTGAGGTAAGGAAGATCTCTGGTGCTGGCTTCTTTTCCGGACTTTATTAAAATAATTGCAGTTATAATTATTCAAGCTTAAGGCTCTCAAAACCCACGATGCATTTCGACGTGCACACACGTCTTTCTCCACGTCGAAATGCATCGTGGGTTTTGAGAGCCTTAAGCTTGAATAATTATAACTGCAATTATTTTAATAAAGTCCGGAAAAGAAGCCAGCACCAGAGATCTTCCTTACCTCAGCGCCCAAACATACATCACGCTTCCATCTTTTTGTATCATTCTGACTCCCTATGGGGAGAGTGGTGGAGTGAGCTGCAGAGGAGGGAGAGGACCTGAGAAGACGTCAGCTGGATCAGCCCCTTTACTAGACACGTGACGCCGCCCGGCACTAGTGTTTCCCCGGAGAAGACCTCGTAGGAAGCACGAGGACGGAACCGGAGGATTCCGCTGCTTCATATTAATAAGCTTATCTACGGGCTGTGGTTTACAACCAGACCAGGTGAGTTTAAACGCAAAAGAACCGCCCGTTAACAGCCCCATGTGTACAGGCGCACTACAAGCTGTTGTTGTTTTTTCTTTACAAATAGCATGCAGGACGGCAGAGAATAAAACTTCTTTTTCTCAGGTATGAGAGGCACGTTTGGGCATATAGAGGAGTTACAAGAACCCCATTTACATTATGTTTAAGCTGGTGGGAACAGTTTAAAATGCCCAAAGGTGGTGACAGGTTCCCTTTATTCCATATTCTTTATCGAAAAATTCTTAAAATATGAAAAGACAAAGTGACATGGAGGAAGAAAAAAGTCACATATTTCGATCACTATCCGGCATTTTTTGCCTAAGATTAGACAAAGAACCCTGGATAGTGTTCATAACATGTCACTTTTTTCTTACTCCACCTCACATCTTATTGTCATTTTTTAAGAAATTTTCAATGAAGTTTATGGATTTTAAAATCCTGGAGCTGGAGAAACATTTTTCTTTGCATATATTATCCATGTTTTGGGTGTGAGCGCGGTTTGGGGCACACTGGACTCTTCAGCACTTATGGAGAGCTGGCTATAAATGTTTCCATGTTACAATTTGAGGGGAATACTGACAGTGTGTGTAATACACAGAGTGACTATAGAAATTTAGTTCAAGACTGCAAAATCCATTTTAAAAAACTGTTTACAGTGGGAAAAACAAGTATTTAGTCAGTCACCAATTGTGCAAGTTCTCCCACTTAAAAAGATGTAAAACATGAGAGAGGCCGGTAATTGACATCATAGGTAGACCTCAACTATGAGAGCCAAAATAAGAAAACAAATCCTGGAAAGCACATTGTCTGATCTGGAAAGAAATTTTCTTGAACTTTTGGTGGAAAATACGTATTTGTACACCTACAAAAAAAAGCAAGATTTCTGGCTCTCACAGACCTGTAACTTTTTCTTTAAGAGGCTCCTCTGTCCTCCACTCATTACCTGTAGTACTGGAACCTGTTTGAACTTGTTATCCATATAAAAAACACCTGTCCACAACCTCAAACAGTCACACTCCAAACTACACTATGGTGAAGACCAAAGAGCTGTGCGAAGGACACCAAAAAGAATAGTGTAGGCCTGCACAAGGCTGAGAAGACTGAATCTGCAATAGGCAAGCAGCTTGGTGTGAAGAAATCAACTGTGGGAGCAATAATTACAAAATGGAAGAAATGCAAGACCTTTGATAATCGCCCTCAACCTGGGGCTTCACACAAGATGTCACCCCGTGGGGGTCAAAATAATTTCAAGAATGGTGAGCAAAGATCCCAGAACCATATGGGGGGGACCTAGTGAATGATCTGCAGAGAGCTGGGACCAACGTAACACAGGCTACCATCAGTAACGCACTATGCCGCAAGGGACTCAGATCCTGCATTGCCAGATGTGTCCCCCTGCTTAAGCCAGTATATGTCCAGGCTGGACCTGTCTGAAGTTTGCTAGAGAGCATTTGGATGATCCAGAAGAGAATTGGGAGAATGTCATATGGTCAGGTGAAACCAAAGTGAACTGTTTGGTAGAAACACAACTTATCATGTTTGGAAGAGAAAGAATGCTGAGTTGTATTCAAATAACACCATACCTACTATGAAGCATGGGGGTGGCAACATCATGTTTTGGGGCTGTTTTTGTGCCCAGGGACCAGGGCGACTGATCTGTGTACATGAAAGAATGAATGGGGCTATGTATTGTGATATTTTGAGTGCAAACCTCCTTCCATCAGCATGGGCATTGAAGATGAAATATGGCTGGGTAATTCAGCATGACAATGATCCCTAGCACACCGTCAGGGCAATGAAGTAGTGGCTTCGTAAGAAGCATTTCAAGTTCCTGGAGTGGCTTAGCCAGTCTCCACATCTAAACTCTTTATAAAACCTTAGGAGGGAGTTGAAAGTCTGTGTCTCCCAGTGACAGTCCCAAAACATCACTGCTCTAGAGGAGATCTGCATGGAGGAATAGGCCAACATACCAGCAACAGTATATAACCTAAAATTTCACAAAACATTCGCCAACCCTGAATCAGGAGGCAGAGTAATTGGGCATAAATGATCCAGACAACATAATTAGAAATGCTTCAAATTTTTTAATTAAGATAATTTTACAAATGTGTAACAAAACACCCTCGGTGATAAACAAGCAACTGGCTGTGGGGACCACAACAGAGGAACAAATAGAGACTATGCGACCCTAATAGGCTACACTCTTAAATAGTTAGACATCACTTCTGACTATTGGGGTATTCATACAACTATGCCTGTCACTGAGATTGTAGTTGCAATGCATATAACAAGCAGGTTATAAATCAAATGGTGCTATCTCAGTTCGGGTTCAAATACGAACCACCCAGTATTCCCCATATATAGTCTAGGTGTTAGATGTCATAAATTAACCCCATCCTACTAAATAACTATAGTGCAATGTCAGAATGGTAAGAACCACCCACCCTAAACATGGGGTCTCACTATACCAGATAGGTGCTCAAATACATACTCAATTACACATACCTTGAGACATGTTTAGAGACGTTAGGACCAGTAAGAATGGGGAAAAGAGTGCCCACAGGACGGCAGCCTACACCCTCAACGCGGACGTGTTTCTTCCGTACATGACGGCTTTGTCCAGTACGACGTTTAAGTCCAATTTGTAGGTTTTATATACCAGCAACAGTGTGTGCTAACCTTTTGAAGACTTACAGAAAACGTTTGACCTCTGTCATTGCCAACAAAGGATGTATAACAAAGTATTGAGATTAACTTTTGTTATTGACCAAATACTTATTTTGCGCCAAAATTTGAAAACATTTTCTTTCCAAATCAGACAATGTGATTTTCAGGATTTATTTTCGCATTTTGTCTCTCATACTTGAGGTCTACCTATGATGTGAATTACAGGCTGACCTCATCTTTTTTAATTGGGAGAACTTGCACAATTGGTGGGTGACTAAATATTTTTTCCCCCACTGTATTAAACAGCAGCATGTTGTTGGGGTAGAGACCCTGATTCCAGCAGTGTATAATTTACTGGGCTGCAGTTTTGATAAAATCCCTGTTTTATCTGCTGCAGATCTAAATGTTTTCTGAATTCTGAGCTCTGTATAACCGGCCACACCACTGATTGGTAGTTGTGAAGACTGTTCATAGGCAGAAAGTTGCCAATCAAGCTGGGGCGGCATTATACAGATCTCATAACTATGGAGGACTACCTGGCAGCAGGTTTACTAGTTTTCTAGTGATAACCTCCCACTGATAAAACTGTGATTTTCTCCAAACTACAGCAAACAGTCCAGTTAGTGACACATTGGAATCAGGGTCTATAATCCTACATTAACCTGCTCTTACATTAAGTAGCATATAATTAGTGACAGATTCCCTCTAAATGTCAATAGTAAAGATATAACTACATTCTGCCTTACCCAGCAACTACATTCTCTATTTAACACATCTATTTATGTAATAATAATGACATATAATAATATATTTACAGATAATATACATATATTTATATACATGGCTGAGAATCCAGTGTTTGCATAATTCAAGGTAACACATTTGCAATGTATGTATCATATTCTAAACTCGGCTAAAGGATTTAATGCCAAAGCATTCTAAAGTTGTCATAGAAACCCTGAAGACAGCAGAATTATTAAATATTGAAAAATTAGAATTTGTGAAGGTCATTAAATGACCGGTTAGATACAAGGCTGCGCTATCATTGTGCGGGATTGACAACGCTGCAGACAACTTTATCCTTGTTCTCTAATTAGTCAATAAAAGCATCAAATTATTAGGTCAAATAATCCAAATTACAAAAGAGGTAAATGGTTAAATATACACAATACTACTATAGAGGCACAGAGCCGGTGCCAATCTCAAGCCAGGGAGCCGCAACTGGTTATTATGGAGCACTGTGGGGACCCTCAGATGTGTGCGTGGGGGGGGGGTATATGCACAAATGATTATAGAATACAATAATAATTTGATGACAACAATTAAGTTACAACTATTGTCTGTAATTGCCGCTGGCACTTTACTCCCTGCTATTAATCAGGGCTGAGGCCTTAATGTGACTATAGACAATCAGTTTATGTGTTAAACCGGGCTTAGAATCATAGGATCATTAAATCACAGAATGGTAGAGTTGGAAGGGACCTCCTTGGTCATCCTGTGAAGGGATAAATCCAAAGGACCAGGGTGTACGACAATCCGCGCTGCTGAGTATAAGGAAGGACCACAATCTTGGTATATAAGAATGGTGCTTTATTTCTTCTACACGTTTCGGGGTGTCCCAGCCCCTTCCTCAGGAATACCACCATAAATAGATTATTTATGGTGGTATTCCTGGGGAGGGGGCTGGGCCAGCCCCAAAATGCATAGAAGAAATAAAGGACCATTCTTATATACCAAGATTGTGGTCCTTCCTTATACTCAGCAGCGCGGATCGTTGTACACCCTGGTCCTTTGGATTTATGCATGTGTTGTTCCTGATGGAACGGTGGATCCTGCAGCAGCTGTTTTGAGCGTTTAAACCAGTTGTGGGGCACACAACCCCGTAAGTTGAGCAGTACCTCATTTTTTTAACTGTCTGGTATCTAAGAGATAAGAGATCTATTGCGCCTTTGTCTACCCTTTAATAGATCCTGTGAAGGGACTCCTGGGTCATCCTGTGAAGGGACTCCTGGGTCATCCTGTCAAAGGACTCCTGGTTCATCTTATGAAGGAACCTCCTGGGTCATCTTGCTTAACCCTCTGCTCAATGTAGGATTCACTATTCATCCCAGACAGATGTCTGTCCAGCCTATGTGTGGAGACTTCCATTGAAGGAGAACTCACCACCTTTCATGGCCGCCTGTTCCAATTGTTGATCACCCTCACTGTCAATTTTTTTTGTCTAATATCTAACCTGTGTTTCTTTCCATACAGTTTCATCCTATTGCCTCTACTCTTTCCTTGTGCAAATGAGAATAAAGCTGATCCTTCTACAGTGTGACAGCCCTTCAGATATTTGTAGATAGCGATTAAGTCTCCTTTCAGTCATAAACACTGGGTTCTCTAAAGACTTGATTCCAAATCAAATAATTATGATGGCTGCATATGATAATGTAATAGAAAAAATGTTCCAGCTCCAGGATTGACTAACATAGGTATTTTTTTCCAAATTCCTTAAAATCACATAGCCAAAAAACAGACAGAAGTCATAAGAAAAAGTGAGGGATAGGGGATAGGGGTTATCGCTATTTCAGATACTTCTCAAACCCTTAAATATAGAAACGAACCAATTAGAAGTTAAGATCACCCATGTGTTCAATAAATGTAAACATAATTTCAATAGTGATAAACATGTCTTTGTATTGCATGCATTGCTTTATTTATATTTTTAATTAAACTCATCTATGATTTTACCTTCTAATTGGTTACTTTGTATGTATATTTAAGGGTTTTGGGAAATATCTCC
>JARQOC010000009.1:107837301-107970994 GCA_033576535.1 Allobates femoralis | reverse complement strand
GTCACATAGATTACTGGGTACAGCCATTCTGACACAATCAAAGTCTTTAGTTTTAGCCATGCAGGAGAGCTAAAAAAGATGCCCATGCCCACACCAGGCTTTGTATATAAAATCTATAGACAATGATCTGCTAAACACAGCAGGGAGTGGGCCAAACTTGGACTCATGCTCTCTGATTAATGATAAGCTACTGATGCTAAAACCAACATAGCCGGAAAACAGCAAGAAGGCAAGAGATTTACAAGTTTCCATCTGAGCGGCGAGAGACTGCTGGTCTGGCCGGTGGACTAGAGTTCCACAAATGGACCAATCCCTCTCTAGCAGAAGATGTAAAACTATGACAAACATTATCTTGCACTCAGCTGGAGTACACCCCCAAAGTTGTATAGAACACCATTTTTTATGCAAGGAAGGTTATACAAGCTCTACTGACTCCTGAACAGGAGTTTATAATGTTCTCACACACATTATCACATTCCAATTCAAAACAATTACATAAACAGTAATTTACATAACTGCCTCATCACATGTGTTCCTCACCAATACATAGAATTCTTATTTCCCATAAATACTCCTTATTTTTCCTGTCCTGTTTCCTATGTGCACAGTTCTGTTGGAATTGAAGGTCCTGGTTGTGATGGGTCATTCACGTATGATCAGGTACATATGGCTGACTATCTTCTGTGACCGATGGAGCCAGTACTCCATTGAGAGCCACATACAGTCTCCCAATGGCTCTTACTGGGTGTAAAATGACAATATGCCTACCCAGGAAAACTCTGCTCTCTCAGCAATGTTTTGGTTTCCTGCAGGTAGGACCGATTTCAGCCGTGGGTAAGTGGCTTTTCAGCTGCGGTGGTTTTAATTTAAATTTCTGTTATTAAAAGGGGTTGCCTGGAACTTTAACATTGATGAATTCTCCCAATGTCTGATCGAAGGGGTACGACATGATATCTCATGGTGGTAGGATGTACTCAGTTGCAAAACTGCACAGTAGTTTCATCATCTGCATAGTGACTGCGGCTGGATACTGCATATCCACCCCTTGATCAAATAAACAGGGGGCTGGTGTAGAGTACCCGGCCCTGGCCACTATCTATCAATTGAGATGTGTTATGCAGCTCCGTAAATGAGAATTTTGGTCAATGGCGTTGGCATCGAAACAGCTGATTAGTGGGGGTGCTGGGTTTGACACCCCACTGATGAGACATTGATCACCTATCCTAGAGGTAGTGCATTAATGTTAAAGTCCTGGACATCCCTTTCAAGATGGACACATATTTCATGGCCCCAAAGCACCGTCTCTAATTGGTAATCAGAGCTAACTGATCCAATTGACTAAAAAGAGCCACAAAGTTCTGGATCTGCCCTTGACTATAGAGGTGAATACGTTTAATATGGCAATAGAGACACAGCTTTCTTTTGGAGGAACATTAATGCTAATTTGCATACCTTTTCCCAGGGAGCATTGCTAGCCTGTTAATCTCTCTAAGGCGGCCGTCACACACTACGATATCTGGTAAGATATCGCTTAAACGCGCCAGATTAAACATCGCCCAAACGATGTCTGTGCGTGTGACGGCAAGATACGATCAACGAGAAATGATCAGATCGTAAGATCGAGATGTGAGATCCGGACCTCACATCTGACGATGTGGGCTTAGTGGATAGGCAGAATCGATGCGTGTAAATGAACGATATCGTACAAAAGCTGTGAATTGAGCGATGGCGAAATCTAACACGTAGGCGTGCCGGGAATTCACCTGTGTCACGCCTCCTCAGTTGTGATTCGTGAACCCTCATGCATTACGATTGGCTGGCGCCACATTAGCTCTTATTGGTTGAAGCTCCTGCGTGACGATTGGTTCTTACTTTCCAGCCGCCATTTTTCCAACAACATCTGACCAATGAGCAGTCAGTACTGGCCACCAATGATGAGCGGGGCGCACCTTGTAATACATGAGGCACACCTATGTGCTCAAATGTACCTTCAAATACACCCACATTTACCCCCACATCGTTTACGAGGTTTCTGTGTGACTGTTTGCTAACGATGTGCACAGATGATAATAGATCGCTCAGACGACCGCTGGATCGCTGCATCGGGGAGTCGTATGAGCAATGTCTGTTCGTGTAGCGTTGTGATGAACGATCTCACACATCGTTCGGGCGATGTGCAAATCCGACATCGTATCCCACATCGTTTTCTATATCGTAGCATGTGACGGCCGCCTAAGCCATCTTGGCAGTATGCACAAAGAGAAATAGAGTCCGCTTGACAAGCCCATCTCAAACTGAAGGGTCTCGATAGTAATGCACCCTAGTCTGGTTAAATACCACAATGAAATAAACAAAAATAAAACAAATAGCAATAAAATATATAAAATATGAATAAAGTGTTTTGGGTACTTTTCAATATTTTATCCACTCTATTCCTATATTCATTATATTTATGCATGCAATTTAAATCCGCCTGCAATGTGATTCATGCTGCCCATAGCACAGGAATCATTAATAAGAACCTGTCCGCACAAAAGCAGCCACGTGTGTTTTGCTGTGAATCTCTAAACTGTTTTAGAGAAATCATAATGTAAAGCTTTCTCCTGGTGTTCACACATGGGGGAGACCTGTCAATCAAATTGAGCGGTGTGTGGTGGAATGGCCGGGGGTCAGCGACAGACTGGTTTCAACTCAACTATGATCTTTAAACTCCGTTAGAAGAAAGTGTATAAAATATTAAAATGTATCAGCAAACGCTTTTAAATTTTTTATACCATCTATTATTATTCACTTTATGTTTACATACCATTGAAAGCAGTTTTTATTCCAAAACATCGATCCAAAGCTAGAATCCTAATGAACAGACAACTCCTTACATTCTCAATTTCCAGTGGCGTAACTTGAAGCTCATGGACCCCAATGTGAAAGCTCCAACAGGGCCTCAATCATTGGAAATCTTTCATAGCATAATCTTTTTCTATAGACCAAGGGACTTTTGGGGCCCCCAAGGCTGCAGGGCCAAGGTGCGATTGCAACCCCTGCACCTATTCCATTTCCTTACCGACACTGTCTAGTTTCACTAGGTTTTCACATACATGCTGCACAGTTCTTTCACTGCCTGCAGCCATCTTTGCTTTAGCCTCATTATTAACTCATTTTTCTTATTTTTGTGTTTCACTAATAAAAAGACCCAGGCAGGTATAGGCATACTATTGGTGCAGCCAATCCACTTAATTAGTCTAGCAAGACCTTGAAAGAAAAACTTTGAGACGGCCTGGTCTAGGCCTCACTCCTACAGCAAGCACCTTTAGGAAATTTATAGTTTATCAATAATTGTAATCTACAGCTTTCTTAACAGCTTGGATACAGTCCCATACATACCATTACAACATGAAGTGTGTTAGGGAATTTGGAGCATGGACAAAGCAGGAACCACTCCATACAGGGCAGATGCTGAGTATACTATAAAGCAGTTGTGGTACCCCTACTGTTCGGTCACCACAGTGCTGCTGCACGTATTCAACAGGTGTAGAATCATGCTCTCAGATAAGATGGGGAAGCTCTGTTGAGGTACACCAACACACACAACACCAATCCAAACTCCTGGCCAGGGACATGCTGGGTGGAAGAGGATCGCTGATAGAGCAGTCCCCATCTGCAGGCTGGAGGGAGGAGTAGGTCTAAGGGGTGGGAGGAGTTAGTTAGTGATTAGTTGCACAGAGAGAGGAGAACAGCATGAACGCAAAATGGAGTGAGTTATAGGGACCTCAGGCAGCAGGGGAGAAAGCAAGAGCTGTGAAGGAGGAACGACTGCTAATCTCCTGACCTGGGGACCCAAATCTACAGCTGGCTGGATGGCCGGGTAGAGGAATGAGCTGCACAGTAGTACTGGCCCCAATTCGGTCTGGGATCTTCAGGACCAGAAGAGGAACCGGAGGCCACTGAACTGCAGATGCAGTGACCACCACTGTGGACTCTCTCAAGCAAAGGGACTACAGAGGGTAGAGGGGACTTGCAAGGCAGTTGCTCAGAAAGGCCCACATTTGCCTGCTTTGGGACTTGTAACCACGAGGACCTGAGGAAGGGAAGGAGCAGCAAAGTGTCAGAGAGTAAAAGGCAGCATAGAAAGGCTTATCTTCTATGTCTCAGCAAAGTGGACCCGGGCTATTTGTGAGCTGGCCAAGCTACAATCTTGGAGAATAAAGGACCCTGGCTGGGTTGTCTATGGATGTGAACTTCAAGTAAAGGTGATCGGCAAGAACTACAACCCTTGTGTCGGTCCACTCTTTCCTGCGCCACCCTGCACCAACCCTTACTACCACCACCATCATCTACATCCCCACCTGCACTATACCAGAGGGACCTGCTCCATCAAGCTGCCACAGCACCTATCCCCTGGGCACCACTACAAGCAGCGTTGGCCCAATCTGACCAGAAATTTCAGATGGCGTCATGATAAACTTTATTCCCCTTTTAACTTTCTCCTTTTTAACAAACGGTTGCGGCCACGACTTCCAAGGAAGGTCATCATGACGTCCTCCGAACTTTTGACCCCTGGCCCCATGACTGCTGCTCTGTCATCTGCCTCTAACAAAATGCCAATCGATAGCTGCTGTTAACCTCTGAAATGCCAAAGTCAAACATTCGGCGATCCAAGAAGCCGATATGTTGCTCTGACAGCCAGGGGTGAGCTGGACACCATCACACACGTCACATAATCTCATCTGGAAAATCATGTTTACAGGTCGTTTTTAATGTACAATAGATGCTGTAACAACAATGGCAGAGTTGCATTTTTCACTAATATTCTATATAGTAAAATGAATAGTTAAATTCAAAATTACAACAAGCCACGCAACAGACAAGCCATTATATTAATATATTAGCACAGAAAGAAAATAAATTGTGGAGATGAAAAAAGAGAATGCACAAAATGAGTGGGAAAAGTGTTAACAATAAAGCTAATATTAATTTATATATAATATATTTAGTAATGGATAAACCCAAACTGTAAAGTTAAGGGTCCATACAGTGCATGGACCTAAACACGGAGTTCCCTTTAGCCATCCAGATAAAAGGCTAAGGGGCTACAAAAGGAAGCAAAATGTTGATTAAAAGCCGTTAAATAACACTAGTCGCCACACTGCGGTCACACGACTTCTGTCTCTGCCCAGTATGCCTCTTTCATATTCACTTGTTCCCCCTTCCACCTTCTGTACACCATGTGGTACAGACTGCCCCCCACACTCTTTGCCGGCTTCAGTGATTGGTTGCCTAGCCTCACAGTACCTGTCTGTGTCCCCAAATGTAAAAATAAATAAATAATTGAAAAAATTAGCAGGCTTCCAGCCAATTTTGATACTCAACAAAGATAAATCACACCACTGGGAGTTGGTATTCTCAGCCTTGGGAGGCCGATGGTTATTACCCCCCAGCTAAAAATAGCAGCCTGCTTCTTTTCCAGAAATGGCACATCCATTAGATGTACCATTCCTGGTGTTTACCCGGCTCATCCTGATTGCCCTGGTATGGTGGCATTCAAAGTAATATAAGGGGTTAATGACAGCTGTGCATTGACAGCTGCATCAAGCATGTATGAGACTCCCACATTATCAATCCTTTAAGAAGAAAAGTATAAAACACAAAGAAAATCTTTTATTTGAAATAAAAAACATAGACACCCTCTTTTACCCATTTGTTAACCCCAAACATAGCATTGTAGCTCCAACTGTAATCCACAACAAGGTCATTGATGAATCTGGATCTGCTACATCTAGAACTCGTGGTGTGCAGCGACATTAAAGTGACCTCAGAGCAGTTCTAGCACACGTTGACAGCACACAGAGCTGCAGCTGTGAGAGCGGTGACATCAGTGAGGTCACATTATGGGAAACGGTTACCCCAGCTGTGACCTAAGTGAACTCTGATATCACCACTCTCACCGCTGTGGCTTCGGGTGCTCTGTGTGTGCTATAAATGTGTGATGTCAGTGAGATCACCAAAGGTCACAGCTGGGGTAACCGATACCCAATCTGTGACCTCATTGATGTCATCGCAATCACAGATGCGGCTCTGGGTACCGTTGGTGTGTCTGCTGAGCAATAACTTTAATTTCACCATTCAGTGGAGCTGTGAACGTAGCAGAGCAGGGTTCATCGACGGACTTCACTGTGGATTACCGCTAGAGCTACAAGGGTGTCCACGATATTATAAACCTGTGCACAGTACATATCACTGCCCACAACTACTGTGCACTCAGCTTCTCAGATTTTTTTTACTTAGAACCAAAAAAAAGGTAAATACCACCTCACCCTTGATGTGACATCCAAATGAGCCAGATGGTGAGGAATCAAGGATTATACAACTGCCTAGTGATAGGTACAAATGAAGAAAGAATAAGAGATCCAGTTTCCAGTTCAAGTTAACCTAAAAAATGATTCTTTAAGAGAAAAATCCATTAAAAATGTACACCCTTCAAATAAACACACCATAAGGCTGCGTTCAGACCTGGCATAATTGCCTTGCATTCCTGCTTTTATGCGGCGCTTTTGAGCGCTTGCGTAAAAGCAGTGCCAAAGAAAACTGGATGCTCCTTCCAGCAAAAACTATGGCTTTTGCTGAAAGGCATGCAGATGCCGCGTTTACCACGTATTTTTGTGTGCGCGGTTTCACTGCAAAAGAGTGCGCGCAAAAACAATTGACATGGTAATTATTTGCGCTTTTTTTCAGCGCATTTTTCCCATAGGCTACATGTTAAAATGGTCTAGGCAAAAACACGTCGGGAAAAGCGCGGCATCTGCATGCAGTCGCGCTTTTTTGTGCATAAACGCACGCAAAAAGCACCACTGCACAATACGCAGCCAAATACAGCACATCTGAACATAGCCTAAGATGAACTTTCCTTTTGTGCAGTTCAGTGATGTCACTATATGAATATTCATTCACTGGGGAGTGGGTAGCAGAGAATTAAGTGATCACTCACTGTGATTGACAGATGGAATTAATCTCTATCTGCAGTTTACAGAGGAAGGAAGGTGGAGTATAAATAAAAGAATACATGAATAGAAAGAGCTTCACCAGAGGAATTAGAAAATTATATCAGTTACATATGGATTTTTGAATTGAAAGATTCCCTTTAATGCAATTTTTTAATATTAAATTTTAATATTACTTTGAATGGGAAGCAGAATTCAGTTTTTTCTTTTTCCAGATTTTTTTATTGACAAGAATTTCATTGTTTTTGAGTGACTGAATGGCATTGGCATGTGAACGGGATATGCTTTGTTGTTGTTTATTTCTAGATTTTTCATGCAATGCTTTGAGTTCTCTCTCAACCACAATTTGAAAAGTGTCTAATCCAGGAATCCGAGGTAACACATAGGATTTGGAGTTTTGAATCTTATTCATTTGATATGTACCATATTATTGTAATAGTTTTCTCTTTCAAAACCATTAGGTGCAAGCAAAGAATTTTGTTTGTGAAACGATAAATTGTTAAATTCCTTATAATCAATCAAGACATCACTAATATCACCAACATCATCCGTATTAATGGAAAATATGGTTGTTTTTTGTTTTTTTTACAATCAGTGCTCATACAAAGCAATTTACATCCAGTATTATTTGAAGACGACCAAAGTCCTAGTCTTGGACAAAATTGAGGCCCCTGGTCAGGACTTCAATCGAAGGCTTATAAAGAATGGTAAGAGTCAAAACATTGGCATTATTCAAACAGTCCTCTAGTTTGTTAAATTCTGCCTTATCTGTCTCATCCAATATCCCGTTGTATTCTCCACAATACTTTTCTGTGTGTCCCCTCCTCCTCCCTTTGCATTTTTTTGTAGTGGTATTTCTTTTAAATACGGAATTTGCCTCTCTTGAATCAGTTTTGTCCCTGACAAGGACTTTCATCTTTTTCAAACAATACTGGATGTAAATTGTTTTGGTTGTGCTGAATGCTTTAGAAAAGGAAAGCTATAACTATTATGCGGTACATATTGAATCGATGGACTTCAAAACTGCAAATCCTGCACATTACCTTTTAAAATCTCGAGTTTGTACATTTGACACTTTTCAATTTGTGGTTGAGAGAGAACCCAAAGCATTGCATGACCAATCTAGAAGTAAACAACAAAGAAACCTATCCCGTTCACATTTCAATGATATTCAGTCTCTCCAAAACAATATAAATCTTGTCAGTTCAAAATCTGACAAAATTGGGTGCACCGTGGTCATGGACAGTAATATCTACTGTGCACAGGTTTGTAATATGTTGAACAACAATTCAAGTAATAAATGTGTGATTAATAGAGATGAGCAAACTTTGCTCGAATATGTTTGCTAATCTGAATTTGGCAATGTTCGTTCGGCACCTCAAATTCGAACATTTTGCTGAAAAGTTGGGAAATTCGGCGAATTTCGGCAAATGCTTCGGATGACAAAGTGCATTAGTGCATTTATAATAATACTTCTGCTCTACATTTTCAGAGTGGAGAGAATTTCCCAAAGGGAAAAAAACGATCATGTAGTCATTTCTATGAAAGTATAAATTTTATTATTAATTAAGGGATGTGCGGTATAGGGGGTGAGGACAAGGTAGAAAACCAGCATGATACAATATTAGTTTTTTACATTGTTCAACAACTTCATACATGTATACGACCAATATACAATTTCAATTTTATTTAATTACATATCACAAAGTAGTATACATATGTTGAATTACAGGTAAGGGAAAAGCATTTAAACAACAATTCTATTCCGTGCAATATTCAACCTTATATATTGCCAAGAGGCAACAAGGCGTACCTGGGGATATATCTACAGCAGTGAACTGCAATTAATCAATTGTTTTTTTAGGTATGCAAAAATTTATCAATATGACCAGCATATCATCCCCCACACAGTGGATTCAATTCATAGAATAAAGATCATCAGTATGTGTAAGCAATTTTGTAAACAGCACCTCAATGATATAAATAGAGGAAATCTATAAATGCCTATTCCCAGCAAATTTGCCAGGAGATGTATATACAGCATAAATAGCAATAAATCAGTTAGTTGGAATATACAAACTTATGTCAATATATGACCATCATATCATCTCCTCCTATATATAAGAGCTTACACATAGCAATTGCATGTTAGTTCAATCATCTCCCACCTGGGGAATCCAATTTACCAATTAAGAATCACCTAAACATGCAAAAACAGCACTTCAATGGTAAAAATAGGGGACATCTGCTGGTGCAGCCTAAAAGCCTCTAATACATCCCAAAATAGGGCAATTTCCCCTCAGGCACACGCTCGGGGAGCTATTACATCATCCACTTATAACTACAGAGTTGTCAATTGCTATTCCATACCTATTTATCACAGCCGTTTTCAGAGTGTCAGTGTCTAGCATAGTGGGCAGGAGGGGAGAGGTCTCTGGGTCTCAGGTCAGATAACTTATCTGAGATAAGCGCAGGCCTACATTTTTTTTCTTTCCCACACGTACTGTGGGTGGTCTGATCTGGCATCCAATCAGCACCGATAAAGTAAATAGCACTTTTTGCATACAAGGGCTTGTGTCATTGGCTGGGTATGTCACATGTCCTTGCCATATAAGTGCCAGCCACTTCCCCTCATCACCATTTTCTCAGTGTTGGAGCTCAGGAACAGTGTTGCTGCTTCAGTGCCATTAATGCTGATCCTATGTGCACTATTTAGATAGATAGCTGGTGATTCTATTTCTATATAGATAGAGATACATAGCATGTTTAGTGATTCCTTCCTAAAACAGTCATTTTTAGAGCTTAGTACCAGTGTTTTAGCCAGCCAGCTTTAGTGCAGTATGTTAGCATCTTCACCAACCCTGTGCTAAAAAACATTTTGTGCCTCTTCTGCTCAGTGCCCACATCTAGGCACCAAACCTTTGTTAGGGCTTAGTACTAGTAGTTTTGGCAAGCCAGCAGTTGGACAGTGGTCTGTGTCTTAACATCTGCACTATCCCTGTGCTGGCAGGCATTTTGTGCCACTTCTGCCAAGTGCCCACATCCAGGGACCAGGCACCGCTGTGGTGCAGTGCTGCTTGTGAAATCTGTGCCAAAACCTTTTTGTGCCACATCCAGGCATTAACCAAATTTTTTGCCTAGAACCATTTCTTGGCAAAACTGGTCTGCTGCATTCACATCCCCAGAATTTTTTGGCCTACAACAAATGAATTGCAAATCTGTTACCATCAAATATGAGTGGTCAATGGCATGGTCATGGGAGAAAGGGAAATAGGTGTGGTTTTTAGGGGAAAATGCTTGGTGTCTGTGGGTAGGTGGTAAAGTAACCGAAAGCTCTGCTCAATAAACACCAGCTTCTAGGCAAAGAAAAATGTCAACTTCTTTTAGTTTACAGTCTGTTATGATCCCTTTCTTAGGAAACAGCCATCGTTCGGTTTGGACCTGTAAGAGGTGCTACCCAGATATAAGCAGGTCTCAATTGGCTTTCCACCTCAACTTCAAGGGACACTGCTCCTCACACTCACGTCAACCAATGGTTCCCATGTCCAAGTCTCCAGCCACCCTACTGACTGTGGATCAACACAGATGGCCACATCTGCAGGCTGTTCATGCATACTATAGCCTGGAAATCAGAGGTCATCTCCAATGCCTCACTGAGTCGAGAGGAGCAACTTATCTGCACCGATTAACAAAATATTTGTGAGTTGGATCCAGGGTTGGAAGAAGAAGGGTCCAGGGAATAATGTAGGGCCTCCTTATCAAACGTTAACTCCTGTTTGTGGAGACAAATAGGCAGGTAATGATGAATAGACTCAGATATCTGAGGCGGACGCCTACATGACTTTGTGGTCAGGACAGGAAGAGGGTGGCTCTGGGGGCAGGAGTGTGACAACACTGGTGGTAATCATGAGGTTCTAGATCCCACTTACTGTCAACCCACATGCATGCAGTTGATGAGCCCAGCAGAGGAGGTGAAAGAGGATGATGATGATGAAGCTGACTGAGGTTAGATTGTGGCTTCCTGGACAGAGACGAGTGCTGCCAGCACATCAAGCACTGTGTCCTCAGCCACAACTCTGCCGCTCTGCAGAAGCCATGGTGGCTCTGTAGTTTCCATGGGCGCTACGCTTTTGTTAGCCTGGGCATGTTTCATGATCGCGAAGGATGACCCAACTCATGTCAACAACCAAATCTTTGAGCAAAATGTGAGTAGATGCAAATAAAATAAATAATTTGAGTACTTCATGTAAGAATCATCACATGGAGATGCAGCATAAATTACAGTGGAAAGCTCACCATGCTAAAATGCGGCTTAGTGTCCCTGTCCAACACTGATCACCACATTAAGGGCATCTGTGGCTTATTCATCCTCTGTGCCTGTGGGGACTGTTGTCACACAGACCCGCCGCACAGCATCCACCTCTATTCCCACAACAGCCAGTGTGATTGACAAGCCGTTATCTGTTTTGGAAGTGGATATGCCTGCTGGTGTTGAGTACTGTGAGACATCGAGAGCACTACCTCTTCATGAAGGCAACATAACCTCTCTGCCTGCACCACCCTCAGAGTCCAGTAGTGTGTTTGGTATACTCTATTCCACCCTGTCTCAGCACAGCTGCCAGCCCTCAGTCCGGCAGACATGGTCAAGTAAAAGACCATTTCATTCTAGCCATGTAAAAGCTAAGAGGTTAATTTCAACATCTCTCATTTTTTGGTCACTGAAATGTTGCTTTTACACCTGGTTGATACAAAGGGTTTTTGAAAGCCCATGGCCATTGTAGTTCCCCAGTACCAGATGTCCAATCGCCACTACTTCTCGAAGAAAGCTGTGCCTGTGCTCCACCAGCATGTCGCAGACAACATCACTGCTTCCTTGAGAAAATGTGTGTGAAACAGTACATTGCCAGGAGGGGTAAGCATAGCCAGGAGTGTTATATGTCGCTGACTGGGCATTGGATGACTCTGGTGGCTGCTGGGCAAGGGGCTGCTCTTCAAGTCTTGCCATCCCCATGGTCAGTGACTAAAACCTCTGCATGTAGCAGTTCCTCCACCACTGCTTCTGCCTCCTCCAACTCCCTTATGGCATCCATCGGCACCCAAAACTGCTATGGGAATGTGACACGCTGTGTCTGGGAATGTTCCAACTGTGCAGAAGGTGTAAAGAACACCTTACTACACTTCCATAAGGATTCAACGGCATCAGGCTGTCTTTACATTAAAATGCCTGGGAAATGTCATACAGCAGAGGAGTTGTGGTCAGCTTTGGAGACTGAGTTTCATCAATGGCTGTCTCCACTGAACAATACTGCAAACCTGAGCGTGGCCCTACACTGGGGCAAGGTGACACATGTGCCTTGCATGACTCGCGTCCTGAACCTTGTCGTCCAGCAATTTCTAGCCCACTATTCAGGCCTAGATGCCCTGCTGCACAGGGCATGGTCACTGGGTGCTCACTTCTGCCACTAGCACCTCACGGCTCAACGACTTGCATCGCTACAGAGGTCTTTCGGCCTGCCAGTAAACCGCCTAATATCTGATGTGCCGACATTATGGAATTCCATTCTACATATATTGTAGCAACTGTGGCAGCATTGTGAAGCTTTCGTGCAGTATGTCATGACGTACAGCCTTGGCCAATGCCATCCTGAGGTAGGGCAAATCACAATACTGGAGTGGTCACAGATGAAGGACCTCTGCACTCCTCTGCACAGTTTTGAAATGGCAACTAAGATGTTTAGCTCTGATGTTGCCATTATCAGCATGGCTATTGCAGTCATCTACATGGTGGAGCACCCTTTGACCAGTATGCGAAGTCAGGTGGTGGTCCAAGAGGAAGAAGAGGAAGTAGAGGAAGAGGTGTATGCAGAAGAGATAACAAGATCTGAAAGGTCCAGACTGTAATCAGCACAGAGGCGAGTGGCATGGGAGGGTGGAGGAGAGGAGTCGACAAGAGCTCACGGTACCAGCCAAAGAGTTGGTGGAGGTGCAGGAGACGAGGAAGAAATGGAGGTGGAAGAGGCAATGTTGACAGAAGACTCAACAGATGAGAGATTTTGGTCACGTTTCTATTGTGCAACATTGGCGGGAAAGAACAGGGGAACCAAGTGGGAATGTTATCCTCCCGACAACAACAGAACAAGGACTTGGGCCTCCTGGAAGCACAAGACACATGAGTGTCTTCTTGCTGCACTATCTGCAACATGATCAGTGGATTGTTAGGATTCAAAGTAATGCAGAATACTGACTTGCCACACTGTTAGATCTCTGATACAAAACTAAGTTTGTTCAAATGCTTCCCGACCTGGAAAGGGACATACGCATGCAGGCGTATCAAAAGAAACTTTTAGACAATCTGAGGTTTGCTCTTCCCCAAAGCACCAGTGGTAGACATAGTGAACATCACAGTTCAACTCAGGGAATGTCCAGTTGTCGTTAGCAGAGAAACTTTTACCAGCAGCAGTGTATCTGTTACCAGCAATTTCTGGGAGTCGTTTGAATGTTTTTTTTACACCTTCCTTTGTAATGTCAGAAGACAGGACTAGTCTGACACATAGGGAAAGCTTAGAGAGGATGGCGCAGGAATATCTACAGCTCAATATCAATGTCATGACTGTGGAACTGGACCCTTGTGCATTTTGGGCTTCAAAACGAAAAAGTGGCCTGAGCTCGCCACTCATGACTTAGAGATTTTGTTGTGCCCAGTTCAAAGCTTCCTCTCAGAACATGTCTCCAGCACTGCTGGTGGTGTTCTGATGGATAAGCATATATGGCTATCCATCCACAGCGTAGATTGCCTAACGTTTATCAAGATGAACAAGTCATGGATCTCCAAGGACGTTGCACCCCATGTCAATGGGAGGCTAGGACTGAATACTTTTCAGTGTATAACGCTGCATTAAAATCTACATTACAATATTTCACCTCTAGGGCAATTGTTGCCACTTTAGTGGTGGCTGTGTCTAATTTTTTGAAAAGTGGGGACTATTGTTAAGGACTATTTGTGTGTGTAGTGCATTACTGGAGCAGAGCTCTCTGAGCATAATACCTGCCCCTGACACTTGTGCACCTCTTTCTAAATAATCAACTTCGAAATGCTGGGTCTATGCCTCCTGGCATTATGGCCCAATACAAAATCTATAAGATGCATACCACTTTGCTGTGGTGTGACACTAATCTTTTGAAAAATGGGGACTCATGTTAGAGTCTCCTTTCTGTTTGATGCATGACTGGAGCAGAGCTCTCTGAGTGACATGCCTACACCTGTCACTCATCCTCCTTTTACTCCTACTACTCCTTTTACTTAATGTAGAAAACTGCTGCCACTTTTCCCTTGTGACGCATCCATCTGTCAATTCAAACTGAGCTTCACACCACCTCTGAACTTAAAGTGAATTTGAGCCACCTCTTACTTTAAAGTGATTTTGAAGAGTATGCAGAATGGCAATGACCATGTGTCATGCACCCATGCTATACATGAGACTATTTGTACTGTAAGTAGATTGTTGTCTCTTTTCCTGGTGTCTGATGCTAATATAAGCAGTTTGGTAGCTTTGGGGCCCCTTTAAAGGTGATTTCTTGTGCCTTGATTTTGCCTCCCATTGATTTGAATGGAGTTCGGAAAACTTGGCGAACGTTCGTTGAATAATTCTTCGAACAACCCACATTCAGCGAACAAATCCAAATTCAAACATTTAGGTGTTTGCTCATTTCCAGTAATTAATAATCCTACATCTGACTGTAGTATAGCATTAAATAAATTACGAAGGAGGGAAACTGTAGAGATTTCAACAAAAAAATATATAATTATTTGTGCCAAATTTTCAAGACACAAAAACTGTTTCTCTCCACCCACCTTTATTTCCAATCATTTCAGGAATAGGGTCTCTCAATGACCGTCTAAGGGTGGTCTCACCCTTGCATTTTTTTGTCTTGAAATCCCAAAACATTCTGATCCCTGTACTTAAAATGGGGCCAAAGGCGCATGCAGTGGCATCAGATTCAGCCTAATCCTTCCACATCAGTATTTTTGTCACCCTCTCTGGATACATCATGTTGTGTTTTTGTTGATCCTCTAAAAGCCTGATGCCTGTGGATGCCTCCATATCCATCCAAAAATAAAATGGGTTCAATGATGGATGGATCCAGACGGAGCGGATTTGTCCTCTCAGATCCATTTCACCCCACTGAGCATGCTCAGACTCCATTTCGTGCACCTAACAAGCATCTAACCCCACCTCAGAAAAAACGGTTTAGCCCTATGTTAGGGCCGCTTTACACACACCAACTTCTGTGACCAACTTCTGAACAGATCTCTGGTTGCAGTGAAATCATGGACACATTGTTCCATTTTGTGGCTGTGTACAAATGTAACAATGTGTCCATGATTTCACTGCAACCAGAGATCTGTTCAGAAGTTGGTCACAGAAGTTGGTGTGTGAAAAGCGGCCCTTAATGTGAAAAAATGTGAATAAAATTTATTGTGCACATGTATACAGTGCTGTGCAAATTAAATGGGACAAAGCAAGTCTTTACTTGTTTTTCTTGCATTAGTTTTACTATTTCTGATAAGTGTTTTATCAGTTCTTGGTGTCGTTTTCCTTTTTCTTCCACATTTCCCTTTTCATTTTGGAGAAAACGATCCAGTTTCATTGTGTGTGAGAATTATTCTTGAAACGGTAGATTTTCCAATACCAACGGTGGAAGGGATTTCTCTTACAGTCAGACTTGTATGTTCATTAAGAGTAATAATTGTAGATCTCTTCGTGAAGTAATATCCATTTTTACAGGCACAAATCACACTGAAGAAAAAGTACACTAAATCACTCCTCACAGAAACAAGCTCTCACCTGAAGCTGAGGGGGCAGCGAGCTGTTATTTTCTGACTAAAACCAGTGAAACCACATTTTGTTACTCAAGGTTGTACACTCACCTGTTCAAAGCAGTTAAAACTGGTTTGAATCACTGACTGGTAACCCCAACTTACGATTTTACTTAAATGCTTTGTCCCAATTCATTTTCACAGCACTGTATAATATGTGAGCACTTGGTGAGGGGCTGCATGAGTGGCTTAGGCCGGTTTCACATTTGCGTATGAAACCACAGCATACCAAACGCAGCCAAACGCATGCGCACTGCGTTCCTATGTTTAACATGGGAACGCATGGTACCTGCGGTTGGCTGTGTTCGGTTGTGGTTATGTTCAGATGTGCATAATTTGTGAGCCCTCCTCCACCCTCCGTAAGCAACCTGTTGCATTTTTTGTGCAGTCGCGGGAGCTTGTTTTATCAGCAAGCGCAGAAACAATGCATGGAAGTCAATGGATCCGCAGTGTCCTGTGCACGAAAGCGCAGGAGAACACTGCAGATTACATTGAAATCTCTCTCAGTGGCCACGCTGATCTCCTGGGACATCAGCGGCGGCCACCAGGAGATCAGCTGGAGCAGCCGAAGATCTCCTCCTCCCGGCCGCCGCTAATCTCCCGGCGGTGTCGGCGCGGAGATTTGAAGAAACAGCTGATCAGACAGCTGTTTAATCTCCCGCGCCAACATCACCTCTTCGGTGTTGGCGTGCAAAATTTAAACAGCTGTCAGATCAGCTGTTTCTTCAAATCTCCCACGCCGTCACCGTCGGGAGATCAGCGGCGGCCAGGAGGAGGATGATTTCCGCCGCTGATCTCCGCCTCCTGGCCACCGCCGAGATCGCTTATTATCTGGCCGGGCACCATACTGATGTGAACGCATGCAGAGATTCTCCTCTGTGTTCACATCAGTATGGCAGCGTTTTCACTGCGTCTGTGTCTGCATGCCCTCTGCATGCAGACACAAACACTAGTGTGAAGGTAGCCTTAAAACCACTACTTTATTACTATCACTGTTTGAAGTCCCGTCAGCTTTTGTTGACACTGCATGACTTATCTAAGCACAGAACTGTCAGAAATAGTATAGGAGCATGATCTACAGCAATTCTGAGAGTTCTCTATGAACAGACCCATCAAATGCGGTGTAGATCACGCTTCTACTCCAATTCTGAAGTTCTGTGTATAGAGAACTGTCAGACTTGCTGTATATCTTGCTTGTACGTCATTTCTGACAGTTCTGTGCATAGATAAGTCACGCTGCTTTGGCAAAAGCCGACGGGACTTCAAACAGTGATAGTAATAAAGTAGAGTTTTTTAAACAATCATGCAGCCCCTGCCCAGGTGCCCACATATTATGCACAATACATTTTATTAAATTTTCTCCCACCCTCGCCATGGACAGATCAGGCATCCGCCAGCTGCAGTGGCATGCGTTTACGGACATATGGCCAGATCAGGATGAACCCATTTTCATTTTGATCTGGCTGTGCCGCAAGTGTGAAACCAGCCTCAGTTCCTCAGTGGATGGTCATTTATCTCCTTTGACCTGTCCACTCTAATCAGAAACTTCCTAAATGTTCGTGATGTGTGATGTGCGGTGACCTCCAAGTCCTGGTGGCAGGCATATGTCCAAGCCTAGAGTAAACAGGTCAGAAGATGTGGTTCACAACTGGGGAAAGAAGAGGCAGCTCTGGTGACTAGATGGCCAGGAGCGATCAGCAGAGGGGCTGGACAGGTGAGCAGTAAGAATAAGGCTTTTTTTGTTCTTTAAAACATTTGCCATCCATCTATGGTTTCGTGAGATAGTGGCCAGGCCTGTGTAAAGAAAATTTCCAAATGTCTCTATGCTGATTTATTTGTATATTTGTGTAAAATTTTAATTCGATTCAAACTAAATTTAATTATTTCTTATTGCGAGTTCAAGCAGGGAATGAAAATAGTATTTTTGGAAAGTGTTTCCGCAAAGGTCTACAGATAACCTCCCAACTGTTCCATGCAACCAAACCTAGTTAGTAACCTAGAGATGAACTGCTATGCCTTATTTAAATACTGTTCAATTAATTAATTATGAACATGTGAAATATTCTTTCAGTCATAAGGTGTGGCTGGAACAGTTTCAGTCAACACTCAGTATACAGTGAGCCATAGCATGCCCTGGTAGATTGTCTGACAGCTGCCACTTATACATTTCAGAAATGGCTGTCAGTCAGTGTGCTGGGTGTGATACAGCTCCCTGTAGACTGAGTGGTGACTGAAGCCGCGCAGACACACCTGTATGACTTAAAGCCAGAAGAATTCATCTTATTGTCACCAGTATGGGGGTCGCACAGATTTGAAACGCCATTAACCTGCAGAATAACCCTAAGGTAATAGAACTTGTAGAAATGACAGATTCCCTTTAAATATGTGGGGAAAACTATTAACTGATCAGGGATATAATGTCAAAAATACGAGCAGGATTTGTCAGGAGTAGTTTTGAAAGAAATATACAGGAAAGCACAGTTTAAACTTATACATAAAGTCAAATATGCATCAGGTCATTGTAGGAATAACATTTGGAGCCATCTCATTATGGAATTCTGTTGCATTACTGGACAGAAGAGCATGTTTGTTCTTGGACGTATAATATGAAAAGTGCCTATTCAAAGAGGACTTGAACTCTAGCACCATCTATTGGAAGTAGCAATCCTTAAAGTCAATATTGACCCTTAATGAGCCTCGTCATATTACCAAGGATATAAGTCAAATCCTATTCTCTTTTTTGCAGACATGCTGTTTTGGGGTGTTTCCCCTTGCCAGTGGAATGTATGAGATCTGATCTAGCTAGATGAGGGGCTAAGACTGGGAATCTAAGGGATAATATTTCTCCTTATGTAGAGTGACACATCAGGTATGCCAGTAGAGGACACTTTAACACCTTGCATGCTCCTCCTCTCACCTAGCCAAATCAGATCTCATACTTTACAGTGATGAAGAGATATACCCTGAAACACTATGTCTGCAAATTGAGATTATGATTTGGCTTATATTCTTGTTCATGTGATAGGCTCATTAAAGGGTCAATGTTGACTTTTAGTATCGCTACTTCCAATAGGTGGCACTAGAGTTCAAGTCCTCTTTGTAGAGGCAATTTGCATATTAAATTTCCCAGACTAGCATGCAAGGCGTTTCAGTCTTCTTACACTGGCATGCAAGACCTGGCGTATCACTCTCCATGAGGAGAAACATTAGATTCTCAAAAATGCCTCAGTTACTGCATGCAATGTTATTCGCTGCCAAATAACTGTTGCCTAACATTGGTTAATAGATTTTATCCTTCAGTATTGGAATTTCTGGACCACATGAGGCATCTCCTGACATAGAAAAACTCGACACTAAAAAGACAAATGAGCGGCAGATTGGTAGTTGATTTAGGAGATGGATATAATTTATTTTGAGATATTGCACACCTGAGAAGATCGAACGGATAGTTACACTGCACTGCAAAGACAAGCTGTGAGGCAGGAAAGTCAAACAAGCTGAGGTCAGATACCATAAGAGCATGCCATGGCTGAAGCAGATTGACAATGGCACAGTCAAGTCATCATCAAAGGTCAGAATACCAGGGGATGGCAGATCCGAGTAAAGGTACAAGGCAAACTGATGGTGACAGGAGGTTCAAGGTCTGTCAGCAATAGATCAAAACACAGAGCACAGATGAACAAAGCCAACATGTGCCAATGAGCAAAATGGGACAACAACAGTGACCTGGGACTAACTAACTAGCTGGGCAATCACAGAGAACAGAGACACCTCAAGATGTCCAGCACTTCCGAATCTCAGATTAAATGGCAGAGCTGTCAATTAACACACGGACAGCTCAGATAGCCTAAGCACCAGATTGGACAACTAAAGCTGTCACTCACTAAACTGACAACTCAGCACAGCCAAGATTCATAGGGCAGCAAAACTGTCACTCATTGTGTCAAGATACCCAGAGCGGAGGAAACGTGACACACTATTTTACTATTGCAGTTATCAGTTATGTTGAGTAAGCTCTAGTGATGAGCGAGCATGTTCATCACTACTCGGTACTCACACTAGTATCACGGTACTCTGGATGCTCGGCGAGTACCGAGTAATCTCGCGATACTCTTGCTCATGCTCTGGGTCCACCTCCCTGCATGTTGGGGCTCTTTACAGAGCCTGCCACATGAAGGGATTGGCTGAAGACACTGTAATGCCACAGCCATGTTGGTTGTGGCATTACAGTGATTGGCTGGCCGCACAGCGTCATCAGGTCTTTATAAGACCTGACCGCGCTGTACTCGTCACTCTGCGCCATAGACAGTCAGTGTAGGGAGAGGTGCTGCTGATTGAGGGCCAGATTTCATGCCTTTCAGCTAGTGTAGGTGCAGGGCTGCTAATCTAAGACAAACAACAGTCCTTCTGAAGACTAATTAGCTGTATACAAGCAGGCAGGGAGGCAGGGTATATAGGAAAGTTAGGTGTGCCAGTATACCAGCAGCATCACATCTGTGGCTGGTGTGCTGACTTTAAATCTCATCTATCCATCCCAACACAGTATTTGTAAGGATTAATTTAAATCTTTATAGACAAGAGGGGTATATAGCTCCATTTTCGAGACCTCACAAGACGCTGTCTACCTGTACGCAGCATTTGTAGCAGGTGTGTAGCCTGCAATATCTACGTTTTCATCTCTCCATCCCAAAACAGTCCTATTAAGGATTAATTTAAATCTGTATAGTCAGGAGGGGTAATATAGGCCAATTGTCTATACCTCACAAGACGCTGTCTACCTGTACATAGCATTTGTAACAGGTGTCTAGCCTTTAATATCTAATTTCATCAATCCATCTAAAAAACATTCATTGGAATCCTTCAATTAGTTTTATACAGGAAGTGTATAAGCACACCATTCAAAATGCGCAAGGCCGGTGGCAAGGGACCAGGAAGTGGACGTGATGGTGAGAGGTGAGAGGCCGAGGCTGTGGGCAAGCTCGAATTGGGCCACGAGAAACGCCAACATCATCTCGCTCGACCTTCCTGTCCCAATTTCTAGGGGACCGCAGCAATACACCACTTTTAAATCAAGAGCAGTGTCAACAGGATGTTAGTTGGATAGCAGATAATACTTCCAGTCAGTTAGGTACCACCACAAACACGCTGTCTTCCACACAGTCAAGTGTCAGTAGCCATGAGACTGGACCACATATTGGTCACCCTGATCCTCCTTCCTCCCACCATGCCGAGTGTGATCCTACACTTGGACACTCTGAAGAGCTGTTCAGTATGCCTTTCATGGATTCGGGCCTCTGGACCGCTCCACTTGAACTGGGGACTGAGGAGATCGTATGTAGCAATGCCCAAATATTGGAGCAGCCATGGTCACATGAAGGCGACGGTGGGAATGTGTCACAACAAGAGGTGGACGATGATGTGACACAATTGCCAGACAAAAAGAGGAGGACCAGGGTGCAGAAGTGGAAGATGACGTGGTGGATGATCCAGGAACTGACCCGACCTGGCAGGAGGACATGCAAAGCAAGAACAGCTGCGAACAGGAGGAGGGAGGCATAGCATCACAACAGGCCGGAAGAAGCAGAATGGTGTCCTCAGACAGAAGGCGGGCAACCATTTCTCGTAACAGCAACACGACGCAAGTTGCTGTTACAACAGTTAGATCTTCCCGAGTCTGGCAGTTTTTAGGGAGCCTGCAGAGAATTAAAAAAATGGCCATTTGCAACACCTGTCATGCCAGCGTCAGCAGGGGTAGCAAAAGTAGCAGCCGCACCACTACCAGCATGATCAGGCACATGGCAGCAAAGCACCCGACTTTGTGGGATGTACCACAGGGTCCAGGAGCAGTGTCTGAGGGTGACACCGCTGCTTCTTCCACTGTTGTGCGTGCAAGCCAATCCCCTGTTCATAGTCCATGTGAACATGCCTCCTGTCCTGCACCTGTCGTTGCGCAATCAGAAATGCCACAATCATCAACCACGTCCTTGTCCTAGTGCAGCGTTCAGATATCAATACCCCAGTCATTGAAACACAAGCGCAAATACACTGCCAACGCCCCACATGCCCACTCCTAAATGTGCACATTTCGCGACTGCTTGCACTGGAAATGTTGCCTTTTAGGCTAGTGGAGACGGAGCATTCCGCAACCTGATAGCTGCGGCCGTCCCTCGTTACTTGGTCCCCAGCCGCCACTATTTCTCCTGGTGTGCCGTCTCCGCATTACACAAGCAAGTGTCCAAAAACATTAGCCGTGCCCTTAACAACGCTGTTTCCAGCAAAGTCCACCTAACCACGGACACGTGGACAAGTGTTTGTGGGCAGGGATGCTACGTCTCGCAGACGGCACACTGGGTTAATATAGTGGAAGCCGATATCCAGTCAGACCTTGGGATGGAACACGTCCTCCCGACGCCAAGAATTTCGGGCCCTAACTCAGTCAGGATTGCCCCCACAGTCTACAGCTCCGGAACATCATCCTCCTCAGCCTCCTCCTCCTCCTTTTCAGCCTCCACAACAGTCCCAAGCTAGAAGGTCTGCAGCACTGCCTCGGCCAAGCGGCAACAGGCTGTGCTGAAGCTAATA
This sequence comes from Allobates femoralis, assembly GCA_033576535.1. Classification (NCBI taxonomy): domain Eukaryota; kingdom Metazoa; phylum Chordata; class Amphibia; order Anura; family Aromobatidae; genus Allobates; species Allobates femoralis. The sequence goes on along the minus strand of JARQOC010000009.1, from coordinate 107,948,539 downwards.
TGCGTAGGTGACAAACCCTACAATGCTGTTGAGTTGTGGACAGCTCTGAAAGAGCAGGCAGATCATTGGCTCACAACGCTGAACCTAGAGCCAGGCATGATCGTGTGCGACAATGGCTGGAACCTGGTGGCGGCTCTGAATCGAGGCAAGCTCACACATGTGCCATGCTTGGCCCATGTGCTCAACCTGGTGGTTCTGTGGTTTCTTAAATCCTACCCAGAGCTGCCGGATCTGCTCGTCAAAGTATGCTGCCTGTGTGCCCATTTTAGAAAATCACCTACTGCTTCGGCCGCCCTTGCCGGATTTCAGCGGTGTTTGCAGCTTTCGGTTCAGACTGGTATGTGATGTCCCCACGCATTGCAATTCCACCCTGCAGATGTTGGTCAGGATTTCTGAGGAGAAGAGTGCAGTTGTTTACTACAAGCATCAACTAGGCCATCGGTATTCTGTTCACGCTCCACACATAAGACCTCTGGAGTGGACATGGATGTCTGACATATGTACAGTCCTCCAAAACTTTGAGGACTCCACCAAGATGGTGAGCAGTGATGACGTCATCATTAGCGTCACCATCCCGCTTCTCTGTATTCTAAAATGCTCTCTGCTAAAAATCAAAGACGATGCATTGCAGGCGGAGCATGATGAGATGGAGCAAGCAACCATAGTGGGTGATTACACACAGCCCAGCCTCATCTCATCCCAACGTGCATTGGGGAACAATGATGAGGAGGAAGATTAGGAAGAGGAGTTAGAAGAACAGGAGCTAGTTTCATGCGGAATTGACGGTACTACCTGCACAACCATCATACCATTGGTCTAGCATGGATGGCGAGAGACAGGGACGAGGAGGAGGATGAGGCCAACATGGTCAGTCATTCTGTTGATGATGACCCTGAAGTCTTGCCTGTTAACAGTCTGGCGTGAATGGCTGAGTTTATGTTACGCTGCCTATCCCGTGACCCTTGCATTATCAACATCTTGGCGGACACTGATTACTGGTTGGTGACACTTTTAGACCCACGTTACAAGGAGAACTTTATTTCTCTTATACCACCAGCGGAGAGGTCTACAAAAATGCTGCAGTACCAGAAAGCCCTTGTTAGGAAATTAGTAAAAAAATTCCCTTCGGAAAATGTTGGCGGCAGGGTCACAGTTCGGTGGCCAAACAAGGCGTCCGGGAGAGAGAGCCACAACTCCAATCCAGCAGATGTAGAGGAACACTCTCAGAGATATGGGATAGTTTTCTCAGGCACTCTGATAACACAGGCCCTGAGGCGCAGGGTACTGTCACAAGGACTGCAAAGTTTGTAAAGATGGTGAAGGAGGACCTTGGCGACCGTACAAAAGTCCTCCGGGATTCCTCTGTGACTTATAATTTTTGGGTATCAAAGCTGGCCAGTGGCATGATTTGGCACTCTACGCCTTGGAAGTCCTGGCTTGCCCTGCCGCTAGCGTTTTGTCAGAGCGGGTATTTAGTGCCGCCGGTGGAATCATTACTGATAAACGCATCCGCCTGTCAACTGAAAATGCTCACGTCTGTTGGACAAAATGCCACAATGCCCGCGCTGCCGTCAAGAGGAAGGAGCTGGGTTATAGCTCCAAAACGCGTCAGAAGATTAATGACCTTTGCACCCAGATGATCCATTGTTCTGGTGGTTCTTGACGGCAGCGCAGGCATTGAGGAATCTTGTCCAACAGCAGTGATCTTCTCCCCACGGTTAACCGTGAAAGTGCGGCACTGCAGCAGCTGTCTCACAGGCGATCAAATCGGTTGTGGGTAACACAACTGCACCAGGTGAGCAGTTCACACTTATTATCCACCTCATCTCTTTATTTTAGAGATAAGACCCTATTGCGCATTATCTCATATCTAACTGAAAATGATGATCAGGACAGTGACTCTGATCAAGATGAACAAGGGTTGGATTGGGCCTGACTTTAGCACATCACCAAATGATAGCAGCGTAATGTAAAGTTGAAGCCATTGTATTTATTGGGGATGTATATTCCCACGCCCTTCCTCACACCCACACATGGGTACACACTTCCTGATTTGGGCTACTTGCTGTACTCCTCCTCCTTCTCCTCATCCGCCACCACCATATCATCAGGGTGACCATGGTCCATGATGCCACTAAAAGATATTTTATTTACATGTTGTTTATGATGACCCTAACCATTAAAAGGTTAGACAGTAGGTTCATGTATACCCCCCCAAGGGTAAAATGTTTTAGTCCATACTTAGTGCATGGGCATTACAAGTATAGGAGACCCGCTCCTTTGTAATGGGAATAATTTTAAAGAGGCTCTCCTCCATGTCTCTTCCCAGGGGCATCAGAGTGCCTCCCAAGTTTTGGCACCTCTGCCTAGGGGAATACCAAAAAAGACCCACTTTCTATTAATGGCTCATTACTTAAAGAGGCTTTCATCCACATCTCTTTCCAGGGGCATCGGAGTGCTTCCTAATGTTTGGCAGACCTGCCTAGGGCAATACCAGAAAAGACCCACTTTTATTAATGGGCACAATATTTAAAGAGGCCCTCATTCTCGTCTCTTCCCAGGGGCATTGGAGTTCCACTCATTTTTTTTTTTTTAATCTTTCATGTAATCCAAAAAGCTATCATACAGCAACACTGTCTCAAATGAGTATGAGCCATTAACATTTTCCCCAGGAAAATGCATTTTGGTTTCATTTTTGGACGTTTTATTGTGAGTCCGCAAAAGTGGTGTAATACTCAGACAACATTGTTCACAGCAGTGACCTGGAAGTCAGAAATGCTGAAAGGGGTCTTCCCCATACTGTTCCCATGTCATTTAAGCACTGTTGTTATACTTTTGTGACATTTTCAGGGTTTATCCAGGCTGCCGGGGTTATGCCGGAAAATGCTTGGGTTCCCATAGAATAACATTAAGCTCGTTGCTCGGGTCAAGTACCAGAGCATCTCAAGATGCTCGACCGAGCATCGAGCACCGAGCATTTTAGTGCTCGCTCATCACTAGTAAGCTCCATAAGACTTAGGTCAATACTTTTCATCATTTTTTCACATTAGCCTCAAACACTCTTTGGTGTTACGCAAAAAGCACACCATGGCAGCCGCTGTCCCTGGTGCTGAAGCTCCAGCGTGATATTACAGTAATATCTATGGTGCTTCAGGACCACGGACAGCTCAGTGCAGGAGCAGAGCGGCTTGTCAGTAATGTAAAATGACCCAACAATTGCCGGGATCAGTAAAATAAAGGTATTGTATTGTACACACTCTGTGTCAACATGATGGCAGCACACTAACTGCATTTTAACCCTTCTGACACCATCTTTTATTAGCCGCAATCTGCAGGCTCTAAGCCGACATGTAGCGCAGAGCCTGCAGAGGGGGTTAAAATGATTATTAGCACACAGCACTTTATTATTTGGTTTTCTAATGCCCCTTTCATATCAGCGTTTCACGCTAATCGCGGCAGATGCAGTGATTTACGCATCTGCGCGTCTGTGGTTTCGCCACTTGCGGCAGTTGCGCCATGAAAAATGCGGTAAGCAGATTTTTGTGGCGCACCTACTGCAAGTGCCGAAACCACAACTATACCGCACTTGCCGCACCTGCCGCAAGCCCCATAGACATTGCATGGGGCTTGCCGCAGGTGAACCGCAAGTGTGACGGTTAGGCGGCAGATGCGGTAAATCCACCGCATCTGTGGCGATCAGCGTGAAATGCTGAAGTGAAAGGGGCCTAACTAATTTTTTAAACAATAATGTTTCGGCGTTGCTGTCATAGCGCTTGAACATTGACTACTATACTGGCAAAGCGGTAAATTCAAACTCACCGGCTTTGACAGCGGCCAGTTTAAATTCACTGCAAATACTGTCCGCAGTCCTTCAGGACACACGCACTCACACTAACACTCAGCACACTCACATGATACAGGCAGGCACACTCACCACACGCACCACACTTGCACCACACCACAAAAACAAGCATATCACTCGCATCACTGCCATGCATCAAACACCTCCGTGTTTGATGCATGACCACGTGTGCCTTCAACCTCATAAAAAGTAGAGTATGCTCCAATTCCAATTTTTTTTCCATGAAGACCATTGGTTTATGTGGAAAATCTGACTTTTGTACTGCAAATGGCTATAATGGGTGTATGTGCTCTTCATGCACATGGACCAATTATATGCTTGTCTGGATGAACTCTTACCCCTCCAAAAACAAACATGTTTTGTAAAATGAAAAGTACAATAAGTAATATGTTCACTAAAATGGTGGTATTACCAAAATGTAACTCATCCCACAGAGAAAACAAACCCTCACAATGGTACATTGATAGAAAAAAAGAAGAGAGAAAAAAAGGCCTTGAATGCAGTAATGCAAAATAAACACAAAAGAGAAGCACTGCACATTCTTGACTACATTGCACATGTGAAAAAAAAGTGGGGTCTTACATTAAAAAAAACTGAAGCATATTGGGGAACTATGGTCTGGGTCAATTAAACACAAGCCAGCAATAGGTTCAGTTAAAAACATGCTGAGTATTATGCAATTCCCTTAGACTGGCTTCACACCACGGCACAATCCGATCCGGGGCTGTCCGGTGTAAACCGGAAAGCACCGGACCGGATTTTGGCCCCATAGTGTCCTATGGGGCCGGATGGAGCCGGATGGCAGCTCTCTGCCATCCAGTTTCCATGTGTCTGGGAGAATCCGGGAGGAGTCAGATTTTTCTCCTGGACACAAAATCGGAGCATGCACCATTTTTGTGTCCGGAGAGAAAATCTCCAAACTGAATCCTTCGGATTCTCCTGGATCCTCCTGGAGAATGTAGTAACATTCACTGCTATCTGGGCTGAAATCTCCATGAATAAGTTGTTCTCATAATTATAGTCATGACTAATTGTTCCAAGTGGTAACAGATGCAATAGGAATTAATGATTCCTGCGCGTTTACCAAAACAATAAAAATAAAATGTGTGCGACGGTAGTACAGCTGACTAGTTATGGAGGTAATGTTACCAGTAATATAAATATCTTGAATTTTTTAGAATATAAGAAAAATGTTCTACATGATGCACTTTTTATTTATTTTTTTAAACAGACACATAATGGAACCCATATAAATCTTATAATAATCTATTGTGTCTCTCTGTCTCTGATTGTTGTTGACAGTGAAGGGTATTCCCAGTGAGAACAAGTGATCGCCAATCCATTGGATAACTTGATGATCATTAGGTATCCGACAACTGAGAACCGCACCAATCAGCAGAACAGGGAGCTTTTATCTCAATTACAATGGAGTTGCAGTGCACATGCTCTCTCACCTCTGCTCCATTCATTCCCTATAAGGCTGCAGAATGCTGCGCTCTGCTATTTTTCTGTCCCAAAGAGAATGATTGAATCAGCAGTCGGGCATCCAACCTTCCACTAGATTTTGCAACATAGGAAAAGGTTAAAGATTCCTCCACCGTAGGGACACACATTGATCACCAACTTACTACCCATCTTGTGGATAAATGCTAACGTGCTTTCGTTAAAAAACTCTTTTAACCCCTTAGTGATGGAGACAATTTTGACCTTAATGACCAGGCCAAATTCTATAATCTGGCCAATGTCACTTTATGTGGTAATACCTTTGGGACACTTCAACGAATCCCAGTGATTCTAAGATTTTGTTTTCATGACAGATTGTACTTTATGGTAGTGGTAAATTTAGCTTGTGTTGTTTATATTTGTTTGTGAAAATATCGAAATTTTGCCAAAAAATGTTCAAACTTTGACTTAGTCACACTGTGCAAAATAATCAATAAAAACAAATTCCACTTTACACCTGCATCCCTTTTCAAACATCATTTTATTTTGTTAGACTGTTAGAAGGGTTAAAATGTTAGCAGCATAGTACTCAGGTATTCGAGTTGTGCCCATCTAGACATCCAACTGATCATTACGAGTACCAAGCATTCGAGCATGGTAGTGCTCACTCATCATTAGCTGCAGCCTTTATTATCCATCAATGCAGAAGAAGAGCGAACAACACAGCAAACATTGATGGAACGATGCTCCTTCAGCATGTCAGTATATATTGCTTTCATTCTATATGGAATCCTATATCAATTAAGTTGGGGTTATCCAGTAGCCGACAATATATCTTAAGTTCTTTTGTAGCTCATAATAAACTAAAGAATATGAGAAACTCAGATATCCAACATCTGTATTCTGAAATGTCAACACTCAATTGCTGATTTAATTTTATATATATATATATATATATATATATATATATATATATATATAAAATGAATTGCATATTCTATCTGTACCATACACAGAAGGAAGAGGATATAAAACATTGATATAAGCACAAACACTTTTACGATTGTTAATCACATTATTAGTGCAGCCCGCTAAGATATTGATATGAGACTTTCATGTTGTCAGTTACATTGTGTATGTTATATGTATTTCCAGGCATTGGAGAATTAGGCAGCCAGTGTTACCTACAACAAAATAGAAGGCAATCTAAAAAAATTAATAATTTTCTCCTCTGCACAGATGTAAAGAATAGCAGAGGGCATCCTCTAGAGAAAATGTGAGGAAAAGATAACACAGAAATAAAGCAAAGCATAAAATAAATATCTTACCCTGGCACTGGAATCCTTGTTTTCCAATTCCCCTGTGGAGATGAAAGAACAAATAGGATTCATTAGATGAATATGGAATGTGAATATTATGGATTAAAGCATCATCAAAGTTACAGAATCTCATCTGTGTACTAGAACTGATACCGGTCTTTCTATACCATTCACAGGAGATGGTATAATAATGTGCTTATATTGCTATAAAATTAGAAGGTAAGCTTGTAATCGTATGATCCTACCATATCTTATATACTTATAGTATTCAGCTCTTTCATCGAACCACACAAGGCACGTATGCGCTAGGTAGTCCTGTAAATGCCAGGTAATGTACAGTAGACTACTACCCTTACAACATCATTTCATATGCTATGGCATATTCCATTTGTTCTGACAAATCCATTCTTAAAGGGTTTGTCCACTACTTGGTGAACACGTAGTGGACTAACCACTTGTTTCCCCCAGGTAAAATAAAAGAGTCTATACTCACCTCCCATACTGGTGCTGTTCCAGCACTGTTGGTAATCATGGTTTGAGGCTCAGGTGACATTGTGATGACACACAAGTACAGCATCAAATCACTGCTGGCTTATATCTCCCTGCCTTAGTACCAAATGAGTTAATCAACAGGAAGCGATGCTGCCGCTGTCACTCACTTCCTGTTAATAGCTTATTTGGTGCAAAAGCATGGTGAGAGAATTTGTCTATGATTTGACATGGGGCTTGCATCACATCACAATGTCACGTAAGCCCTGAACCAACTTCGCTGGAACGGCTCTTGCACAGGAGGAGAGTATATAGGCTCTATTGTTCTACTTGAGGATCCAGTGAAATCAGTGTACATGTCATTTCAGGTAACTGTTCAGAGTAATCTGCCTTGTGTATGTGTATGAGGAAAAGTACTATTTTTCTGGTCCATTATTTGACTTGTGTCATGCACTTTTCACCAGTTTTCCCTTCTGCCAATTCTAATTATATTTTTCAGTTGTTTCTGAGCTATTGGGTGGAGACTAGTATGATGTATTCTATACACAGTACAGAGAGAGAGAGGTGGATTCCTGATCTTCTTTCTCTGTAGCACACAGACAGAAGCAGCAGCAGGGGGAGCTATTTTACAATTGGAAGGTGGGGTGATGGTAAAATGACCAGCTGCAAGCCTACAAGTGCAGCATGTCGGTCACACTTTGTGCTAGACATTGCACTGCCACACACCTTTGAGGGCCAAGTATTCTCTTCACCTGCCTCTCAGTCCTGGCAAAGGGAGACTTCAGCAGAGCGTTTCCCAGACGGCAGGCAGAATCGCGGCTGGTGACCATACACACAATCAGCAGCCAAATGAAACACACTAGAACCGAATACACAGTGCAAAGCATTAACTAAGGGGAACAATGAATAACCAAGAAGAGAGACCAAAGCATGAACCAATGCAGAAGCACAGACCTCAACCACCCAACAGAACTGAAATGATCAGCAACCAACAGAGGAAATGGAAGGCTTAAAATCTGCCTCCCAGCAGTCACCTGACAACGCTGGGGCGATGTCCACCTCCAGACCTCCAATCTCCACCTCCAGACCACAGAGACACTAGAGGAGGGAAGAGGAGGAGAGAGAAATGGATCATACCTCCCAACACGTGATTGTTCCCATAGGCACATTTCCCCATACCCACTGGCAACAGCTAACATCAACATCAGGGGACCCGGTGTCCTGGGGTACCTGAACAGCATAATCGCTGGTAGCAACACATTCACACCTGCCAGCGGTAGTAGGAGTAAATTTCCCAGAATGCAATTCCCGGATGCAAGCTCTGCCCCCTAGAGGTGACACCCACCCCTCATAGTCAGTAATGGCAACGGGTGACCTGTTGGAGAGCCGGAGCACAACCAGAAGCGTGAGGGGCCCACTCAGGTACAGAGCAACAAGTCTAAAAAACAATATTACAGAGCTGTGTGGTTGTAGTTCTAATACTGAAGAAAAATACATTCACTGAAAACTAAGCATGATCAGCCTTTGTCTGACTGTTCTGACTATAATGAGTGTTACTGTGTTACTAACATGTTATCCTCCTTACCCTGTCTATAGAGTGTACTAGTCTGTGTAAAGTAAGACCTCACTGTGCTGACACTTCCACTTCTTTGACCAAGATGGATTTGAGCTGTTTTTCAGAGTGAATGGTAAGTTCAGGAGGCACAGGGAAGGGAAAGAAGTGCTCATAAGGGCAGAAAAAAAACAGGTTTCTTTGATAAGATATATATATACTAGCTGTGAGCCCGATGCAAATGCATCGGGTGTCTAGAATACTATACTTTGCATGAGGATTACCGCAAGCGCGCCGCAAGTGTAACGACTCGCTGGCGCCGACCAATTAGAAGCGCGGCTCAGGCAGCGACTCGCAATGGCCTCGCGGCCATTGCTCGCGCTACCTGACCGGTAAATCGTTAACTTTGAGGCCGAGCCTCTGGTTCGATTTTCGGCCAGCGACTCGCAACGGCCGCTTCGCGGCCATTGCTCGTACTCAGCTTGCGCGAGCAATGGCCTCGCGGCCATTGCTCGCGCAAGCCAGCGACTCGCATTGCTCGTCCTCAGCCTGCGCGAGCAATGGCCTCGCGGCCATTGCTCGCGCAGGCCAGCGACTCGCATTGGCCGCTACGCGGCCAATGCTTCGCCGTGCTGACGTCACAGAGTGACATAGCCACGGTCTTTTCGGGTACCCACACGAAAGTGCCTACGGCAATTATATAGTAGATACTGTACATTGCATATGGAGGGGTGAGGAGAGCGGAGGCTGGAGGGGAGAGCGGAGGCTGGAGGGGAGGGCAGAGGCTAGAGGGCAGAGCAGAGGCTGGAGGGCAGAGGCTGGAGGGGAGAGCGGAGGCTGGAGGGGATTGGCTGGAGGCTGGAGGGGATTGGCTGGAGGCTGGAAAGGAGAGGCTGGAGGGGAAAGGCTGGAGGGGAGAGGCTGGAGGGCAGAGGCTTTAGGGCAGAGGCTGGAGGGGAGAACGGAGGCTGGAGGGGAGAGCAGAGGCTGGAGGGGAGAGCGGAGGCTGGAGGGGAGAGCGGAGGCTGGAGGGGAGAGCGGAGGCTGGAGGGGATTGGCTGGAGGCTGGAGGGGATTGGCTGGAGGCTGGAAAGGAGAGGCTGGAGGGGAAAGGCTGGAGGGGAGATGCTGGAGGGCAGAGGCTTTAGGGCAGAGGCTGGAGGGGAGAACGGAGGCTGGAGAGGAGAGCGGAGGCTGGAGGGGAGAGCGGAGGCTGGAGGGGAAAGCGGAGGCTGGAGGGGAGAGCGGAGGCTGGAGGGGAGAGCGGAGGCTGGAGGGGAAAGCGGAGGCTTGAGGGGAGAGGCTGGAGGGGAGAGCGGAGGCTGGAAGGCAGAGCGGAGGCTGGAGGGCAGAGCAGAGGCTGGAGGGCAGAGCAGAGGCTGGAGAGGAGAGCGGAGGCTGGAGGGGAGAGCGGAGGCTGGAGGGGAGAGCGGAGGCTGGAGGGCAGAGCGGAGGCTGGAGGGCAGAGCGGAGGCTGGAGGGCAGAGCGGAGGCTGGAGGTCAGAGCGGAGGCTGGAGGTCAGAGCGGAGGCTGGAGGTCAGAGGCTGGAGGTCAGAGGCTGGAGGGCAGAGCGGAGGCTGGAGGGCAGAGCGGAGGCTGGAGGGCAGAGGCTGGAGGGGAGAGCGGAGGCTGGAGGGGAGAGCGGAGGCTGGAGGGGAGAGCGGAGGCTGGAGGGTAGAGCGGAGGCTGGAGGGCAGAGCGGAGGCTGGAGGTCAGAGCGGAGGCTGGAGGTCAGAGCGGAGGCTGGAGGTCAGAGCGGAGGCTGGAGGTCAGAGGCTGGAGGTCAGAGGCTGGAGGTCAGAGCGGAGGCTGGAGGGCAGAGCGGAGGCTGGAGGGCAGAGCGGAGGCTGGAGGGCAGAGGCTGGAGGGGAGAGCGGAGGCTGGAGGGCAGAGCGGAGGCTGGAGGGCAGAGCGGAGGCTGGAGGGGAGAGCGGAGGCTGGAGGGCAGAGCGGAGGCTGGAGGGCAGAGCAGAGGCTGGAGGGGAGAGCGGAGGCTGGAGGGGATAGGCTGGAGGGGATAGGCTAGAGGGGAGAGCGGAGGCTGGATGGCAGAGGCTGGAGGGCATAAGGGAGGCTGGAGAGGAGAACGGAGGCTGGAGGGGAGAGCGGAGGCTGGAGGGGGGGGGGTGCTGTCAGACAGATGGCCGGGGGGAGTGCAGACTCACCGCCACCGGCGTGCGTGTGCTGTAGGAGGAGAGGAGGGGCGGGCAGAGCTGCCGGACAGGAAGTTCCGTCCTCCCTCCTCTCCGGGCGCACGGCGGCCGGCTGGTGTCAGCACGGGGCCCCCCAGGGGGTGGAGGCAATGGGCCCCTCATGCCGAGTGGCGGGATGACAGCGGCGGTCGCAATGCCCGCTACGCGGGCAATGCCTCGCACGGCGTGGTGACGTCACATAGTGACAAAGCCACGGCGTGCCGGGGTCCGACAAAAACGTGCCTTCGGCAATTATATATGAGATAGTTAAAGAGACAATTTGCATATAAAATTTTCCTTAGGAGCATGCAAGTCGTTTAAGTCTCCTCATAAACTGACATGCCAGACCTGACGTGTCTCTACATAATGTAGTAGTGATGGGACATTTAACAGGTGCAGCAGAGCTGGAAACCCGAAACTGGTCAGAGGAATATCAGCAGTCTATTGTCTAAATCTTTGACAAGCTGAAAAAGAAACTGAGAATGTTGTTTTATCACTGCAAGCACTGGGCACAAGAAAGTGTCCTAGATTACTCCTTACGCCTGCAGCAGGCGCTGGAGAATCCTTAAACAAGTAGATCCAATCAGTATACGTGATGAAAATAAAATACTTATTGAACAGTTCATAAGGGGGCTCAGGTTACCAGATGACAGCAAACAAGTGCGCTGGTGGGCTCTCCAAAACCCTGATGCAGAGTTTCCCACTCTTTTAAGGGGCAGTAACTCCTTGCAGTACCTGACTTAGCCCCACAGCCGCGATGGGTTAATACCTCCTTTTTGCCAGAACACCTTCCTTACCCTCTGCAGCAGAGACCAGCATGCAGGCTGTGACCCCTGATCGGTTTGACAGCCTGTGCTCCGAGGTGCGCCAGCTGAGCAGAGAGATGACCAAGCTCCGAGTTGCTAAGCAACCCAAGACAGAAACATAGCTGCAAGGAAAGATACAGCTCACTGCCAGCCCTGAAGACGTCCTGTGGATGAGGAAGAGGACACTGCCGCTTCGAGGGAGGACCACAGATCGCTACAGTGCCAGTGGACAGCCCATCTGTCGCAAGTACAACAAGGAAAGGCACATCTACCGGTTCTGTCCTTTAAATAAATGAATAATCCCTGTGGTCGTGGGCCCAACCCCAGGAGTACACTACCCAGGCCCATCCAACTGGCTGTGCAGGTACGTGGTAGATCGTCCGTACCTGTCCGTCATCATAGAAGACATCGCTACCACTGCTTTGGTAGACACTGGATCCCAGGTGACCCTGTGGCACCCCTGCTGGGGATTGCCACAGGATCCACCGATGCAAGGAGGGAATTACACCTTTGTTAGCACAGCACAAGACACCTTCCACCCCAAACCTGAAGGGGGAGCTCTAATGGCTGCCTTAAGTCAGTTCCCCTTTAAGAATATCCAGGCCTGAGGGGAGGAGTTAGTCAGTCCCAGAAGTCAGTCTAGAGTTAGAGTTGGAGAGAGGAGGAGTGAGGAGCTGGTCGCTGGGAGAGATCCAGGCCCAGGACCAGGGACCACTGACCGCTGTGTCACACTCTAGGGAAAGGGTCAGAGGCAATTTGAGAAATTAGGGAACTAAGAAAAGGGAACCGGTTACTACAGCCCTTTAGTACACCCGGACACCGGAGTCTGACGCCGCTAGCATTTAGTGCTACAGGAAAAGCCCGGAAGACTCAGGAGGTGTTCAGCCCTGAGGAGAACAAAGTAAGAGACACTAAATTGACCAAGTATAGGACAGGGGCCATAGGAAACACAGGGCCCCCTCCTAAGGACCTCACTGTCAGTTTAGGACAAAGCCCAGAGAGGGAGAAGAAGCGGTGGGTTCAGGCTCAGGCAGGACTTACCCCACACCACAGAGCACAAAGACAGAGGAGGCCTTATAACTTTCTAAGGTGGAAGTCCAAAGTTGCACCAGGGACCGGGTTAATACTCTGGACTGTACCTGTTACCCTGTCACCAGTAAAAGGTACTAAAACAACAATCCCTGTGTGTCTGTGTTCCTGTCTAACCGCCGCAATTCACCGCTTTGTTAGCAAAGACTTAACTACTACTCCCCTCAACCATCCCCACTGCCCTGAGGTAAAGCTCCACCTGTGGGGAGCTGTACCACACTTTGCTGCACCCACCATCACCTCAGCGGCCAGCTGCAGCACTGGTATAACCGTTACCAGGTAACATTGGTAGCGTCACGTTAACAATCCCCTTATTCTTCCACCGTTCCCCACCATTGAGGGTCCAGGGCACAGGACCAGGGATCGACCAGCCATGATTCCCCCATCAAAGCCATCATCAGCCCCGGTACCCGAGTACCCCATACCCTGTCGACCGCCTCAATTACCGTCCCGAGTATCCTTTACAAACGGTTCTGGTCTGAACTTAAACTTGACCCTCCAAACCCTGACTTGAATATTATTGCTTCCAATGGGTTGCCTGTCAATATAGAGGGGCATCGGGAGGTAACAGTTAAGGCCCCATCACACCAGTCAACATCACCCCTATGTCGCCTAATGTAATGGGTCGATGTCGGCCGCTGTGACAGCTCGCCTGGTTTCACATCACATCAGCCTACCCCGATTACAGTCTACCGTTCCTGTTATACACCGATGCCAGCAATGAGGGCATAGGAGCTGTCTTGGCACAGAGACAGAAAGGCAAAGAGAAGGTTATAGCCTACGCTAGCAGAAAGCTCCATCCAACAGAGAGGAATCCAGAGAATTACAGTTCTTTCAAATTGGAGTTCCTAGCCTTAGTCTGTGCAATCACTGAACGGTTCAAGCATTACTTGACATCCTCAAAGTTCATAGCTTTCACTACCAACAACCCTCTAACCCATTTAGAGACTGCGAAGCAGGGAGCCATGGAGCAGCGTTAGATGGCCAAATTATCCAATTGCGACTTGACTGTCAAGTACCGGGCAGGCCATAAGAACGGCAACGCTGATGCCCTATCAAGAATGCATAATCTACCAGACGTGGATGAAGAAGTGGATGAATTAGAAGAGGTAGAGTCACCATCCTTCCACAGTACAAGTGCATATTCATGTCATAAGGCAAGTCAAAGACGTCAAGAGACATCAGTGAACCGCTTACCTCACCATAACTGAAAGGAGACACAGGACAGTGACCCAGCTGTCAGCTTAGTCTAGGAGCTGATAACCAAAGAACATTCCTGCCTGAGTCCAAAGGCTCCACAAGAAGCCAAGCGCCTATGGAAGGAGAAGGGGAAATTGTTTGTCTACTAATCCCAGAACCCATGAACTGATCTGGCAGATCGTGGTCCCAAAAGGAGATGTACAGATGGTGTTAGAAGCTTATCACAATGATGCTGGACCCTTTGGCTGGAAGGAATTAGAAATGCTGCTGAAAGACCGCTTTTACTGGGTTGGCATGAGAGGTTCCATTGAAAGATTGTGTAGAAATTGTGGACGATGTCACCCGAAAAGAAAAGATCAGCAAAGCCAGAAAGCTCCTTTACAGCCAATCATTACCAAGAAGCCTCTAGAAATTGTTGCCCTGGATCATGTGAAGCTGACACCCAGCAGAACAGGATATACCAACGCTCTTACCATGGTTGACCACTACTCTAGATTCTTGGTAGTAGCACCAGTCAAGGACTTAACTTTAGAAGTAGCAGCCAAGACTTTCCAGAATTGTTTTTGTAGACCCCATGGGTACCCAGACTGGGTACTGCAAAATATAAAGGGAGGGGACAAGAGGCGCAATAGTGCCCTATCAAAAGTGACACTAGTATGTAGACGGTGGTGCTGTGTGGCCGCTCACCTGATCCAGTTGTGGTCCCCACAACTGGTTTGACTGCGTTTAGGAATCAATGTTCCAAGCTGCTGCAGGACCTCCACCTACCACTGGATCGTGGTATGTTCCAAGAAAGATGATGGGAGTGATGGTGTGTCACGGTCCGCGCTGCTTCTGGATTAAAAACTCACCAAAGAGCCCAGTAAACTTTCATCCTCTTTATTCCTTATTCCAACGCGTTTCAACGCCACAACCCGGCGTCTTCCTCAGGGATCTCTGAGGAAGACGCCGGGTTGTGGCGTTGAAACGCGTTGGAATAAGGAATAAAGAGGATGAAAGTTTACTGGGCTCTTTGGTGAGTTTTTAATCCAGAAGCAGCGCGGACCGTGACACACCATCACTCCCATCATCTTTCTCAGACTGGGTACTAACATATCAAAATTCTGCATTTGAATCACAATTATTTCAAGAATTCCTAGGATTGTATGGTTGTAAAAAGATCAGAACTACACCGTATCATCCACAGACAAATGGTCTTGTGAGAAAATAAACAACATCGTCATCGATATGTTGAAGACCTTACCACTTGAAGAAACAAACCAATGGCCAGAAAAACTACCTTATTTAGTGGATATATACAGCCACATCCCTGTACGTTCCACCAACTACGCGACTGCTTATTTGATGCGAGCAAGACCTGGAAAGCTCCCAATTGACTTGGAGATGGGAACTGTAGAACCAGACCAAGATACTTCAGAAGAAGATTGGGATTATCACCGTCAACAGCAGTACAAGAAAGTTCAGGAAGGCGTGGAAAAGAACTTAGAACAAGTCAGAAGCAAGCAAGAACATGACTTTAACAAGAATTCCACAGCTGAACCCTTGATACCTGGTGAACTAATTATCAAAAGAAAAAGAAGAACCAACAAACTAGATGACCAATGGGAAGCTGAACCCTACACAGTCATTCCATCAAATTTTGACAATTCCAAAACCTGTGTAATCAGTCAAGATGAAGGTAGAACATCATCTACAGTACCTAGAGATCATCTGAAAAGATGTCCTGACCAACTGAAACTGCAAGAAGTCAACAGTTATTCAACTCCAGAATATCCCTACTCAACACAAGTGGAGGAAAAGAAAGAGAAAGTCATACTGTACTCTGAGATTTCCCAGAAGATTGGCCTCAATGCAAAAGAGCCATGATAGTACCAGTACTTTCCTTCTATCAACCCGTTGAAGAACAAGTGCAAATTCCTGAAGAACCAAGAAGACTGGAAGAACCCATTCAAGTACAAGAAGTACAGCCTGTTGTACCGGAACCAGAGATTCCTACAATCGGAGAACCTGCCAGTCCACTAGAAAGACTATGTCAATACTACGGTATTTCAGAAGCACGTAGATCTAACAGACTAGGGAATAGTGCACACACAGCACCAGATGTAGATACTAGTGACACACCAGTACTACGCAGATCAACCCGTAGTAACTTTGGCAGCCACCACTCAGATACAGAGAGTGAAGTGTAGAGTGTCAAAATGAAGAAATGTAAACAGTGACTTGCAGTGCTTTTTTTGTGGGGGTACATACCGGTACGCCGTACTGGAAAATCTGAAGATCGGCAGTACATACCGGTACGGCGTACCGGAAAATCTAAAGAGCAGCACTGACCTGCTGTGTGTAGTACTAGTAGCACAATTTCCCTCAGGCCGGAGGACCTGCTGATGATGTCACATACATGTGACTCGGGTGGGCGGAGTTTTGCCCAGAGGGAAAGAAGATGGAGGAGGACGACTAATGCTGTGCAGGCTGCAGTGCAGGGTATGTGACAACAGCACTGACAGACTGTCAGTGACAGTGACTGTGGTGAGTGCAGAGGGCGGCAGGCTGTGCAGGGGGAGAGGATGCAGGGGGGATAGAGATCAGGACAGGAGGGTATGGAGAAATTGAGACAAGAGGGATGCGGATGGAGAGATCAGGGGGATGGAGGATGGAAGGAGCAGGGGGATGGAGGATGAATTGAAAGGACTCAGAGCAGGGGGATGGAGAGCCAGGGGGATGAAGAATGGGGGAGCAGGAGGATGGAGGGAACAGGGGGATGGAGGATGGAAGGAGCAGGAGGATGGAGGATGGAAGGAGCAGGAGGATAGAGGGAACAGGGGGATGAAGGATGAAAGGAGCAGGGGGATGGAGGATGGAAGGAGCAGGGGGATGGAGGATGGAGGGAGCGTTGGATGGAGGGAACAGGGGATGGAGAGATCAGAGGGATTGAGGATGGAGGGCACAGAGGGATGGAGAGATCAGGTGGATGGAGGATAGAGAGACCTGGAGGATGGAGGGATCTGGTGGATGAGAGAGCAGGGGGATGGAGGAAGGGAAGACCAGGGGGATGAGGATGGAGAGACCAAGGGATGGAGAATGGAGGGAGCATGGGGATGGAGATGGAGGGAGCAGGGGAATGGAGGATGGAAAGGAGCAGGGGAATGGTGGATGGAAGGAACAGGGGAATGAAAGGATGAAAGGAGCAGGGGGATGGTGGATGGAGAGACAGGGGGATGGAAAGGAGGGTGCAGGAGGATGGAGGGGACAGGGGGATGGAGAGATCAGAGGGATTGAGGATGGAGGGTGCAGAGGAAGTCGAAAACCATAATTTTGTTTGTACAGTATTAGCAATTTTTGATTACGTCTCATTTGAAAATCTGAATTACATAGCTTTGGATTGAAATTGGCATATAAGCCACAGAAGTGAATGACAAGACTAGGGCTGCACCCCTCCCCACTCCTCAAGCTCCCGGCCTGCTCCCCATACTCTACATACAGAATGTGGGTATATAAATGTAATAGTAGTATAGAAGGATGGAGGAACTGGGCACAGCCCCATGTACATTAAGTTGGGAACCGAAAGTGCATGGGGTGGAGAGAAGGTAAGACCCGGCCTCCTAAGCAAAGACACCCATAGGGAAATTGCATGTAAAGTGTGTTAACCCGTTGAATGTTTAAACCTACAGAGACTTTACTGTACGGACTTTACCCTTTTTCTCTGGATTTTCCCCTTTGGTTAAACAATGGACCATAGCCACAGTACTGGTGGTGGCAACACAATTCATTTTCTTTTACATGCTGCGGCGGATGGACTAGCAGCCATAAGGACTGCTTTTTGCATATTTTTACCAATTTTACAGTGGTTTTTGTATATTTTTTGAGTTTTGAGAATAAATACCTGTTATTATGTTTATGTAACAAAAACTTTAGTCAGTCCGGGAGTACTGAAGGTAACTAAGGGGGAATGTGGCACCCTGTGCCAGGTAAGCCACAGAACCAACTAGTTCACTAAGGGATTTCCACATCTGGTACTCACATACACCCAACACCTTCCACTCCAGGCCTGTAGGGGGAGGTCGACTGGTTGCGGTTAAGCCAGATCCCCTATAAATACAGGTGCTGGGGGCAGAGTTAGCCAGAGTAGAAGAACTAGACTTTACTAGAAGAACTGTGAAGTAGCTTAGTGCCTAGTGAGCTAAAACTGGTTATCGGAGGTGTGCTAGGCCTGACACCAGGCACGCCAGTGTGAGGGTCCAAAGAGCAAGGGCCGAAGACAGAGGTGATAAACACTACAGGGGGGAAGAGGAGCCATACTGACTCACCCCAGGAGAACACCAGTCACTGGAGAAAGAGTCTGCAACAAGGAAAGAGATCAGCCCAGCAGAGAATCCAGTACACCATGGAGGCTTAGCTTCCCGGACGCCCGCAGCAAGGCCTGCAGCATTTGAGAGCTAGGGAGCACAGGAGAGATAGCAGTAGCCCAAGAGAGAGCCTCAGTGTAGTAACAGGGTGTGGAGAAATAGAAGGTCAGGTCTGGTTTCATGCCAGCCAGGCTTTGGGACAAGAAACAGAACAAGGAGGCCTATACCCAGCTCGGTATGGAAATTCTGAAGTGTGGCCTTCACCAGGAGAGTGTACCTGCAAGAACATCAGTAAAAGGTACAGAAAAAGACTTTATTGTGTGCGTGTCCCTTCTTCAACCTGTCCCATACAACAACGACTGAGCTACCCTATTCCACCATCCTATCCTTACAGCCCCGGGGAACCCGCTCTTCCTGTAGAGAGCTACAACACCTTGCTGTCGCCCATCACCCTGGAGGTCCCAGCAGTGCCGGTGCCATCACCGGACCTACAGGTGGCGTCACGACTGACAATAATTTAAATCCCTGTAAATACTCCCCTTTTTGATTGTCATCTTAAGGGCACAGGCTCGGCACCAACCACCCATGACATTTTTGCATCCCAACCGCCTGAGATCTGAGTCCCCAGACCCTTGTGGGCCAGTCATTAGTTGTTAGCGCTATTTTGCTGATCCCCTAGGGAGAGACTAATGCAGGAACCATTCATTGTTTTCTTAAATCCAGTGCCAGACATAGCTATTCCCTCAGACCTTGTCTTAAGCCCTCATCACACATAGCGAGATCGCTGTTGCGCCACAGGTTTTGTGACGCAACAGTGACCTCGCCAGCATCTCGCTATGTTTGACACGTAGCAGCGACCGGGTCCCTACTGTGACATCGCCGATCGTGTCGGAATGGCCTGAACCATTTTTTGATAGTCGGGTTCCTGCTGGGCAGCATGCATCGTTGAGTTTGATGCCTTAACAACGACCTTGTTGGCGACTCAGAACTCAGCCATGTAGGTCTGAGTCATCAGACTAGCTGCTGCATGACAGGGGTCCCAACGACCGCCGAGGTCGTTATATGGGTTGCCGTATCGTTGCTGCGTCTTGGAGTAGATCTGACTGTTTGACATCTCATCAGCGACCACGTAGCGATGTTCCAGCAATCCTTACCAGGTCGTATCGTTGTCGGGATCGCTGGAACGTCGCCAAGTGTGACGAGACCCTTAGCATTCATACAGCCAGATCAGAATCCCACACACTGCACTGATGAGGGGCAGTCACCCCGAAACGCAGCATCTGCAGTTAGAGGTTATGATCTGGTACAAATCCTAAGTCATATTAAAAGGCTTGTTAAAGAGTCAATTATTACTTTTAATATTGCTACCTTTATTAGGTGGCACTAGAGTTCGTCTACTTCCTCACAGAACTGACAATTTGCATAGTGACTATCCAAAACAGCATCTTACAGCAGTTGAGAAGTATTCAAGTGCTATAGTGCTGTTTAGAGAATAACAGTGGAAACCAAGACGTATTACTTTTGAGTAAAAAATGCCAATTTACCATTAATATAAGATAATGAAAATATACAGACAGCATATTAAGAAAGACAAAATAAGACGTACAAAAAATAATAATAAAATGAAATAGAAAAGATAAGGTTGAAGAAAATGAGAAAGCAGATAAGGGAAAAAATAAAAAATATTAATGGCATCCAATTAATCCATTAACAGAACAGAAACGCGACCTTTGAACTATCTAGAGATTTGTGGACCTTTCCTAAAGTTCAACCAAATTGCCCTAGTTTTCCAGGAGGTGTCAAATTTATCATTGTCCTGTGTTACCATCTGTTTCATTAAAAAGAAATGATTCATTTCACAAAACTATTCCTAAATTAATTGGGCCCTTGTAGATTTTCATTGTCTAAGAATGACTACCTTAGCTGCTTTCAAAATGTATTTAATCAGACCATTTTTAATTACATATAAAGGAAACTGTCAGGTAAAAGAATACTATTAACCTGTAGAAATGGGGTTAATTTCCAAGTTAATAGTGTTCTGAACCTGTCTAGTGTGGGCACTGAGAGCCCTGCTGCCAGGAGAAAATAAAATGTATTTCTCTGGTCAGCCTTGGGCTTTCAGTCATCTGAGTGGTGCCGACATGGCTTCAGCCACCGCTCTAGGCATAGTGATAAGCAGCTGTAACCTTGCCCCAACACTGATTGGCAGCCAGCTAGTCTCTTAAGTCAATATTGTTCCATCCAGTTGCACCAACATAACCTGACCATGCAGCACTTCAATCACACATCCAAACCAAGCACATCATACAACCACCTCGCAAGGTGAGTGTGGCGCCCCGCAACGAGTGCGTCACAGGAGGGTATTGCATCCCAGACTGCAGATGCAATATTCTCTGACTTAGCAATGACATGGTTAACCTCAGAGCTTCATACCCTACATGCACCACTAGCATAGAGGGCCAATAAGGTCCTGGTGGGCGGAGTGTAGGAGTAGAGTGTAGGAGAATGTAAAAGAAGGAGGAAGGAGAGAGAAGTGGTCGGGAGGAACGTAGGAGAGGGGGCTCTGCCCAGTTGCGTGCAGCCCCGCAGACCACCTACCGGTTGACGCCATTACCCGGTGCCTAACAACCGGAACCTGGGCGAACATCTGACGAGTCAAAATACACCCGCGCCCATCCACAAACCGGATCACTGGTTCCGAAGCTAGCAAGTTGTTCACCACTGCTAAGCAAACCAGAAGTGGAGGGACCGCTCTACAGGAGTACCACACCGCCGCTGCAAACAGAGCCGTCTTGCCAGTGGAGTACCTACCAAAAGGACACAGGCTCCCCTCACACCGGAACGTACACACCGGCAGGGAAATTTAAGTAGCCCCTTGTACCCGAACTTGGCACACTAAGGCGACATCGGCAAAAACCATCTAGAACTAGTTTAGAACGGAGGAACACCGCGGAGCTCTGAAACAACACCGGTCATTGCTGAGTCCACCCAGTCCGTTACCCGTTACCTGTATACCATGTATCGTCAACCGGTTGCAGTAAAAGACCCGCTACAGAGAACATTGGTGTCTGTGTTTCTTCAGAACTATTTAACTCCGCACGTTAAGAGTAACTAAGCTGCCTCACAACATCAAGTGGAGCTCCTGGTTCCGGGGACTCCCGCTCGTCCTGTAGGGAGCGTCCCATCTTGCTGCATTACATCCCCCGGAGGCCCAAGCAGCGCCGGTGAAATCATCGGAATTCCGGCAGGTGGCGTCACAACAAGAATAACCTAACCTTATCTGTTCTGCCAACTCTATTGATCTGGACCACCGGGCCTACACAGCCTCGGGCGCGAAACAGTGACAGGGAGCAGCGACAGCCCGAGACGTGCATACCCCGGCTAAGGTGAGTCATGAGACATAACACTATGATCCATTAATATCAGTAATGTTGAGGTTGTTCCGGATGGCAGTAGCGAGGTCCTATATAAAAATTACAGAGACCAAAGGAGTAAGGGAACATCACTGTTTGTTAGAGATCAGTGGATCCTTTCAAGCAACCCCTATCCACATTCCGGGTAAGTGCTCTCTGAACATGGATCATAGCTGCCGAATTTCCTTACCCTCTGCAATTCAGATCTTGGTTTATGATTTGCTCGGCTACTGAAACCTCAGCAGTGAGCTGTTTGCTGCACAAATGACACCACTCCTCCATGATTGTCATTTGTCGCAGATACTTCAATATCTCACAACCATGGGTCCATTGAGTGGGAATGCTATCCTCCTCTCCGAAATCCCAGCTTCCATGAAACAGGGAACACAAAGTGGAATTGTCTCTGGTAGATGTAGATATACCAGAATCTGCACTGCTGGGTGAATATGTTGATTGGATACACTCATGTAACTGAATGAATGCTACTCTTTATTTAAAATGTACAACACCATTTAGCTGAGAAACACAGACTTCATCAAATACAGTATAATAAAAAAGGATGCGTATACACTAGTGATGAGAGTGAGTGTAATCGTTACTATTTGTTACTTGCACGGATATTATGGTATTCGCGATACTCTTTACTCGGCGAGTATCGCAGGTGCTCGTAAGTGACGTTTCGATCATGAACGATCTGATACAAATTGACAGCTTCCTTCAGTACACAAAGGGAGTCAGCACCCCAGTGAGAGCAGATTGAATGTTTGGCTCTCTCTGAGGGGAATATGGCCAGATATTTTATGCAGTGAAAACTCCAAAAAAGCACACCCTTCTGCCCTGTCCCGGAAATGCTCCTTTTATAGGTGGATGTGTGTTGGTGCAGCCTATCACTAATTGACTAATATTGAACTTGCTATTCTGATGAATACATGAGTATTACAAAGTACTCTTTATGAGTATAGCGATTATGAGTATTTTGCTAATCGCTCATCACTAATATACACACCTTTATGTACTCAACAAAAAAAAGGGGATGGACTAGCACCCCAGCAGCAAAAAAAAGAAAAATATCAATAAATATTTATTAAAACAACAGATCAGTTAAAACAATAATTACAATATTAACTAAAAAGTGGTTTAGGATAATATTAATAAATATAAATATATATACATATATATGTATATGTGGCACCCCTGAGGGTCCAGTTGCTGCAAAGGTATTGCACCTCAGCCAGAGGTGTGGTACCCCACTCTCGGGTAAGGAGAGGGCACTACCTGGTACCCACACACCCGCATCCAACACCACACCACTCCAAGCCAAGGGATTTGGGCGGACCCTATTTATGGAGGGCCCCAACTCAGGCTGGAGGGGAAACTAGGTAGAGGGGTTGGGTGAAGGAAGTAGAGTAGGACACCCAGAAGTAGAGGAAACGTGAGGAAAATGTTAGTTTGTCGGAGAGAGACGTTAGGCGGAGGGTGAAGAAGAGCCGGGGAGAGGCTCGTTCCTGGGCTGAAGGAGAGAGGAGTCTGCTAGAGAGGACAGACGAGAGAGAGAAAGGGTTCCAGGGGCACGTGAAGTGGGAAACCCACCCATGGCACCCGTTATTCACATCAAAAGAAGTTGGGTGGAGGGACGGGGTCGCAGAGGGGACCAGCCCCAGACTAGCAGAGAGACTGTAAGATTCAACTAGCAAACCGAAAGCTGTGGTATCTGTATGTGTGACTCACCGTTGCCGGGTTCTCAGGTCTCAGGCGAAGCTTCACTTGTCACGGTTCCGTGCCTTAGGCTGTGGGGCCCGGTGGTCAAATGGTAAGGGCTGGGAAATTGGGATAACTTCTTATTTGTCTCGTGACACCACCTGTGGGTGTCCGGTGATGGCACCGGCGCTGCTTGGGCCTCCAGGTGATGTGCGGCAGCTAGATGGGATGCTCCCAACAGGATGAACAGTAGTCCCCGGGGCCAGGAGCTGCACTGTATGGAATACGGCAGCTCGGGTAGTTTAGTAACTGCATGGGTTAATAACAGTTCTGGAAGAAAGGCACTGACACGAGGCTCCTCTGTAATGGGTCTTTACTGGAGTGGTACATGGTAAGACAGTTCGTGAGTAACGGACCAGGTGGTCCCAGGGATGAACAGTCTCTGTCCAAAGTTCCACAGTGTTCCTCTGTTACTAGCTGTCCTGTTATTGTTACCGTTGCTGCCTTTGTTGCACCAGATGGGGATACTGGGGTTTCTCTATTGGATTGCTTGTTCCATGTTGTTCAACCGGCTACAAAGGGTCCTAAACTCCGTGGCGGGTATTCCCCTGGTAAGACTGCAGAAGTTGTGGCTTTAGTGAGGAGCTCCTATTAAGCTATTCCATCACTCCGGTTTTGCAGAACAGCGGTGGACGACTGTCTACCTCGGAACCGGTGTCCGGTAGGACTGGGCATGGGTGTCTTTGGACCCGTTGCTTCTGCTGTTTGCCCGCTTTCTTGTCTGAGTCACCGCTTATTGGCGCATTCCAAGTTAGATCTGTCTGGACCTCCGTCCTTGACCCTGTCTCTCCCACGTTCTAACTCTCCTTTCTCTACTCTTCCCCCACACTACACCTTACACTCCTCCCACCAGGACCTGATTGGTCCTCTGCCTCTGAATGGTGCATGTGGTACATGGAGCTTTGGATTTAACTTGTTCACAACTGAGACGGACGATATTGCATCTTCTGTTAGGGATGCAATACCTTCCTGTGACGCACTCGTTGCGGGGCGCCACATGTGCAACAGCCAAATCCACACATACTCGCTAAAAAGTGGCCGCATGAAGTCAAGGAGAAAAGGAAAACGTCGCTCGACAGGGCCCTAGGCCGCTGTCTTGGGACACTGTGTGAGACACAGGACAGGAGGGCTAGAGCCAGCACAGAGAGACAACCTGGGAAGGTACACCAGAATGGTGTCCCAGTAAAGTGCACCCAAGTAACCCCAGAGTTGGCTGGATCCCTGACCCAAAGAACACAGCACCGGCTGGTTGTTGTAAATGGGAGAACTGTGAGTGAAGTGTGAAACTGCACCCTGCTGTGTCCTCAGATTATTTCTTGCATCCCCTGTTCCAGTGCTACAACTAATATCATTGTCAATTTGACACTGTAACATCTTTGCTGCGTCACCACTGCCCCAGTGGTACTGAACCGCAGTGTCGGCCATCCAATTGCAGAATACCACGGGTGGATCACAACTCAATCCCATATAAATTATCCCCCATTTTTATGACACGTCCAGGTGACATCGTCGCTGTATAAAAAAAATGCGTGGGGCTACGCACTATTTCTATGTCCAGCCAGGTCCAGCTGGGCAGCTGGGGAATGGAATCCACAGCGCAGGGAGGCCCAAGCCTTCTGGGCACCCCCGCTGCGATGGCAGCCGCAGCCGCCCCAGAAAATGGCACGTTCATTGAAGCCATCGCGCTGAACCCAACTCTTCCAGGGCCCTGGTGCGGTGGCTCACTGGGTAATAAAGGGGTTAGGGCCAGTTTTTTGTTATCAGCTGGCCCTAAGATCGTAATTCATGGGTCACGCCAATATTAAACATGCCCCCCATGAATTTCTATTAAATTGTTTAAATAAAAACTCAACACCAAGAAAAATTATTTTTATTTGAAAAAAAAACAAACACACTTAGGGACTCCATTTTATTTAAAAAAAATCCTCTTCTGTCCGACGTAGTCCAATCCAGGGTTCTTCTTTAGCTCTGCTATATCTCTGGTAGAGAACCTCCACCAGAGATGTAGTAGAGCTGGGCACCCTGGTGTGTGAAGTTCATGTCAGTACATGCAGGCAAGCATGAACTTACATGAACCCTGCCAGGCCAGCATCGCTACTTCAAATGAACAGCTTACCTGAGTCAGCTGTTCATTTGAAACAACAGGAGGGAAGGCGTCACAGAGAAAACCGGAAAAAAACGGATTCTCCCGGATTGTACCGGTCGTTGCAATCCGGCGCCCATAAATGGGACTCTATGACGCCGGTTTGCACCGGACCGAGACAATCTGGGAGAATCCGGTTTTAACTCCATTCACGACCGTGGACAGCTCCCTTCTGTGCCGCGGTCTGTTCTGTGCTGACAGCAGGATCCTCCGCTCCCCCCGCCACCTCCCCACCTATCCTAAGTTATGATAGGGTGGGGAGACGGTGGGGGGAACGGAGGATCCTGCTGTCAGGCTACAGGGAAGCCAGTAGGGGGCTTCAGCATTGTTTAAAAGCCGACGGCTTTTTACCGCTTGCTTTTAACCAATGAAGTGGGGGATTGCAGGTTTTTCCTCTGCTACCAGACCTGTTTATAGGGTCCATCAGCAGAGGAATTGCATTTCCCATTGATTTACATTGGACTCGTTACTCTGCGAATAATCGCAAGGATACTTGAAGAGTAACGAGTTCCCGAGTACCCTACCATTCGGCGAGTACTGAATAGTAGTGAGTAGAGTCACTCATCCCTATCGAGCACCCGAGCATTTTCCTGCTCGCTCATCACTAGTTGTACAAAATCAAATAAAGGTTAGCACTCTTTTTCTTACCTTTGTGCATCCAGTCATCATATAAATCCCATAGCACTGATTCCAATCTGATTACTGTAGATTACTCTATTATGTGTTTAACAAAGTCAAATATTAATATTACAAATATCTTATGGCACGACTCCAGCGTTTTGCTTTTTCAGTGCTGGAGCGGTGCTTAAAATCTAAGTTCCCTGCCTCCAGTCACTTTCTGGCATCTTCACCTTTTTTCAGCACTTCTCTGATCCTGAGGCTTCATTTTGTGCCCATAACTTCTGAGTGGCCAAACGTCAGAAGATACGTTCACAAGCGCTCAATGCATCTTTATGAGAGCCACAACACATCTTTCATAGAGATGTATTAATCTGTGACCTCCAGTGCACTCGATGAAATACTGGAGCTGCTGGCAGGTCACAAATCCGCAGAGATCAACTGGAGCGACAGTGGAAACAAATGAAGATCATAGAAGGTGATTATAAGACTGGGGGCAGAGGATGCACTACTTCAGCAGTCCAATAGAAAAAAATTGTTGGAGTGATCCTTTGATATTGTATCAAAACTGTTACATTGCTGAGTATTTAATTCATGTATTTAAAGTTTAATTTGCATGGTATTTTTAGTAATATGGTTTTATTTGCATTGTATTTTTAGTTATATGGTTTTGTTGAGTGTCACCTAAAATTGATCACAGACCCAAATTGAGTTATTTTTTATGAAGAAACACATTTATGATATATAATATAGAATTGTTGTTTAAATTTAAGTAAAGCTGAAAACTTTTATAATTATTACACATTTATAATAACTAAAACCAGTCTCATCTAACAAAATTCAAGGATTAGTCAGTATTATGATGAGCAAATCTACTCATCACTATTCGGATATCACGGTATTCGGGCTACTCGGTCCTTGCCAAGTATTTGTGTGCTCGCCTCATGAGATCGAGTGCCCTGCCCAGCATGTTTGGCGCCTGATTTTCAGCCACTAAACATGTTGGGCTTGCTTGCCAATCACAGTAATTTCGTAGCCATGTTGGTGTTGGAATTATTGTGATTGATTGACCACCCAGCGTCATAGGGTCTACAACCCCTGCAACATCTTGCATACATTGCATCCAGAAACAGCATAATGTGAGCATAGGGACAGAGTGAGCAGTGTGTAGGGAGACTGTCTCTATCACCTAAATATGACAAAACAGCTCTTTTAAAAGCTTAATCGAGTCTCTAGTAGACGAGAATAGTGTATGTAAAGTTTTTGGAGCAGGGACAGAGAAAGCAAGCAGCATTACAGTACTTGCATATTAGAATTAGACCAACAGCTCTTTTTACATAGTAACATACTTTTTAAGGTTGAAGGAAGACTTTAAGTCCATCTAGTTCAACCCATAGCCTAACATGTTGATCCAGAGGAAGGCAAAAAAAAAACATGTGGCAACACTAAGCTCCACATTGGGGAAAAATTCCTTCCTGACTCCAGATACGGCAATCAGACTAATTCCCTGGATCAACGCCCTATCAAAGAATCTAGTATGTATAACTGGTAATATTATAGTTTTCAAGAAAGGCATCCAGGCCCTTCTTAAATGTTAGTAGTGACTCACTCATTACAACAGCATGTGGTAGAGAGTTTCATAGTCTCACTGCTCTTACAGTAAAGAATCCACGTCTGTGATTATGATTAAACCTTCTTTCCTCCAGACGTAGAGGATGCCCCCTTGTCCCCGTCTCAGGCCTAAGAGTAAAGAGATCATTAGAAAGTTCTCTGTACTGTCCCCTCATATATTTATACCTTACAATAAGATCACCCCTAAGCCTTCGTTTTTCCAAACTAAATAACCCCAAGTTTAATAACCTGTCTTGGTATTGCAGATCCCTCAGTCCTCTAATAACCTTGGTCGCTCTTCTCTGGACCCGCTCTAGTTCAGCTATGTCTTTCTTATACACCGGAGACCAGAATTGTACACAGTATTCTAAGTGTGGTCGCACTAGTGACTTGTATAGAGGTTAAACAATGTTCTCATGAGCATCTATGCCTCTTTTAATGCATCCCATTATTTCATTTGCCTTTGCAGCAGCTGCCTGACACTGGACACTAAATGTGAGTTTGCCATTTTCCCATACACCCAAGTATTTTTAAGTGAGAGCCTTTTCACGTCTAGGGTGGTGAACGTTTTGAACGTTTGCAAAGTTTCCTGTGCACTGGGTGAAAACACATGTGTTTGTACCACGATTGCATTTGGCTTTGCGTTTGAAATGCGGTTTTACAGCATTTCCCATATAACTCAATGGGATGCGTTCAGCTGCGTTTGCTGGCGTTAACGCAGCTGAAAAACACAATGCGTTCAAAACGCTCACCACCTTAGATGTGAACTTAGCCTGACAGTTTTGCCCAGTGTTTTACAATTAAGAACATAATTATACCTTTTGTTTCATCTGCCCAAGTGCATGACCTTACATTTATCCCCATTAAAGCTCATTTGCCATTTAGCAGCCCAAGCTTCTAGTTTACATAAATCCTCCTGTAATATAAAATTGTCCTCCTCTGTATTGATTACCCTGCAGAGTTTAATGTCATCTACAAATATTGAGATTCTACTCTGTATGCCCCCTACAAGGTCATTAATAAATATATTAAATAGAAGCGGGCCCAATACTGACCCCTGTGGTACCCCACTGTTAACTGTGACCCATTCTGAGTGTGTTCCATTAATGACCACCCTTTGTTTTCTATCACTAAGCCAGTTCTTAACCCACTTACACATATTTTCTCCTATCCTCTCTTTTCTCTGTTTGTGTTTCAACCTTTTGTGTGGCACCGTATCAAAAGCTTTTGAAAAGTCCATATACACAACATCCACTGCATTTCCTTAGTCCGGACCAAATTTAGACTTAAATTTTCACCACACATTGCGTGCTATATATTAGAGTAGTTACATTTTTTGGTTTCCTTTAAAAAGCACTGGTCCTTCTGTCATCTCTAATTTTTGGGGTCACATATTGACTGCACGAAAAGGTTAAAAATATGAATAGGGTCCTAGTAAGCTATTTAAAGCGAACCTGTCACCCCCTCCAGGCATCTAAAAATACCATAGCCACCTTCTGCAGCACTAAGGCTGCAGTCTGACAAGGTGTCTATAGCATTTATGCTCCCTTGATTCACTGAAATAAAGACTTTTATAAGATCTGTTTCAAACCAGACCCAAGACCGGGAGGCGGGTTTTCAAGTGTCTATCTCCTTCCTCTGTGGTGTCAGTCATCCCTCTCTGCTCTCTGTGTGCCGCCTCCAGGGCCATCTCCCTGCATTACAGAGCTTTGTCAGCTCTGCTACAACATAGAGCTGCTGTTATAGGAGACCCCACAGTAGTAAATCTAGCAGGAGGATAATGCCTGCTACATAGCAGCCCTTGAGCTGAGCAGTTTTCACTTTCAGTTTCTTGTACCCAGCAGCATTGCTCCGTCCTCAGCCCCTGATCTAAAGCACAAACTCAACTCTGCTGCACTGCTGACAGCTCAGCTCAAGGCTGCTATGTAGCAGGCAGTGCTTCATCTGCTCAGGGTCATCCTGCTAGATTTACTACTGTGGGGTCTCCTATAACAGCAGCTCTATGTTGTAGCAGAGCTGACAAAGCTCTGTAATGGAGGGAGATGGCCCTGGAGGAGGTGCACAGAGAGCAGAGAGGGATGACTGACACCACAGAGGAGGGAGACAGACACTTGAAAACCCGCCTCCCGGTCTTGGGACTGGTTTGAAACAGATTTTATATAAGTCTTTATTTCAGTGAATCAAGGGAGCATAAATGCTATAGACACCTTGTCAGAATGCAGCCTTAGTGCTGCAGAAGGTGGCTATGTTATCTTTAGATGCCTGGAGGGGGTGACAGGTTCGCTTTAAATACTGTAAAATACAGTACAACCGTTATTTGATTATATCTTCTAACTATAAAACAAATCCACTGTAACCAACTCTATGGATGTACTAACATAAGTTCTACTTTGATTGAACTTTTATTGAACTAAATATACCGTATTTACTCGTGTATAAGCCGACCCGTGTATAAGCCGACCCCCCTACTTTTGCCCCCAAAATCTGGGAAAACCTATTGACTCGTGTATAAGACTAGGGTGGACCCCAGCACAGGTATACAGCCCCCAGCAGTGTGGTATACAGCAGCCTCCCAGTGGTATATACAGGCCCCAGCAGTGTTACAGCAGCCTCCCCAGTGGTATATACAGCAGCAGCCGCAGTGGTAGTATACAGCAACCCCAGTGGTAGTATACAGCAGCCCCAGTGGTAGTATACAGCAGCCCCAGAGGTATATACAGCAGCCCCAGTGGTAGTATACAGCAGCCCCAGAGGTATATACAGCAGCCCCAGTGGTAGTATACAGCAGTCCCAGAGGTAGTATACAGCAGCCCCAGAGGTATATACAGCAGCAGCCCCAGAGGTATATACAGCAGCAGCCCCAGAGGTATACAGGCACCCCCCCATCTGTATCCAGGGCCCCCCATGCTCTGCAAACCTGTAAAGTAAGATCATTATACTTATCACTGTCCTGTCGCCGCCGTCCCCGCCGCTGCCATCGCGCTCCTCCGTCTTCATCCAGTGTCTTCCGGCTTCGTCTGATCGGCGCAGACAATGACGTCATTGCCTGTGCCGGCCAGAGGAAGCCGGAAGAAGCCGGATGAAGCCGGAGGAGCGTGATGGCAGCGGCGGGGACGGCGGCGACAGGACAGTGATAAGTATAATGATCTTACTTTACAGGTTTGCGGAGCATAGGGGGGGCCCTGGATACTGATGGGGGGGGCCTGTATACCGATGGGGGGAGGGCGCCCGTGTGTAATGACTCGTGTATAAGCCGAGGGGGGAACTTTTCAGCCCAATTCTTGTGCTGAAAAACTCGGCTTATACGTGAGTATATACGGTATATAATAATAGAGGCTGCTGAGTTTTATATGTAATTTAGAGGTTGCTGCTGGGCTGTATATATAATATATGGAGGCTGCTGTTGGACTATATATTTTATGTGGAAGTTGCTACTGGGCTGGTTGTGTATATTAAAAGCTGCTGCTGGGCTGTATATATATTTTGGAGGCTGCTGCTGGACTGTATATATAGTATGGAGGCTGCAGCTGGGCGATATATATTACCTTTAGGCTGCTGCTGGGCCGAGCATATTATTTGGAGGTGGCTGCTGTTTGGCTGTATATACAGTTGTGGCCAAAAGTATTGACACCCCTGCAATTCTGTCAGATAATGCTCAGTTTTTTTCTTAAAATGATTGCAATCACAAATTCTTTGGTATTATTATCTTCATTTAATTTGTCTTCAATGAAAAAACACAAAAAGAATTGTCTTAAAGCCAAATTGGATATAATTCCACACCAAACATAAAAAGGGGGTACACAAAAGTATTGGCACTGTTAGAAAAATCATGTGATGCTTCTCTAATTTGTGTAATTAACAGCACCTGTAAATTACCTGTGGCACCTAACAGATGTTGACAATAACTAAATCACACTTGCAGCCAGTTGACATAGATTAAAGTTGACTCAACCTCTGCCCTGTGTCCTTGTGTGTACCACATTGAGCATGGAGAAAAGAAAGAAGACCAAAGAACTGTCTGAGGACTTAAGAAACCAAATTGTGAGGAAGCATGAGCAATCTCAAGGCTACAAGTCCATCTCCAAAGACCTGAATGTTCCTGTGTCTACCGTGCGCAGTGTCATCAAAAAGTTTAAAGCCAATGGCACTGTGGCTAACCTCCCTAGATGTGGTCGGAAAAGAAAAATTGACAAGAGATTTCAACGCAAGATTGTGCGGATGGTGGATAAAGAACCTCGACTAACATCCAAACAAGTTCAAGCTGCCCTGCAGTCTGAGGGTACAACAGTGTCAACCCGTACTATCCGTCAGCATCTGAATGAAAAGGGACTGTATGGTAGGATACCCAGGAGACCCCACTTCTTACCCCGAGTCATAAAAAAGCCAGGCTGGAGTTTGCCAAAACTTACCTGAGAAAGCCTAAAACGTCAGATGAGACAAAAGTAGAGCTTTTTGGGCAAAGGCATCAACATAGAGTTTGCAGGAGAAAAAATGAGGCATTCAAAGAAAAGAACACAGTCCCTACAGTCAAACATGGCGGAGGTTCCCTGATGTTTTGGGGTTGCTTTGCTGCCTCTGGCACTGGACTGCTTGACCGTGTGCATGGTAGTCTGAAGACTACCAACAAATTTTGAAGCATAATGTAGGGCCCAGTGTGAGAAAGTTTGGTCTCCCTCAGAGGTCATGGGTCTTCCAGCAGGACAATGACCCAAACCACACTTCAAAAACCACTAGAAAATGGTTTGAGAGAAAGCACTGGAGACTTCTAAGGTGGCCAGCAATGAGTCCAGACCTGAATCCCATAGAACACCTGTGGAGAGATCTAAAAATGGCAGTTTGGAGAAGGCACCCTTCAAATATCAGGGACCTGGAGCAGTTTGCCAAAGAAGAATGGTGTAAAATTCCAGCAGAGCATTGTAAGAAACTCATTGATGGTTACCAGAAGCGGTTGATCGCAGTTATTTTGGCTAAAGGTTATGCAACCAAGTATTAGGCTGAGGGTGCCAATACTTTTGTCTGGCCCATTTTTGGAGTTTTGTGTGAAATGATCAATGTTTTGCTTTTTGCTTCATTCTCTTTTGTGTTTTTTCATTGAAGACAAATTAAATGAAGATAATAATACCAAAGAATTTGTGATTGCAATCATTTTCAGGAAGAAACAGAGTATTATCTGACAGAATTGCAGGGATGTCAATACTTTTGGCCACAGCTGTATATATAAATATTTGGAGGCTGCTGCTGGGCTGTACATATTTGTATATATAGGCAGCTGTTGCTGGTCTTTATGCATTTCGAGGCTGCTGCTCGGCTGTATATATAATAGGTGGATGCTGCTGCTGGGCAGGCTGTATATATAATAGATAGAGGAATAGAGGATGCTACTGGGCTGAATATAGTATGGAGGCTACTGCTGGGCTGGCTGCTTATAGAGGCTGAGGGCTTTATATGGGGTATACGAAGCACTATACTGAACACAATTCCACACTTCATACAAACAGTGTATGGTCATGGGGAATGGCCCTCTGCATCAGTAATGGCAGCGGACACCATCCATGCCGATGGCTTTGGAAGCCATTAACTGTCCAGGGCCAAGGCATTTGCCCGAGTATTCCGGGTGCTGAAACCAACCCTGAGCATAGCACTTACAGGCAGATGGTTGCTACTTACCTGCCTGTTGTGCCCAGCATCGTTCACTGCTGACACGAAGCACTCTAAGACCACTCCTGCCAGTGATTTTGCACCTTCTGCTGACATCCCGCCAACAGAGCGGTGGATTTTCAGCTCTGTTGATGGGCATTACAGCCTATGTCATTCAAAGTGACAGCTGGCTCCCCCGTTAGGTAGTCAGTTGTCAATCAGCATGATGTCGGCTGTCCCATTCCTTCTACATAACAGAGCACAAAAGAAGTTGCCACTCTGTTGACAAAGCCATTGTATCGCCTGAAAGATTGGTATATGACCGTTCTGTGCTGGCAGTGATTGATGCTAAGCACAACAGGGAGGTAGGTTGCAACTTACCTGCCTGTTAGTGCTTGGGCACTTTTTTTTAAAATCCCAGATATACAATTGAAACCAGAAGTTTACATACACTATGGAAAAAGACACATATAAATCTTTCCTGTTTTAGGTCACAATAGGATTACCATATTTTTAATATTTGCCAAATGCCAGACTAATAAAAGAGACAATGTTTTAACACATTTTCTTACTGTCTGCAAAGTCACAACTTTACATACACTAAGATTATGATACCTTTAAACAGTTTGGGACAGCCCATATGATGATGTCAAGTGTTTGGGAGCTTCTGATTGGCAACATCTAAGTTAATTAGAGAGACACCTGTGGATGTATTGTAATGCACACCTGAAACATATTGCTTCATTGTATAGAAATCATAGGAAAGTCTAAAGAAATCATACAAGATATCAGGAAGAAAATTGTGGACTTGCACAAAACTGGTTCATTCTTAAGTGCAATTTCCAGATACCTGTAGGTGCCTGGTTCATCTGTACAAGAAATTATATGCAGGTACACACACGATGGGAATGTCCCGCCATCATACCACTCAGGAAGGAGACAGGTTTACATTCCCGGAGAAGAACGTGCTTTTGTCTGACATGTGCATATCAGCCCAAGAACAAAAGCAAAAGACTTTGTGAATATGATGGCGGAAACTGGTATGATTGTGTCATTATCCACAATGAAATGAGTACTGTATCAACATGGACTGAAAAGCCACTCTGTCAGGAAGAAGCCATTATTCCAAAAGAAGCATAAAAAAGCCAGATCAATTTTTACAAATACACACAGTAACAAAGACCTCAATTTTTTGTGACATGTCCTGTGGTCTGAGGAAACTAAAATTGAACTGTTTGGCCATAATGCCCATCATTACGTTTAGAGGAAAAGGGAGAAGCTTGGAACCCTAAAAACACCATCACAAATGTGAAACACAGGGGTGGCAACATCATATTTTCAGGTTGTTTTGCTGCAGGAGGGATGGTGAATTTTACAGAATAGATGTCATCATGAGGAAAGAAGATTATGTGGCAATACTGAAGGAACATTTCAAGTCATCAGCCAGGGAGTTAAAGCTTTGGCGAAAATGGGTCTTCCAAATGGACAATGGCCTGAAGTATACTGTCAAACTGAATACAAAGTGGCTTAAGGATAACAAAATCAAAGTTTTGGAATGGCCATCATAAAACCCTGATCTTAATCCTATTAAAAATTTATGGGCAAAGCTGAAAATGCAGGTGTCAGAAAGGCGACCTACAAACATGGCTCAGTTACACCAGTTCTGTAAGAAGGAATGGGCCCAAATTCCTACTAACTATTTGAGATGCTTGTTGAAGGATATCCAAGACGTTTGACCGGAGTCATACGGTTTAAGGGCAAAGGTACCAATACTAATGAAATGTATGGAAACTTGTGACTTTGCAGAAAGTATTAAAATGCCTTAAACATTCTCTGTCTCTCATTATTCTGGTATTTGGGAAATATTAATAATTATGGTAATCCTAGTTGACCTAAAAGTGGAAAGGTTTATTCTGATTTCATGTCAGATACTGAGAAATGCATATGTGTCTTTTTATATAGTGTATGTAAACGTCTGGTTTCAACTCTACCCTTTAAAGTTTCAGCCTTGAAGGATTTGAGTTTCTTATATCCATATGGTTTTGCCATTTTTGACATGAGGATAAGACTAATTATGCAGACGTGGCTATTTTTGCTGTTAAAAATTATGAAAACTGAAAGTCTGATGTAAGAGAAAGAAACGCCAACAAGAATGGAGCCTAAATCTACTGACAATAAAACTCAAGTCTCTAAATTTTAATTCACAAAAGACTACAAGATTATTGCACAAATTAGATATATTGTGAATTATCTACCCATATTGAGAATGTTCCTAAGACATAAAGATCTACATAATTAATGTGATAGTAACAGGCACAGCGTGTTTAATTCCCAGCAAGATGACTGGAATAAATATGGCTTACATTGATTTTATTATGGTTTTCATTTCATTAACGTTTGTATTAGAGGAAAGTCTATTAGATCTTTGGTAATGAGCTTAAAGTATCTTTGACCTTTGAATTTGAACCAAAGATTTGTCTTCTTTTAAAATAAAAATGTTTTAGCTAGACAGGTTTTATCACTTTGATTTCATATTAATATAAAATATAATCTCTTCATCTCTTCTTAACTTCTGGTTAAATGTAAAAAAATATTATTTCAGTATATAAAATTTTGTCTTCCTATATAGGCAAGGGAAAATTATAAAGAGAGATCCTCAACAGGTCTACCCCCTAGAAGACAAAGCTGAGAGCCACTCAGTCACTGTGTTCAATGAGAATGGCACATTAAAATGAGTTCCCAAATGTATTTCCGCACATCTCTTGAGATGTATTATATCAGTGGTGAGGAACCTTTTTCTGCCAAGGGCAATTGGGAAATTTCTACAATCCTTCGAGGGCTGCATAAAATTACCAACGTGAAAATTACTCTGCTATATTTGGCTAACCAATCAACTCACCACTACTATGTCAGCTGGGGCTACTTATCTTTGGTGTGGCTGAGATGTTAGGTGATCTAGATCATTTGCTTCTCAACTGCTCTTCCAGGTTTGCTTGGACCATAGACATCACAGAAAAGGTTAAGGGCATAGAGATCACTGGGGAGCTGGATGTAAAGAGCAGGCAGTTGGTAAAACACGGCTGCCAACCCGAGCACTGCAGTCCCCAGGAATTTGCCCAGGCGCTGCAGCAAAGGTCATCGAGGGCTGCATTTTGGCCCATGGGCCTGAGGTTCCCCACCCCTGTATAAAATAAAGCTTAATGGAATGCATTTTGATGTGCCATGGTATTATTTTCATTGGATCTCATTTTCTACCACTGAGTACCTACCTACTAATCATTGCGTGCCCACCATAATCTTTCAACTCATTTACTAGGTGTCACGTCAGAGTTTGGAGACGCCCAGTGTGCAGTAAACAAGAAGGGAAAATCAAGGAAAACTATAGGGAGAGGGATAACCATAAACATTCACCTGACATGGAACCCTGCACTTCCTATTTTCCCCAGACAGGTCGTCTTACCCCCATGCACAATTGCATGCTAGGCTTGAATGACCCTGGGCTAGCCCTAGTTAGGGAACAGGGCAGTTAGACATTAATCTTAGGCTGGCTTCACATTATGATTTTGAGGCATCCTAGTGGCCTCCCATGTATTTTTATGGAGCACAGATCGATTCGGATGTTATCCCTATTGGCATCCAAGTTTAGCTTCATGCGTAGCTGTCCGATTTCATCACGGAGGCAAGATCTCAACCGGCTGCAATTTTGTTGTCCGTGACTAAAATCGGACACCACGGATCTGTGTGGGATCCGTTATGGTCCATAGGACTACATAATGAGAGCCTATGGACATCGGATCCGATTCTAAATCGGATCCAATGTCGGCTCCGTGGTTATATACTGAGCATGCCCAGAGGCAGTGCTCAGTACATAACCCTGCCTGTCCCTGTCTGTCCCTGTCTCTCCCTGATCTATCTCTGCTCCCTCCTCTCCTCTATCCTGTCTCCCCTGTCTTATCCCATGTCCTCTCCCCTCCGGTCTGTTAAAAATAATAAAAGTCCTCCCAGAGGATACTTTACCTTTCCAGCGGCTCCCGGGATGTGACAGTCACCATCTAGCTGGAAGGACCTCTTGTGATGTCAGAGTCAGTCAGCTGACATGTGGGTAGAGATGGTATTCACATGTTTTAGACAACCAAGCTCATTCGCTAATGACCATGATCAAAAGACATCATCTTTAGATACAATAGCGTGCATGACAACTAAGTAGTTTACATATAAAAGATTTCCACTATATCCCCAAGTAAGACCCCCTGTTTCACCATAGGCATGAGTCTAAAGCCAGCCATGCACATTAGATGATTGTAGGCCAAACCCTGCTGATCGTCTGGCTAACAGCTACGTTTGATAGCTGTGCCATAAACAGAAGTGCTTGTTCGGCCAAGTGATCTTGTGTTCTATATGAGAAAACCCCGGCTTATATGTTGACTGGCAGCTTTCTTCAGGAGGAAAAGGTAATTAGTAGTCCAAAATCAACATGTCCCAGGACAATCAGCTGTCTGGTGTCCCACACATATTAGATTGTTGGCCAAACCCATCAATATTGGCAGGTTTTGCTGACATCAGTCTAATTGGTATGGGAACCTTTAGTGTTATAAAAAAAGTGATCAAATATTTCTCCCATAGTTAAAAGAAAAAAAAATATATATTAATAAATGTTGAAGAAAAAAAAGTTAAAAAAACACCACATTTTTGTTGCAAAATGTTTTATTACAAAATGTAAATGTATTTGAATCTGCCTGCTCCTGTTCGATGGTTGTGCTTGTTCCACTTTCCACTCCTCTTCTCCATGCCAATCTCCATCCTCTTGTCATGATTGACATCGATGACACTTCTATGTCATCCACATGGGGGGGGAAATCTCATGCCTGCACAGAGACCTCACCAGTTTGCGCATGTGCATGTGACATTTACTCAAAGATATAAGCACACAAAGGCTATCTCAGACAGATAAGGCACACGCTGTTCAATTACGCAGAACCCCGAGAAACTCTGGCACCCTATACAGGAATCTGAATTTAACCAGGTTCGAGAGGATTGCTGCCTATGGAAGGGCTGCAGTCCAGAGACAGGAAAGTTGCCAAGCAGGGTCAAAGCTGGATGATTAGGAAAAGAACAAAATCAGGATTCATAGAGTGGTCAGGGAGCCGGGTCAAAACCAAGATGATAGCAAGGAACACAATCATGATGCAGGAGAAGCGTTCAAAAAAAGAGGCCAAGGTAAGCCAAGAAAAGCACAAATACAAGATAGGGGACTAGCCAGGGGAACCCAAAGCTATTTCTTCCAGGCTGAAGGTATTAGTAAACTGTGGTATTTCCAATAGGCTGAAGCTTAGAAGTTACTGACTACAGCTGGGTGGCAAACACAGATGCCTCCACTTTGTCAGATTGTGAAGCTCTGCTGGTCCCAGCTGCTCTATCTTTAATGGAAGGCCGGAGCTTGTGCTTTCCAGAGATTCTGGTTCTATTTCCTCTATCACCAGCACAACCTACAGTATGAATTCAGTGGTGCCTTGTGACTGAAACAGATGTTGCAGGCTCTAGAGGGGATGTGACAAAACACTTGTGTTTTAGGCTCAGTCTGCAACATAGTAGAGCAACGTGCACCGGCGTAAACTGGCAAGATCACTGTGCAGGCGCGAGTTTTTCCCCTGGTTATATGGATAATGTAGAAGTCAATTATGACAAGAAGACAGCGATCAACGTGGAGAGGAAGGACAGAAGGCACAGTAAACACACCCATCGGACTGGACTAATTTACATACAGTGCGGGAGAATTTATAAAGGTATTTCTGGGGTGTACAGGTGACGCACCCCAGGGCTCGGGCACTCGGCTCTCGGGCTCTCTCTTCAGTCCGGGAAGTCACGGGTGGCCATCCCGAAGCCGTGGCCCTGGGAGTCAGCTAAAATGGGAGGGGGTGGTGTTATTTACAGGGATTATTTACAGTGTTTTTGTCTTTGTGACGCCACCTGCTACAGTCCTCCAAGGGTCAGTAGTATTGCGGCCTTGATGGATTAGTCCCTGCAGGCGGGACTGGGCCACCGGGGCAGTAATGCTGTAAAACAAACAGTTTGTATAGAAAGGATGCAGCAGAGTCGGGACTTCACTTCACCGGGTAGCTTTACTGAATACTTCACCAGAGTTACACAGTTCAGCAGTTTAGCAGATGTTGTAATGGCAAATGTCCTGGATGCTGCAACTGGGATTTCTGTCTGTAGATGGAACCCTCCTTTATATTCCTTTCTTTTCCTTCTTTTCTGTTCCCAGTACTGTGAAGTCTGACTTCTTAGAGATAACCTGACCTCCTGCTGCTTGTGTTAGTCTCCTATCCTTTGTACCCGCCGGGTGAACCTTCTATTGAATACCGCAGCCGCTTACTGCGGTTCTGATTCCCCTCTTGTGGGCTCTTTGGGAGTCGGGCCGTATCTGTAATATCCCCGTTTAACGGATTTTCTGTGAACCGTAAAGGATCTCAAAGTTGCGGGCTCCGGTACCCAGTTTCCTTCCTATGGGGCAAACTCTTCCGTTACTCACTTCCCCATTAGAGTGAACTCTGCCTCAGTTTCATTCTCTCTCTTTCTTTCTCTTTGGGATCTTTGCTTTCTTGGGCCCCTCAGTCGAGGTGGCCCTCCTTGCTCCTTCAGGCTGGCTGCCTGGCTCCTTCTCCTACTCCATCTTTCCTCCAACTCTAACTCCAACTGAACTCTTTGGTTCCCTCTAGAGGTTGCTAAGACCCTCCCGGGGTCCCTCCCACCCACTATTCTAGTGTGTGAGTGCTGCTCTAGGGTTCCATCTAGTGACCATAGTCCCAACTGCAGTGGAGTACTACACCGCTTTTCTGGGTGCAGTACCCTTTTGTGGCACCTACGTAGTGGGGCGCCCACAGGGGCATAATATGCACCATCATGAAATGCAGCACTGAAGGTGGTAGTTTTGGTTTATAGGTGAAAAATCTGGTTACATGAGCACTATAACACGTTGCAAAAAGTGAGCCCTCAAAAAGATAAAATCAAAATGTTTTGTTTTTTTAAAACAGAAAAATAATTTGTATTGTGTTATACTTGTACAACATATTAAATTGTAAGTATGGTATCCTCCTAATCATATTAATCCAGAAAATAATATCATCATGTTAATTATGCTGCACAGCGATC
Organism: Allobates femoralis; assembly: GCA_033576535.1. NCBI lineage: Eukaryota > Metazoa > Chordata > Amphibia > Anura > Aromobatidae > Allobates > Allobates femoralis. Next base: position 107,907,911 of record JARQOC010000009.1, on the reverse strand, counting down.
ACTGCAAGAGCAAAACAGAAAAAACATAGCAGCTTCTTTTCCACCCCCCCACAAAAAAATGAACAGAAGCAACACAATATATCATATGTATAACACATTTAAAACCATACAGATTCCTTTCCATGCTAGAACTCTTTTGTCTGTAAAATAATCAGTATGATTTAATACAGAGCAACTACTCCATACAGATTAAGCAGTTTTTGCTCTTTTTTATACCTGAAATGAAGAGCTGCAGTTTTCAGAGTAACTGATTTTGAAGGGTTTGTAGGCCGGAGCCTGGCACTACCTGTACTGTGCTGTGAGTATGTGAGGAGGACTGCTCCATACGGAGTTAACACAGAGCCGCGCTGGATATTATTTCTCTGCCTCCCATCGTTCTCTTCACAAGTCACTATGGAGAGGTAAATTTCATCCACTACTCATTTCAAATCCTAATCGCTAAAATGGGACATATTTTATTTTAGCACTTAGTCATTGTATCCTCCTCATAGAATTAAAGAGCTATTAGTTATAATTGATAATAACAATTAAAAAAATGAGGCACTAAAACAATCTCAATCACATAATCTTTATAAGATACAATTATGAGACTTATAAGTTACAGAGTTAAAGGGCTTGTGCACTACAAGAACAACCTCTTCCAATTAAACATGTCTTCCCCAGGTAAAATAAAAGTTTGTTCTCCCGCGTGGTGGTGCTATTTCAGAGGTATCAGTAATTGCGGTTCCGGGGCTCACATGACATAGTGATGTCACACGAACTCCGCGTCCAATCACTGCTGACTTCTCGCGCCACACTTTTGGACACAGGAGCAATAAACAGGAAGTTAGCGGTAGCCGCAGTGTCACTTCCTATTCATTAACTCACGTGGTCCGCAGGCATGGAGAGAGAGGCTGGCGGTGATTGGACGTGGGGCTCATGTGATGTTATAATGTCACGTGAGCTCCGAAATAGCGATTACTCACACAGCTGAAAAAACGCCAGCACAGAAGGCAGGTATAAGCTTTTTTATTTTACATGGGGGAGATATGTGGAATCAGAATGGGTTGTCCAAGTAGTGGAGGACAACCTCTTCAATCAAGAGGGACCATAATCACAGTCAAGGGGTTTAGCAATTTCATAATATAAATTCCATAAAAATAAGCATAGGTTTTGAGGATGCATGGTAGTAATGCCCCCGAGAGATATTGACTGGCGTCAATTTATTAATGATATATATACCCACTATAAACTCTTCTGTGACATGCTCCCTGATGAAGCAGAGTGAAACATGTGTTGGTGCATAGGGACACACACATATCACACTATATGAGCAGCCACTTATCTATTTTTGCTCTGACTTTATTCAATTTTTCTCTGAATTTGACCCAATCATGTCAATTTGAAATTCCCTTTATTCAGAGATATATATCCTCTTCTTTGCCACCACCTGCTGAGTAATGCATTTTGTATGATATACCCTGAGGAGCAGAGGAAGAAAAGCATGCTGGGCATAGTCCTTTCTCAGAAAATTTGCTGTCATTTTTCTGCCTTTCTTCCTGACTTAGTCAAACATATCAATCGCACTATCACGTATGAGTCATAGTGCCCCCAGTGGGCAAGATTATAGACCTGAACATGTAGGGTAATTTCAATATCTGGCTACAGATCCTCTTTAATTATGTATGGTCATCATGAGAATACAGTACATGCAAATCTAAATCTACAGAGAACACATGCATATCTAAGTCTATGATGTGATATGTTCCATTCATGGGCTACCCTGCAGAGATGTGCTCATACCTTTTTCTCCTATAAAATCTATTCTATACATGAAATCTGTATTCTTTTAAGTTAAGCCTCAACTCAACTAAAGCTAAATTGGGTTAATATAAAAGTGAAAGTTGCATCATCAACATATTTTTCCATTGATAGATTACTAGCCTGCTTTTATTCTCATTATGCCTTGGTATAACAGAAATCCCCTCTCCAAACTCCAATTTCCTGGTAGGCGTATAAAAAGCTTATGTAATTCTAATGCTAGGGTGGTGGTGAGATGAAGGGACTGCTGGCCACAAAATGCAGCATGCCAGTCACACTTTGCATTAGCTGTCACACTGATAGCAGGGCCCTTACCAGATGATACATTGTGAGATGGCTGGTGACCAGGCACATAGGCTACAGTTAGATTAAATACACCAGTACCAACAGGAAAGTAGTGCAGACCCTAGTTATTTGTAAGGAAGGGCAAGGAGCAAAGCCAAGACAAAAAAAACAATAGAGAGCATACCAGAAGAAACACACATAAAAAACTAACCTTTCCACCCAAGCACAACTGAAAACAATCATCACTGAACGAGAGGATATGGCGGGTTAAATATCCATCTCATGGAACACCTGATACCGCTGAGATAATGGCCAATCTCTACCCTCAGCCCAAGCAGGTAAAGGAGGGCATGAGGAGGGTGGAGTGGAAGGAACCTTCCAACTTATAGCTGAGCAAGGAGACATAGCGTCACATATCTCCTGGCAACATCTGACAATAGAGGACGCCTGAATGGTATAACGCTGGGAACGACTGTTTCCATCTCTCAGCAACACCAAAACTTGAAGTCTCAAGCACAATTATACAAGAATTGAGCACCTGCACAAGCTCCAGGCATTGTCCAGCTCTTATGGCCAGTAAGGGTGTAAGCTACTTGCTCGGGTGCAAAGGTATGAGAAGGATTAACACCCATGACCACAGGAGGCCTGCCCTGATGTCTCCCAGCATGCAAACACGACAGGCCTAACAGCAATACTTAAGAAACCAATTTGAGGTTGTTTAGTTCCAGGGGAAGGAACAGAACAGGACTCTGAACCAAAGAGAAGTCAAGAGGTGTGTCTCAGACAACCTCAGACTCCCTGTACGATGTGTAATGCAGCTGAACTAGAGATCAGCCAAGCAGTAAGACCAGAACCAAATACAGGAAAGATAACCATCTTTTTAAGGTACAGATAGAGATGAATGCTTTAAGTCCCAGACTGAACAGTCACTTTAATTTAAAGGGGCTTTAAAAACTTCAAAAATTAGAGCAAAAAAGCAGCTCCCAAGTGCATGGTCTTTGTATACAGTGAAACCAACAGAAAATTAACAACATGCAACCTCAACAGTCAATCAATTTCAAGACACCTGCAACGCATCACTGCTACAGCCATCGATTAACTGTTATAGCCACGTGGAAAGGTGATATCCTATTGGCATTACGAGTGATTTGTTATTGCAACTCAATAAGGCTTTATTCACACATCAGTATTTTTGATCAGTTTTTTTAACCAAATCCAGATGTGGCTCCATCACAGAACAGGTTTCAATCATAGTTTTTCTCTGGAAGTTCCACTGATTTTGGTATATATACGCTGATGCAAAATACCGACCACATACTGAAATCTTAAAACATACTTGTCATTTCAGATAAAACCAGTTGAAATGCATGGTCCTTCTGTCATCATTGATATTAGTGAAAGCTACTTTTAAGGAAAATAACAATCTAAAATCATCAATGGGCTCTACAACATTCGTCAACATTTTGCCCACAGTGTAGAAACTGGACTTTCCTTTCCTTTATCACCTAGCATGCATTGCCTAAGATATTGTCTAGAGACTTTGATGCCCTGACCTGAATTCCTGTCTCTATGTTGTACCTGTACACAGTTTGACAAATGGAACAGCAGGATCAGAGAGACAAAGACAAGTCTCCTCTAAAGTTGGTTAAAATTGTTTTGCAAGACTCAGTCCATTGGTCTATGGCCAGTGAACAGGAGCCCTGAGAACCACCTATTACTTCTCAACACCCAGGGCTCCTGCTTTGATTAGCTAGTGTGTTGTCAGATGAGTGTCATGTTGCAGCAATGACGTCACGCCAGGTCTGCTAATCAAAAGTGGAGCCGCAGATGCCACAAGTATAGGACGAAATTATCCTGTATAGTGGTCACAGAATACTGGTGTGGTAGATGGCCTGCAAACCAATGTGCACTAACTTTAATCTCCACTTGTGTTACATCACAGTCTCTCTGCTGCTAGTGATGGATTACCCTTGACAACAGCAGTGGACATCAAGTTAGGGAGGGAGACACCTACTGAAAGACACTTTGGGGTGACTTTTCAAGACAATTCAATCTTTAAGTAAAGTGATTCACTGATTTTCTACTTAGCATAAATAAAGAACAGAGAACATAGGATTTAAGCACTGTATAAAAAAAAAAAACTCAATTAACCTCCAATGGTAAATTACTAATACCCCTTATTAGGTATCACATACAGCAGTGTTCCCAAATCCAGTCCTCAGAATCCATCAACAGTGCATGTTTTCAGGATTTCACATCACGATATGTAGCTGTCCGTGGAGATCTGTGTTTTGGCAGGATCCCCACGGACAGCCACGGATCCACATAGATCCCTGCATTCGGATGGCAAATAGCCATCATATCCGATTTGATGCAGGATCCATGTGGATCCTGTTATCCCTGTCTCTACCTGTTCTCTCTGCATCTTCTTTATCTGTCCCTGTCTGTTTCTCCTCTATCTCTGCTCCCCCCTGTTCTCTATCTGTCCTCCCTGTCTTATTCCATGTCTTCTCCCCTCCGGTATATAAGAAATAAAAAAAATCCTCCCAGAGGATACATTACCTGTCCGCCTGCTGCGGAGAGGCAACAGTCTCCATCTGGTGGCTGAAGGACCTGTGGTGATGTCACAGAGCCGGTCAGCTGACATGTCAGGTAACCGGCCCTGTGACATCACAAGAGGTCTTTCAGCCAGAAGAGGACTGTCGCCTCCCGCAGCCGACGGACAGGTAATGTATCCTCTGGGAGGAATTTTTTTTATTTTTATATACTGGAGGGGAGAGGACAGGGGATAAGACAGGGCGGAGGACAGGCTAGAGAACAGGGGGGAGCAGAGATAGAGGAGGGACAGACAGGGACAGGCAGGGTTATGTACTGAGCACTGCCTCTGGGCATGCTCAGTACATAACCACGGAGCTGACATTGGATCCAATTTAGAATCGAATCCGATGTCCATAGGCTCCCATTGTGTAGCCCTATAGACCATCACGGATCCAACACGGATCCGTGGTGTCTGATTTTAGTCACGGACACCAAAGGAAAGAATCGAAGATGACCTCTATATGCTATTTCTTTGTCTGGGTCCATGATTTTCATGGGTCCAGACACAGAAAGCTGTGCGGGGCACTTTCACTTCCGCAATGTACATCCATACATTGTGGAAGTGAAATTAAGTAAAAGCAAGGGGTTAAAAATAAAAAAAAAAAACTATTTTTACCTTCCAGCAATCCCCTGATGCCTCCAGCAAGCTCCAGGTGTCTACAGGACCTGCCGTTACGTCACAACCTCACAGCGTCACCGGTCACATTGTCTACAGGACCTGCCGTTACGTCACAACCCGCTCGTTGTGACGTAACGGCAGGTCCTATAGACACCCAGAGCTTGCTGGAGGCATCGGGAGATCACTGGAGGGTGAGAATAGAGTTTTTTTTTTTCTAACCCCTTGCTTTTATTTAATTTCACTTCCGCAATGTATGGATATACATTGCAGAAGTGAAATTAAATGGTTAGGAGTAGTTTTAGTGTACTGGGCATTCTCAGTACACTAAAATCGGGTGAAAGAAGCGACCTGTGTTTTCTCGAACCCGTGCTCCATAGGCCCCCATGTTAAAGGCTGCAGATCGGGTCGGATCCAATCTGTGTCCGATTTTTTGCTGTTCCCAAAATCAGAACAGTTTCCGATTTTGGACAAAAATCGTATGCCAATTAGGCCAAATCCAATCCGATCTGTGCCCTTAGGATAACATGGGGGCTAAATCAGATCTGTGGCTGTCCGTTTTACAATGGACATCCACAGATCCTCAAAAATCGCAATGTAAAAGCACCCTAAGAAACTGTCTAGAGGAAATGGGATTTACATACAGAAAAGCTAAACAGAAGCCATCTTTAACACCTAAACAGAAAAAAACAAAGTTACAGTAGGCTAAGGAAAAGCAATTGTGAACTGTGGATGACTGGATGAAAGTCATATTCAGTGATCAATCGCAAATCTGCATTAGGCAAGGTCATGATGCTGGAACTTTTGTTTGGTGTCATTGCAAGGAGATTTATTGAGATGACTGCCTGAAGAGAACATGCAAATTTACACAGTCATTGATGCTAAGGGGCTGCATGTCAGGTAAAGGCATTGGGGGGATGGATATCATTACATCTTCAATAAATGCCCAAGTTTAAATTAATATTTTGGCAGTTTTCTTATCTCATCAATTGAAAGGATGTTTGGGGATGATGAAATCATTTATCAAGATGATAAGGGTATGTGCCCACAGGACGTTTTTGCTACGTCTTTCCTGCGGTTTCTGCATGCAGAAAACGATTGGTTTTATGGTAATGTATGCTAATTTGTTCCTGCGGTTTTGATTCCCAGCAAAACCAATGTGTTTCACAGAAACGCTGTGCCCACACATTGGTTTTGCAAGTGTCAAGAACTGTGAAATACCTGCGTTTTTGGTGCAGATGGGAAAGAATTGACATGTTAATTATTTTCCTGTGTTTTTGCTGAAGTCAATGGAAAAAAACGCAGGAAAAACACACAAAAACGCACAAAAAACGCACATAAAACGCGCGCAAAAAGACAAGATCATAGCTAATGTCCTGTCAAGGACTCTAGGATCCTGAGGTTTAGCTGCATTCAGGACTGCTTAAAAAACGTCCTGTGGGCCCATACCCTAATGCATCCTGCCATAGAGCAAAAAACTGGGAAAACATTCTTTGAAAGAAGACACATAAGGTCAATGTCATGGCCTGCAAATAGTCCAGATCTCAATCCAATTGAAAATCTTTGGTGGAAGTTGAAGAAAATGGTTCATGACAAGGCTCCAACCTGCAAAGCTGATATGGCAACAGCAATCAGAGAAAGTTGGAGCCAGATTGATGATGAGTACTGTTTGTCACTCATTAAGTCCATGCCTCAGAGACTGCAAGCTGTTATAAAAGCCAGAGGTGGTGCAACAAAATACTAGTAATGCATTTGAGTGTGGTTTTGTTTGTTTGTCATGATTCCATATTTTTTTTGTCAGAATTGAGTGATTCCATAATGTTTACCTGCTTGGTATACAAAAGTAACTGTTACTGGCTAACACATTTTTTAGTGTTCTTCAAGCCAGAGAGTTGCCATTTGAAATGACTTTAGTTTTGTTCCATGTCTGTGATTTGCTATTTTCCTACAAAATTAAACAACTGAATGAACATCCTCTGAGCCAGGTGATTCCATAACTTTTGCCAGGGGTTGTACAAGCCTACAAAGATTCAGTAGAAGGGAAGTGAAAAGCCACTCATCTTACACACCCTAAAGGCCCCATCACACGGGGCGACATCACCGCCAATTACAAAGGCGACGTAGGGGCATGGCCTATCGGCGGCGACATCGCCCCTACGTCGCCTCATGTAAAGGGGCGATGTCGGCGCCGCCAGGAGGTCGCCTGGTTTCAGAGCAGTGCTCTGAAACCAGGCGACCGATCTGGGGCGATGTGCACACATCGCCCCATCTAACCGGCCGCCGGCGACCTGTCAGGCGATGGGAGCCACAGGCTCCCATTGTCCTACATTGTCGATGGGGTTTTCAGACACCCCGGCGGCAATGCCGCCTGTCAGCTCGACGGCGCAGCGCTAGAGATGTCACCCCATGTAAATGGGGGATGGCGACGCTGGCGGGGCGCCAAAAACATGCGTGCACCCGCCAGTCACCGCCGACATCTCCAGCCCCGTCGCCAGGTGTGACGGGACCTTTAGGATCCCGGGCACCTGAAGAGATGGTTGGTGTCCATCCAATGTTATCAGAAAAGAGGAGAAAACTTCAGTGCCTTCAAAATGGAGAAACTTTTTTTTTATTATTCTCTATCTTCAAGAAAAACATCCCATTCTGATTCGAGAATGATTAGCAAAATCAGTTGTTTTTTCTCATTAGGAGAACATATGACTATGTGAAGCCAGAAGGAAAACATATGACTATGTGAAGCCAGCCCTATGAGGATGATGAGGACAGCTTGGACCCTCCGATGTCTGCGCTTTCCCTGCACAGGGATAACAGAGCACACTGACAGCACTTTCCTAAAGTTCAGGTTACAAAGGAAAAGGTGTCTACTGTACAGGACATCTCTGAAACTGATGCATCAGCAACAGAAAGAACATAAGATAAAGGTACTGAGGAAATACAAGTAAATACAGTACAATAATATGATTGAGAAGATATTTAATTACTCACTTGATATATTCTCCATTAATAAAATAAACTAAAAATATATCTAAGATATGGTCATTATGGCCTTAAATAGCAGTCATTGTAGGGTTAAACTGTAAACAGAAGCAGCAGTCTTTGGTACAGTATCTTCTGTAGAGAGAATATTGGCATTCATAATTTCCATGGGAGATGCTTAGAATATCAGCAGACTGGAAATGCAGAACAACTGTCATGGTTTATCTTCTGCTGCTCTGTTCTGCTGTCAAGCCTCCCCCTTGAGAAATCCTTCCACTACTTCTATACATGCTGTCATAAAATTATTAAATACACATTATTAACTGGTTTGTACCCTTGTTTCATCTTCTGTCTTGTTTATGTGATCTGAGGATTTGTTCTCCTCTGTCATGTTCCAATGTTTGTGAACTAAAGGCTCATTATTATCGTTATCAGAACATATCCTCCCAATGATCAGTCCATAGCCGCAAAATCTTGGTGAAATCTCTCACTGTGCTCATCACTCACTGCTCCGCAATTTGGTCGAAAAGAGTCTAGATGCAAATGTAAGAAATTGATATTTAAGGACATGTGACAGCCAAGAACCTTATACCGTATATACTCGTGTATAAGCCGACCTGTGTATAAGCCGACCCCCCTACTTTTTCCCCCAAAACCTGGGAAAACCTATTGACTCGTGTATAAGCCGAGGGTGGACCCCAGCACAGGTATACAGCCCCAGCAGTGTGGTATACAGCAGCCCAGTGGTAGTATACAGTATATACAGCAGCCCCAGTGGTAGTATACAGCAGCAGCCCCAGTGGTAGTATACAGCAGCAGCCCCAGTGGTTAGTATACAGCACCCCAGTGGTAGTATACAGCAGCAGCCCCAGTGGTTAGTATACAGCAGCCCCAGTGGTTATATACAGCAGCCCCAGTGGTATATACAGCAGCAGCCCCCAGTAGTTAGTATACAGCAGCCCCAGAGGTATATACAGCAGACCCCAGTGGTAGTATACAGCAGCCCCAGTGGTAGTATACAGCAGCCCCAGTGGTATATACAGCGCCAGTGGTATATACAGCCCCAGTGGTAGTATACAGCAGCCCCAGAGGTATATACAGCCCCAGTGGTAGTATACAGCAGACCCAGTGGTATATACAGCCCCAGTGGTAGTATACAGCAGACCCAGTGGTATATACAGCCCCAGTGGTAGTATACAGCTGCCCCAGAGGTATATACAGCCCCAGTGGTAGTATACATCAGCCCCAGAGGTATATACAGCCCCAGTGGTAGTATACAGCAGCCCCAGTGGTATATACAGCCCCAGTGGTAGTATACAGCAGCCCCAGTGGTAGTATACAGCAGCCCTAGTGGTATATACAGCCCCAGTGGTAGTATACAGCAGCCCCAGGGTATATACAGCCCCAGTGGTAGTATACAGCAGCCCAGAGGTATATACAGCCCAGTGGTAGTATACAGCAGCCCCAGAGGTATATACAGCCCCAGTGGTAGTATACAGCAGCCCCAGAGTGTATATACAGCCCCAGTGGTAGTATACAGCAGCCCCAGTGGTATATACAGCCCCAGTGGTAGTATACAGCAGCCCCAGAGGTAGTATACAGCCCCCCCATCAGTATACAGCAGCCCCAGAAGTATATACAGCCCCAGTGGTAGTATGCACGCAGCCCCAGTGGTATATACAGCCCCAGTGGTAGTATACAGCAGCCCCAGAGGTAGTATACAGCCCCCCATCAGTATACAGCAGCCCCAGAGGTATATACAGCCCCAGTGGTAGTATACACGCAGCCCCAGTGGTATATACAGCCCCAGTGGTAGTATACAGCAGCCCCAGAGGTAGTATACAGTCCCCCCATCAGTATACAGGCCCCCCCGCCTTGTGCACAATCCTGTAAAGGAAGAGATTAGTATACTTATCACTGTCCCGCTGCTGCTGTCCCGCCGCCGTCATCGCGATCCTCCGTCTTCTTCCGGTTTCCTCCTCGGTCGCGCAGACAATTACATCATTGCCTGCGCCGACTGGAGGAAGCCGGAAGAAGACGGAGGAGCGCGATGACGGCGGCGGGACAGCGGCAGCGGGACAGTGATAAGTATACTAATCTCTTCCTCTACAGGATTGTGCACAAGGCAGGGGGGCCTGTATACTGATAGCGGCGGGCCTGTATACTGTATACACTGTATACAGTGCATACAGTATACAGTGACTCGCGTTTAAGCCGAGGGGGGGACTTTTCAGCCCAATTTTTGGCTGACAAACTCAGCTTATACGCGAGTATATACGGTATGTTTTTAGGAGATTTTTCATCAATTCTTCATTGTTATCTGCTCTTGAGTTTCCCCAAAAATTAGTTACCATCAATGTGAATGCAACCCATACATGTCGCGTTCCTGGTGCGGACGAGAGTGTGTGATTTGTGCGCAGGCATCCACATGCGTACAAATCACACATCGCAGCGAATGGGTGCGCACAGGGTGCGCACGCCAATCTGCACCTGATCGCATGCACCTATGTCCCCATGTTAAAAATAGGCACTTGCGGTGCCTGCGCTCGGCCTGCGGTTCCCCTCCACAGGATGCTGCGGAGGGAACCGCAAGCGTGAAGCCAGCCTAAGGCGTCAGTACTTGACTTTTTTACTTCAGTATTTAAGTTTTGTTCACACAGGGTGTTTTTGCACCATCTTTATTGAAAAATAAAGTAAAAAGAAAAAAACATTCCTGTTGAGTCAGATTCCAATTTTTTCTATTAACCATAAAGTTATGTGCCCACCTAGCAGTTTTTTTCTGCACCTCGTTAACACCGCAGGAGTAGCATCAGAAGCCGGAGGATAGCATTTTCAATAAGATGGCGCTACAGACAGCGGAATCTATATTGTACAACTAGTGGGTAGCCAATTTTGGTAATCTACGTATCCTCTCTATACATGGATAGCCTTAAAAAAAGTGCTTATTGCTGTAGTAATATACAATTCATAAAGTGCAAGTGCATAAATACACACAGTGCTACAAAACTGATGCAATAAAAAGAAAGTGCTAGTGCAAAGTATCAAAAAGTCAACCAAACAACAACTGTGATAAGATAGAAGATCAATTGAAATGGGGGACTTGGTCAAACTCTCATTGTTCCCACCTATATTATTAAATGATCACAAATGCAAGTGAAACAAGTTTAAAGTGCTACAGCATATCTATACACCCAAGTAATTCAATGTATTGCCATCATCAAGTTTACCTAATCGTTGCAGTCTACCAGGATATGCCCCAAGTAGTTAAATGTATTGCCATCATCAAGTTTACCTAATTGTTGCAGACTACCAGGATATGCCCCCTGGTAGTCTGCAACGATTAGGTAAACTTGATGATGGCAATACATTGAACTACTTGGGTGTATAGATATTTTTCAATACAAACTGTTTGCTTTACAGCATAACTGCCCCGGTGGTTCAGTCCCGCCTGCGGGGACTAATCCATCTAAGCCGCAATATCACCAGCCACCGGAGGACTGTAGCGGCACTGGTGGGCATCACCAGACTCAGCAGGTGGCGTCACGAAGACAACACTGTAAATAATCCCTGTAAATAGCCCCCCTTTTCACTGACCCCCAGGGCCACAGCCTCGGGCAGCCACCTGTGACATTCCAGACCGAAACCGAGCCCGTGCCCTGAGTACCCTGCCCTGGGCGAGTCACTTGCACTTTGATTATGAATTGTATATTACTACTGCAATAAGCACTTTTGTAAGGCTATCTATATATAGAGAGGAGTAAGTAGACTACCAAAATTGGCTACCCACTAGTTGTACAATATATGTTTTTAATTCATTTTAATTAATAAAGATTTGTAAATTTGTACTATATAATGCCTTTTTTTTAGATTCTTTAAGATATTTTGCTGTATGCAATCTTACTCCATGAATTCTAGGATACAAACCAATTGGTTAAAATTATAGAGGTATGGTATCCTTCTGTGAGCTTAAATTTTGATATTTAGACAGCGATATTTGCAGGTGCCAGCTCCGGCGCCATTTTATTGAAGTGACTGAAATACTTCAGTATCCTAATGTGCAAGCGTCAGATATGACAGCTGGGCTATGTGCCCACTGGTTATATTATTTTGTGCTACATTTCTTCAGCCACAAAAATGCAGCTGTTTCAAAAACTCACCAACCTTGTCCACACACCTGCGCTCTCAGTATTTAGCGCTTCTGCGCTAAATACTTAGGTTCTGACAGAGAAGCGCAGGTGCGTGTGTGCGGCCGCTTCCTGCAGACGCTGTCCCTGGTTACCCGATGTGTATTGTGGTAACCAGTTCATACAGCAGGCTGCATAGTGTGCGCTTATCCCGAGCGCACAGGGAAACACTGCTAGCAGCGTTTCCCTGTGTGCTCGCAATAAGCGGTGACTAGGCAGCCTGCTGTATGAACTGGTTACCACGATATACATCGGGTAACCAGGGACAGCGTCTGCAGGAAGCGGCCGCACACACGCACCTGCACTTCTCTGTCAGAACCTAAGTATTTAGCGCAGAAGCGCTAAATACTGAGAGCGCAGGTGTGTGGACAAGGCTGCCAATGTGTTTCTGATGCATTTGTGCTGCATTTTTTAGAGTTGCTTTTTCCAGCTCATTAGAATGGCTGTCAATTGGAAAACACAGCCCAAAAACTCACAAGCTTATTGACAGGGACTTTTATAAACATGTGTTTTTGGCAGCAAAGATGCAGCACCTAAAAATGCATATAGTGGGTACAGCCTTTCTAAAATCACATTGACTTCAATGTTAAAACTGTGGAGGATGCTTTTTTGCTGCAAAAAAAAAAAATGCAAAAGAGCATTGCACAAATGCAGCCTAAAAAAATACGGACAGTGAGCACATAGCCTCATGGTGTAGATGGGGGAAAGGGATTTACATACAGCCGAGCAACGACACGGAGGATAAACAATAAAGAAAGACCCGACCCACTTAAGACCGCTCCTGCTGAACTTATTTCTGGACCATTGCAAATAATTTTTTATAAAATAACACAATCTGGAAAATGAAGGTATGATTTGATTAAAGCTCCTAGCGCCAGTACGCAATGCCTTTACTTTACATGTCAAAATCCTGCAAGTTGGCTCCCTTTAGGGCCAGTTCACACCACGGTTTTGGGATATCAGGTTCTGTCCAGTGTTTTGCTAGAAGCACCGGACAGAACTTGACAGCCCCAGATAGAACAGAACTGGAGGGCAAATATGCCCTCTGGTCCTGTTTTCTCAGATCGGCAGATTGCAGAGTTCAGGAGATGTCTCTGCTGAAATTTCAAAATCGGTCATGAAATCTCAGAAGGGAGTTCTCCATGGTGCTGAAGTTCAGGGCCGGGCGGCGCTGAGCCTCAGCACCTGGCGTCTGGGAGCCGGACCAATATTATGTCAGATCCGGCGCGATCTGGTGCCATAGACTCTCATGTTAGGGGGTGCCGGATCGCGCCATATCGGGGTGTATCTGATTTGTGCAGAATTTTTGCCCCGGACACAAAAACGCTGTGAGCTGCGTTTTTGTGTCCGGGAGAAAAATCTGAATTCTCCCAGATCCTCCTGGACAGATGGAAACCGGATGGCAAATAGCTGCCATCTGGCTCCCCGGCCCCATAGGGATACTATGGGGCCGAAATCTGATCCGGCGCTGTCCGATTCACACCTGGTTCCCCTCCCCCTGGCTTTAAATAGCCTTCCCTCTTCTCTATTAGACACCGTTTATAGAGTTAGTTGGCTCTTGGTCATTAAGCTCAGAAGACATCTTGCTGCTGTGCTGAAGCCTCTCCTGGAGTTCTATTGCCGTGGGAGAAGCTGTCATCCCCGACCCGTCTGTGGAGGTAGGGACCCTCAGCCTAGGGCTAATCAGGAACTTAGGGTAAAGGGTGGCGGCTCTGAACTCCTCACCATCAGAGGTACCTCCGAGATCAGGGCGAGCCAGGGACCCCAGCATCAGGGTCAGATTAGGCTCTCTTGACCCCCTTTGCCTATCACCCCATCAAGTTACCTGATTCCCTCACCTCCCAAGCGTGACACTATAAACGGCCCATAACCTTTTTTTCTCTCTGAGCCAATATGTCTCAGACATCCTCTGCAGAGGCCTTCTCACAACTGATGCAAACCATGTCAGCTGAGGTCTCTGGTCTGCGAACCCAGGTGGTGGAGCAGGTGCAGCAGGTTGTGGGATATCTGGTCTCGGCTCACGCCCAGACCATACCTGAACCCAAGATATCCCTTCCAGATAGGTTTTCTGAGGGGAGAAATAAATTCTTGGTGGTCAAAGAAGCCTGTAAACTTTATTTCAGTCTTCGTCCCCGTTCATCTGGGAGCGAGGAACAGTGGGAGGGGATTATAATCTCCCTTCCTAAGGGAGATCCCCAGACCTGGGCCTTCTCCCTCATGACCGACTCACCATCGCTGCGGTCAGTGGATGGGTTTTTTTGCTGCTCTGGCTCAGGTGTACGGTGAACCAGATAGGGTGACTCTTGCTGAGTCAAACCTCTGTAAACTTAAGCAGGGTCCATGAACAGTGAAGGAGTACTGCTCGGAGTTTCTGAGGTGGGCGACAGACACCCTGTGGAATAACCCTGCCCTCAGGAGTCAGTTCGGTTTGGGTTTGTCAGCCAGACTGCAAGACACCCTGGTTCAGTATGCCGCACCTAAGTCATTGGAGACTGCGATGTCCCTGGCCATCAGGGTAGACAGACGTCTGAGGGAGATACCGAGACCAACTTTATTCCCTGTGGCTATTCCTGTTGATGAGGCTCCACGCGATGAGAGCAGTTGGGGCAGTAGGCCCTCGTGTTAAACCCCCTGTAGTTGCAGTTCATCAAGTGGGTGGAGCTTGTTTTTATTGTGGTCAAGCTGATCATTTCATCAAGGTTTGTCTGCAACACTCTTGGACAAATACGTGGTCTCAGACACAGTTGTTCGGAAGGAGACGACCAGAGGGTTTATATCTGCTTTTTATCTAAGTCTCCATTCACACTGTCTGCAAAAGTGCTAGTTGATAGCAGAGCTAGAGTTGTTCTTATGGATTATCGCTTTGCACAGGCTCATGGCTCCGTCTGTAGCACCATAGCAAGACCCATTCCCATCTCTGCCATTGACTCTGTTCCGCTCAGCCAGAAGGTGATAACCCTCATCACCAGAAATTCCTCTCTTGTTACATCTTGGAGAATTTACCAACCTCCATTGTCTTAGGTCTCCCTTGGCTGAGAAAACACAACCCGGTAATTGACTGGCGGGCCCGGGAGGTGGTTCGCTGGGGTACTTCCTGTGAGGGTACTTGCCGGGGTACATCCATCTCTGCGAAGCTGGTGGCGTGTACACCAACCTCTTCAATCAAGGAGGTTGGGAGTTTACCTGGGGTTGGAGTGCACACCATGCTCCCGACTCATGGTGCATCCGGGCGTTGTCCTTGGAAGAGGGGCAGAAGAAGGATAGTTGTTTCTACTTGCATCCCAAGGGAGGGAGTCCTGGGGTTCAGAGAGACGTGCCTGATACTTGCCTACCTAATCCTGTACCCTCTGACTGTGCCCGCATGTGTGGAAATAAATGTACAGGTCCAGACCTGAATGTGAATGAGTATGTGTGGGTGTTGTCCAAGCACGTCAGATTGAGGCGTGCTACTGGAGCTCTTAGTTCCGTAGTTGTAGGACCATTTCAGATATAGGTAATTTGCAATCCTGTCCTGTACCGACTTGACCTACCCCCAGTTTTGGCAACCCGTAAAATCTTTCATATCTCGTTGCTTAGGTGATGTGGAGTTTATTCGGATGTGTCTGTTGTCGAGTCCGGAGGTCTCTCTTAAAATTGGAGGTACTGTCACGATCTTAGCTTACGCTGACATTGCCAGATGCTGCTGTATTTGTTGTTTTCCTTTAAGGGCTGCATGAGGTATTGGTTTGAAGGTCTTGCCTTCTGTGTTGTGCTCTAGAGCTGCACTTACTACTATGTTTAGCTGCTGGTTGAGTCATTGAAGTGTGACTCACTGGGAATCCCCTTCCCCTGGCTTTAAATAGCCTTTCCTCTCCTCTGTCAGACGCTGTTTATAGAGTTAGTCATTGGTCATTAAGCTGAGAAGACGTCTTGTTGCTTTGCTGAAACCGCTCCTAGAGTTCTGCTGCCATGGAAGAAGCTGTGCTTTCCAACCCGTGGGTGAAGGTAGGGCCCGTCAGCCTATGGCTAATCAGGAGCTCAGAGTAAAGGGTGGCAGCACGGATCTCCTCACCATCAGAAGTAGCTCAGAGATCAGGGCGAGCCAGGGACCCCAACATCAGGGTTAGATTAGGCTCTCCTGACCCAGTGTGCCCATCACACCATCAAGTTACCTTATTCCCTCATCTCCCAAGTTTGAAAGTTGCAGGTTGCCAATGCATACAGGCATATGGAAAATGGCGATCCCCACTGCACACTGCCATGAAAACTCCACAGCTTCAGGCCTGCAGCTTTTCCCCCACCCTTCGCGAACCCTGTGGGATATATATTCCAGGATGGGGGGCCATGTACCAGGATGGGGGAGTTATGTACCAGGATGTTGGGAAATGTATCAGGATGAGGGGAACATGTATCAGGATGAGGGGAACATGTACCAGGATAAGGGGAGTCATGTACAAGGATGAGCGATATATATACTGATTGTAAGAGAAGTGTGGCACCCCATGGGTTAAAGTGCCACAATAACACCACATAGGTTCTCTCCCCACTACACACTGACAAACACTGGCACCTCTGGCCCAGGAGGGGGAGCACCACCTGCTCCCTTAAATACTCCTGCTCATGATGGAGAGCTGAGACCGTACAGCACGTTGCAGTGCTGTGAAGAGCACAAGTTAGTGCAGAACTTAGTGCAGGCCCAGCAATGGTCAGAGGAACAGGAGAACTACAGACAGAGGAACACGTCTGGGAACTGGAGTGATCCAGAAGAGCGCACGGAACGGACACCGGATTCGGTACTGTGTCTGGCACCCACAGCACAGTGAATCCAGGAACAGTGGGATCTCTAGATGCCCCTAGTACTAGTGCAAAGCAACACGGAGGGGTCGGCACAACACAGAGGACTCAAGTTGCCTAGCCAAGTGGTACCAGCAGAACACAGAGAAAGAGTGAGAAGTCCCAGCAGCTTAGCTAGACGCAGCAGCCAGGACACACACACGGCGTAACACGAGGAAGCTCACGACCCGGACAGGGTGGGAAGAGAGCTTAGCCCCATTACAGACTCTGTGGACTATAACCTGCAACAACATCTGCAGTAAAGCTTTGGAAAACAGCAAAACTGTGAGTCTGTGTATTGATTGCAACCTTTGCCCTACATTCAGTGACAGAGAGCTCCCACCTGCAAAGCTACCAGCCTGTCAGCTCTGCACACGGATTAGAAGAAGCTGCAGCATCAGGAGAAGAAGAGAATTGCACCTTTGACTACTAAACGTGAGTGTGTGTCCTTTAACCCCGTCTTCACCATTCATATCCATTATAAACTATACCATCACTGCCCGGGGAATACAGTTCTACCCACTGGAACTATTACACCTAAGCTGCCATTGCATCATCCCCGGAGGTTCTGCAGCAGCGGCGGCCCCATCACTGGCCGCATATGGTGGGTGGCGTCACGACTGACAATCCCCTGTAAATACACCCCCTTTTATTTGCCAGGGCCCAGGAAACGGACCGGACCAGGACCACCCGTGACTTCCCCCGCAGCAGACACGGTCCGGTACCGAGTACCCTCGTCCCAGCGGGCTCGACAAACCTGGCGTCACGAACAGGATCTACCGTGCCCGTTAAAACGGGCAGCATGTGCCGTGATTGATGTGAAAACTGATTTTGAACCGCGCCATCTGAACTGTATTTTTGAGAATCCGCCATTTTGGAGCTCACGGCACGCGGGAAAGAAAAGGGGCGGTACCTTGCATTGGTGTGAATTCAGCCTCCTCCCTTGGTGCTGACGACATCCGGCGGGGAAGAAGATCCCTGCTGCACCCCGAAACCTTCCATAGACATCCGGACGGAAGTGGAAGACGGAGGGCAGATATTAACTAAGGGGGCCCAAGATGTCGCAGCCCGATGCACAAGACGGCGATGGAGCAGCCGGTGGAGCTGCAGCGCCGGACCCAGCGATAGTACCCGGCGGTGCAGCGGTGCAAGGAACAGCATCCATAATGCCATTCCTGATGCCGTATACTCCAGGGGCAATGTGGCTGCCCCAATACTCCGGTGAGCCTAATACATTAACTGACTTTATGCTAAAGATAAAAGAGTATTATGTGATGTATCCCCTCACTGAAGCCCAACGTGTAGGAATGATAATGGGACAGTTAACGGGCAATGCACGGCATGAGGTTGCGTCCTGGCTGGACACAGATAAGGACACTATAGAGCAGGGGTCTCAAACTCGCGGCCCCCGGGCCGCAAGCGGCCCGCCACGCTCCCCAGTGCGGCCCGGGGCACCATGAAAGAAAAATGCATGCCCCGGGCCATTATACATGCAGCTGCCACGGTACCGCTTTACTGTGACTACTGTGACAGGTACCGCCGGCTCAGCTCACACAAGCGCCTTCGCGCCTGTACATCCATGAAAGCAGGCGGCCGGTGGACCAATCAGAAGCCGCCTGTGACGTCACAGGCGGTGCCTGTCACAGTAAAGCGGTACCGCGGCGGCTGCATGTATAATGGCCCGGGGCATCAGGTGTGTATGAGTGAGTGTTAGAGAGAGAGTGTGAGTATGTGTGAGTGTATATGTGAGTGAGTGTGTATGTGTATAATAGTGAGTGTATTTGTGTGTATAATAGTGTGTATGTGTATAATATGTGTATGTGTATAATAGTGTGTGTGTATAATAGTCAGTGTATTTGTGTGTATAATAGTGTGTATGTGTATAATAGTGTGTATGTGTATAATAGTGTATGTGTATAATAGTATGTATGTGTATAATAGTGAGTGTATTTGTGTGTATAATAGTGTGTATGTGTATAATAGTGTGTATGTGTATGATACTGAGTGTAATTGTGTGTATAATAGTGTGTATGTGTATAATAGTGAGTGTATTTGTGTGTATAATAGTGTGTATGTGTATAATAGTGTGTATGTGTATAATAGTGAGTGTATTTGTGTGTATAATAGTGTGTATGTGTATAACAGTGTGTATGTGTATGATACTGAGTGTATTTGTGTGTATAATAGTATGTATGTGTATAATAGTGTGTATGTGTATAATAGTGAGTGTATTTGTGTGTATAATAGTGTGTATATGTATAATAGTGTGTATGTGTATAATAGTGTGTATGTGTATAATAGTGTGTATGTGTATAATAGTGAGTGTATTTTTGTGTATAATAGTGTGTATGTGTATAATAGTGTGTATGTGTATGATACTGAGTGTATTTGTGTGTATAATAGTGTGTATGTGTATAATAGTGAGTGTATTTGTGTGTATAATAGTGTGTATGTGTATAATAGTGTGTATGTGTATAATAGTGAGTGTATTTGTGTGTATAATAGTGTGTATGTGTATAATAGTGTGTATGTGTATAATAGTGAGTGTATTTGTGTGTATAATAGTGTGTATGTGTATATAGTGTGTATGTGTATAATAATGAGTGTATTTGTGTGTATAATAGTGTGTATGTGTATAATAGTGAGTATTTGTGTGTATATGTGAGGGTGTATGTGTATAATAGTGAGTGTATTTGTGTGTATATGTGAGTGAGTGTGTATTGTATATGTGTGAGTGTATTTGTGTGTATATGTGAGTGAGTGTGTATGTGTGAGTGTATGTGTGTGTGATATGTTTGAGTGTGTATATGTGTGTGCGTGTATATTTGTATGTGAGTGTGTATATGTGTGTGAGTGTATGTATATGTGTCAGTGTATTCCTGCGTTGCCTGAGCGGCACATCGCCGGCGGCTGGTGCCGGGTGCAGGCTGGTGCCACGTGCTGGCTGGTGCCGGCTGCCGGGTGCAGGCTGGTGCCACGTGCTGGCTGGTGCCGGGTGCTAGCTGGTGCCGGCTGCTGCCAGCAAGCGGAAGACTGGGAGCCACAGAGGAAGAAGCTGCCGGAATGAGAAGAGTGGAGTCAGGTAAGGCGCTGTTACAGCCGAAGATAGCAGCCTGGGGGAGGTAAGGGGAACGTGACCGCTGAAAGTGCCTAGGGCGGCAGGAACTCCAGATATGGCCCTATGTAATTGTGTCAATGTGTGAGTGTGTATGTGTTTGTGTGAATATGTCTGAGGATGTATGTGTGGATGTATGTGAGTGTGTGTGAATGTGCAAGTGTGTATATATGGTCTTGCCCACACACCTGCGCTCTCAGTATTTAGCGCTTCTGCGCTAAATACTTAGGCTTTGACAAAGAAGCAGAGGTGCGTGTATGCGGCCGCTTTCAGCAGACGCTGTCCCTGGTTACCCGATGTGTATCGTGGTAACCAGTTCATACAGCAGGCTGCCCACTGTCAGCTTATCCCGAGCGCACAAGGAAACGCTGCTTGCAGTGTTTCCCTGTGCGCTCTGGATAAGCGCACACTATGCAGCCTGCTGTATGAACTGGTTACCACGATACACATCGGGTAACCAGGGACAGCGAGAGAACAAAAACAGAGACCAGGACATTACTACAAGATGACAAGGGAGGGAACATTACTAAAAGATTGGGACATTACTACAAGAGAGGACAGGA
Source organism: Allobates femoralis (assembly GCA_033576535.1). Taxonomy (NCBI): domain Eukaryota; kingdom Metazoa; phylum Chordata; class Amphibia; order Anura; family Aromobatidae; genus Allobates; species Allobates femoralis. Next base: position 107,886,962 of record JARQOC010000009.1, on the reverse strand, counting down.
TGGGGACATTGATATAGGATGGGACCAGATGGGACATTACTACAAGATGGAGACCAGGGTGGGGACATTACTACACGAGGACCAGGATGGGGACATTACTACAAGAAGGTGATCAGGATGGGGACATTACTACATGATGAGGACCAGTTTGGGGGACATTAATATACAATGGGGACCAGTATGGGGACATTACTACAAGATGGAGACCAGGGTGGGGACATTACTACAAGAAGATCATAATTTGTACTTTACTAGATTGAGCAAAAAATTCTGGTATTGCTAAAATGTCACTTAGGGTACCGTTACACGTCGTAACATTGCATGCAATGTCACTGGCAATTTACTGGTTGCAGTGAAATCATGGACACATTGTTCTATTTTCTTGCTCTGTACAAATGGAACAATGTGTCCATGATTTCACTGCAACCAGCAAATTGCCTGTGAAATTGCATGCAGTGTTGCGATGTGTAATGGTACCTTTAGTCCTACAAGCAATGCGGCCCCCCGATATCAATTTTTTTCTACGTGCGGCCCACCAACCCAACCGAGTTTGAGACCCCTGCTGTAGAGCATCTAGTAGCCAGACTGAAAGCAATGTTTGAATCTGCTGCTGATACCCGGGCTAAGATGAGGTTCTTTGCATGCCACCAGAAACCTAAACAGAGTGCCAGAGACTTTGCCTTGAACCTGCAGGAAGCACTCAGAGCCCTTAAACTGGCAGAACCTGCTTTAGCCCCGGGAGCTGATAAACTGCTACTTGATCAATTCATAGAGGGCCTCCATTCCCCTTCCCACCGAGGACAGTTAAGCATGATACTGCTGCAGAACCCTGACATGACATTTACTGAGCTGAAAGATAGAGCTATCCATTTGCAGCAGCTGGAAGAGCCACGGGAGCTATCAACTGTCCCAGACATTGCAGCAGCACCTCAGCAGCCGGCAGCGCCAGCGACATCTGCTATGTCAGCAACTGCTGCTGAAACTGGAGAACTGATTTCTAATGCTGCCCTCAACCAAAGTCTGGATGCCCTGACAGACACCGTGATCTCCATGGCCAAGGTCATCAAGGAACTGCGAGAGTCAAAGCCTGCACCCAAGATAGAGTTGGCGACCAGCAGAGAGGATGTCCCGTGGATGAGGCCCAGGAGATACCCGGCAGCAGGAGGACGACCCAGCGATTTCTACCAACCAGATGGACAGCCCATTTGCCGCCGTTGCCAGAAGCCAGGCCATCTTGCTCGTGAGTTTCCTTTAAACGACGATGCCCTGGGCAGGCGGGCCGCTCCCCAGGAATGAACCCTCAAGGCCCCTCAGCCTGGTTTGACAAATTCGTGGGAGGAAAACCGGTGATCCCTATTGTGTTGGATGCCATTCCCTTTAGTGCCTTGCTAGATACCGAGTCCCAAATAACATCCATCCAACATGTTCTATATATAAGGTACTGGGCTGATTCAGACATTACTAATGCGCCAGATGACTTTATCTTTGATGTATGGGCTAGTAATGGACAGTTAGTACCAAAGGTTCAGGTTTAGAGAGATGAATATTCAGGTTGGGAAGGTAGAATTGCAGAACCAGGGTATTATAATCATAGATGTTAACCGGCGAGAACGTGAACCCGTGATGCTGATAGGAATTAATGTAATTGAGAAATGTTTTTCCGAAGTGTTAAGTGTTTTGCAGCAAATCGCAGAGACTGCCGGAACTGGACAACATAGGCTTCTGCACAAAGAGATCAAATCCCTGATGTTGAAGCAGCAGGTAGAAATCTCCGGAGGTGAGATCGGCAGTGTGCGAGTAAGTGATCCAATACCCATTGTAATACCTCCCAAAACTGAAATGTTGGTGTGGTGCAGAGCTGCAATAGGCATTAAAGGGCAAGACTATCAGGCCCTGGTAGAACCCGTGTACTCAGACAGTAGACCGACCATACTCACTCCTAGAGGAGTAGTTGAAGTACACAGGAGAAGAGTGCCATTACGCCTATTAAACTGCGGAGAAGATGAGGTCACATTACCTAAGTATGCTACCATGGCTAAGTTGTACACGGTTGATAACAATAACATCACAGCCGCCGAGCCCTTGAACCCGTCAAGTCAGGAGGATGACAATGGCTCAGGAGAGAAGCTGGAGGATTGGTGCCAAAAGCTGCATGTAGGTACCAGTTCTACACCTCCCCGTCACAAGCATGGAGTATACCGGGTAGTGAAAGAATATGAGCAAATATTCAGTAAACACCCGTTAGACTTTGGGCAGATTAAAGGGGTAGAGCACACTATACCCACAGGTAACCATCAGCCTATAAAAGAGAGGTATAGACCCTTACCACCAGCTCACTACCAAACCACCAAAGACATGCTCAGAGAAATGAAATCTGCAGGGGTAATAAGAGACAGTTGTAGCCCCTGGGCAGCACCTCTAGTGTTAGTTAAAAAGAAGGATGGGACCATGAGAATGTGCGTAGATTACCGGCAGATTAATCACATCACACATAAGGACGCATACCCATTACCTAGGATTGAGGAGTCATTAGCTGCATTAAAATCTGCTAACTACTTTTCCACCCTTGATCTGACTAGTGGGTACTGGCAGGTTCCTATGGCCGAGGCCGACAAGGAGAAGACAGCGTTTACTACGTCGATGGGCCTCTGTGAGTTTAATTGTATGCCATTCGGACTCTGCAACGCACCCAGGACCTTCCAACGTCTGATGGAGAGCTGCTTAGGACACAAGAACTTCGAAACTGTCCTCCTGTACTTAGATGACGTCATAGTCTATTCCAAGACGTATGAGCAACATCTACAAGACCTGGCAGAAGTGTTCGAAGCTTTGTCCAAATATGGCATGAAGATCAAGCCATCCAAGTGTCACCTTCTCAAATCAAAGGTACAGTACCTGGGACATGTCGTGAGTTCAGAGGGAGTAGCACCGGATCCTGATAAAGTCACAGTGATAAGGGATTGGCCAAGACCTACGAACGTGAAAGAAGTGAGGCAATTCCTGGGCCTGGTAGGCTATTATAGAAGATTTATCAGAGGATTCACGAAGCTAGCAGCTCCTCTGCAAGACATTCTGGTGGGACGAGCGAAGAAGTCTTCATCCTGTAATTTCCTGACACGGTGGGATGAGGAAAGAGAAGATTCCTTCAACAAGCTGAAAAGTGCACTGATGGGAGAAGAGATCCTGGCATACCCTGATTACCATCAACCCTTCATTCTATACACGGATGCCAGCAACGTTGGACTGGGAGCAGTATTGTCACAGAAGCAAAGAGGCAAAGAAAGAGTTATTGCCTTTGCAAGCAGGAAGCTCCGGCCTACAGAAAGAAATCCCGAAAACTACAGCTCCTTCAAGTTAGAGCTACTGGCAGTAGTTTGGGCTGTGACTGAACGTTTTAAATATTACTTGGCAGGTGCAGAATTCACCATCTACACGGATAACAACCCGTTGACTCACCTGGATACAGTGAAACTAGGAGCTCTGTAGCAGCGATGGATAGCCCGGCTATCTAACTACAACTTTGTCATCAAATACAGAGCAGGTCGCAAGAACGGGAACGCAGATGCCTTGTCACGGATGCCGCACCTGAAAGACGTGGAAGAGGAACCGGAGGAGTTGGAAGAGATTGAACTACCGCCCTTTCATCGTTCAAAGGTACAAGATTATCAACCCGGCGCTTACCAAAGAAAGCAGGAAGTAAATCTTAACCCGTTAAGACACTACGGATGGGCCGAAGCCCAAGATAATGATCCAGCCGTGAAGCTAGTGAAAGAATTGCTTACGCAACAACGTGCACATCCTGATCAGAATGCCCCAGCTGAAGCTGTACAGCTATAGAAAGATTGAGGCAAGTTGTTCCTGCATCAAGCGAAACTGCAGAACACATACCAATCCTAAAACACATGAACTGGTCTGGCAGATAATCGTGCCCAAGCGAGCCACTCAGATGGTCTTAGAAGCGTACCATGACGGCGCAGGTCATTTCGGATGGAAGAAGTTAGAAGCAATCCTGAGAGAAAGATTCTATTGGGTTGGCATGAGAAGATCCATTGAACGTTGGTGTAGAGTATGTGCCGCATGCAACCTCAGAAGAAAAGATCCACAGAAAGCTCCGCTTCAACCAATAGTAACCAAGCAGTCACTCGAGCTAGTCGCATTAAACTACGTCAAGTTGTCACCAAGCCGGTCAGGCTATGTCTATGCCTTAACCATCGTGGACCATTACTCACGCGTCTTAGTGGTGGTACCTGTTAAAGATCTGACAGCAAAGACAGCAGCAAAAGCATTCCAGACGCATTTATGTAGACCCCATGGTTACCCAGAACAAGTCCTTGCAGACCAAGGTCCAGCTTTTGAATCAGAACTATTCAAGGAATTCTGCAATATGTACGGTTGTAAGAAGATTCACACAACAACGTATCATCCTCAAACAAATGGTTTATGCGAGAAGATGAATCATATCGTAATTGAACTGTTAAAGACCTTACCAGAGTCAGAAAGAAACCAGTGGCCAGATAAATTACCTGATTTGGTAGACTTATACAACCATGTCCCCGTGAGTTCTACAAACTGCACTCCAGCCTATCTTATGCGTGCAAGACCCAGTAAATTAAAATTGATCTAGAAATAGGAATTGTGAAACCAGATACAGAAATAGAAGAGTCAGATTGGGATACCAAACGTCAGAAACAGTATCAACAAGTCCAAGAATGCGTAGAAAGAAGCTTACAGCAAGCAAGAGCAAGACAAGAGAAGACTTTTAACAAACATGCTCAAGCAATGCCATTACAGGAAGGTGATCAAGTGCTCAAGAGAAAGAGACGCACTAACAAACTGGATAATCAGTGGGAAACCGTCCCATACACAGTCCTTACCATCTAATCTAGACAATGTAAAAACCTGTTTGATAAGTAAAGATGAAGGAAGAACTTTAGCAGTCGTATCTCGTGATCAGCTTAAATTGTGTCCTGAAACACTGAAGACACCTGAAGTCATAGAACCCGTACAGGTCCAACCTATCCAAAAAAAAGAAGAAGTATTCCACACGGTACTAGATTTCCCTAATACATGGCCGAATTACCATGGAGCAGTTGTCTTACCAATGATTGCATTCCCTTCAATCGTGGAACCAAAACCAGAACCCTGTTACCAGAACCCGTGTTACCAGAACCTGTGATACCTGAAGAAGACCCAAGACTTGAAGAACTGGAAGAACTGGAAGTAGAGTCTGAAGAGGAAGAACAAATTCCTGGTCCTAGTGAACTTGCCAGTCCTGCAGTCAGATCACCATCTGTCATAGTACCCAGCACAACACGTAGGTACATACCCATTAGCACTAGCAGCCCACGTGCAAGCAGTATACTCGTTTTACGCAGATCAGAGCGTAGTACCCAAGGGCAGTTACCAGCTAGGTATAAAGATTAAAATGTCATTAATTGTGAAATGTAAATATGTTGTTTGAATGTGAAGTAAAGTAAATTCAACCTGGTAGACTGTGTCCAAGAGGGTGGAGGAACTGGATTGACCCCCATGTATATTAAGTTAGGGAAAGAAAGTGCCTGGGGGTGGTGTAGCGAATCCAGGCCTCCTAAGCCGAAACGCCCGTGGACAAATGTATATAGTTGTTGCAACGTTAAAAAGCCCAGTACCTACAGAGGCTATCTTGTATGAACTTTGAACTTTTCTTATTCATTTATGGACCATGTATACCACAGAGTGGTTGTGGTAAGAACTCTCTTGTGAATATATTTATCAGCCCGGAGGCAATAGACTAAACCCCCGGAAAGACTGCTTTTTTACTTTTTGGACTCTTTTTCACATTCTTGTGATTTTTGTACTTTTTCCCTTTTAAGTCTCTGTCAATATTAATTGTGTTTAACTGTTTGTTACTTGTTTTTCCACAGTCCCGGAGTACTGTATTTAACTAAGGGGGAATGTGACACTTCATGGGTTAAAGTGCCACAATAACACCACATAGGCTCTCTCCCCACTACACACTGACAAACACTAGCACCTCTGGGCAAAGAGGGGGAGCACCACCTGCTCCCTTAAATACTCCTGCTCATGAGGGAGAGCTGAGACCGTACAGCACGGTGCAGTGCTGTGAAGAGCACAAGTTAGTGCAGAACTTAGTGCAGGCCCAGCAAGGGTCAGAGGAACAGGAGAACTACAGACAGAGGAACACGTCTGGGAGCTGGAGTGATACTTTCACTTGCCCCAGAAGAGCGCAGGAACGGACACTGTGTCTGGCACCCACAGCACAGTGAATCCAGGAACAGTGGGATCTCTAGATGCCCCTAGTACCAGTGCAAAGCAACACGGAGGGGTCAGCACAGCACAGAGGACTCAAGTTGCCTAGCCAAGTGGTACCAGCAGAACACAGAGAAAGAGTGAGAAGTCCCAGCAGCTTAGCTAGACGCAGCAGCCAGGACACACAACACAGCGTAACACGAGGAAGCTGACGACTCGGACAGGGTGGGAAGAGAGCTTAGCCCCATTACAGACTCCGTGGTCTATAACCTGCAACAACATCTCAGTAAAGCTTGGAAAACAGCAAAACTGTGAGTCTGTGTATTGATTGCAACCTTTGCCCAACATTCAGTAACAGAGAGCTCCCACATACGAGCTACCAGCCTGTCAGCTCTGCACACGGATTAAAAGAAGCTGCAGCATCAGGAGAAGAAGAGAATTGCACCTTTGACTACTAAATGTGAGTGTGTGTCCTTTAACCCCGTCTTCACCATTCATATCCATTATAGACTATACCATCACTGCCCCGGGGAATACAGTTCTACCCACTGGAACATTACACCTAAGCTGCCATTCCATCATCCCTGGAAGTTCTGCAGCAGCGGCGGCCCCATCACTGGCCGCATATGGTGGGTGGCGTCACGACTGACAATCCCCTGTAAATACACCCCCTTTTATTTGCCAGGGCCCGGGAAACGGACCGGACCAGAACCACCCGTGACTTCCCCCGCAGCAGACACGGTCCGGTACCGAGTACCCTCGTCCCAGTTGGCTCGACAGAAGCACTGACTTTCTATTGAACCCGTACCTCATTTTTTGTGCATGATCTTTTCTGCACTCCTCTCTCCGGAGCTCACCCCTCTCTGAGGGGGATTTTGAACAATCATTAGACGTCTCAGGACTCTGACAGTCACCAATCTACTTTAAATTATTGGGGCAATGAGATATAAAAAAAATTCAAGGTTTAGTTACTGTTTAAAAAGAACATTGCGCCAGCTAGATAAAAGGGACCTGAATAATTTTGTGACCTAGATTTTTTATTTAATACTTTTACTATTTGATGAAGGACCAGGAATATTTTATGTCACCCTTGTGAAAAGGCAGTAGATAGACATGATGCTCTGAGAGTTTCATTATAAATTATGCCTTAAAAGCCTAGATCAATGTTCCTCTACATAGTTACATTATGTATGGGCTTAAGACTATAGGCCAAATAAGGAGCCAATCAGTAATAAAAATGAGAACAATGTTTAATCCACACATAAATCCGGAAATTCCATTTTTACACATGTAAACTCATGTCTGTTATTGGAAGTGATAATAAACTTGTTAATATAACAGTGATATTCATATCTGTTAGAAGGCTTTACTACATAAAAAGCTCATGAGTCGGTTGACAGGGTAGGGGGTACTCGGATACTGGGACAGGTTGCTGCTTCAGTGGGGATCACGTCTGCTCGGGTCCTGGTCCCGTGCCCTGGACACTCAGTGGCTGAGGGGAAAATTATTTGGGATGGGGGGTTATTATATGTGTCGCCACCTGTGGTACCTGGTAATGTAGTTACCAGAGCTGCAGCCGGCCGCTGAGGTGATGGTAATGCATCTTTGGTAGTACAGCTCCCAACAGGCGGAGCCGTACCTGAGGGCAGCGGGCTGGATGAGGGGAGTAGTAGTCCTTGGCTCTGTGGTGCTGTAGAGGCCCTTCAGATGATAAATAACTGATGCAGAAACCAGATAAGCTCAAACAGTTCTTTACTGGTACCAGATGGATCAATAGGTACACGTACAGTCTAGTTTGCCAGGGAATTTGTTGCCACAGGCTTTGGGGTTCGCCACAGAGTCTGTCAGAGGTGCTCTCAATGCTTTTCTTGGTCCTATTCTTTATGGCTCTGTTGGCTCTCTACACTCCCACTCTAGAGTCTAGTTTGTGGTCCCTGGGTCTGTTACTTAAAGTCTCTCTTTCTTGTTCAGAGGGGCGCCACACTCACATTAGTGATCCTTCAGTAACTAAACGGTATCGGAGGCAATTAAAAAAAGGGCTTATTTCAATGGAACAAATTCAAATTTGGCCATAAGTATTGATGGTTTCTAGAGCAAAGTCTCCAACTCCAGTCCTCAGGACCCACCAACAGCACATGCTCTTTAGGATATCCTTAGTATTTGACAGTTGGAATAGTCACCTGTGCAGGAGATTGAATTACCAACTGTCAAAATTCTAAGAAAATCCTGAAAACCTGGACTGTTGGTAGGTTTTGAGGACTGGAGTTGGGGACATCTGTTCTAGAGTGTCCTAAGTGTGTTGCATCCTGTTGTCACCTCTAAGGCTTCCTGCAGATATCAGTGGACAGTTTTACCTATATGCTTGCTCAGCTATGTTGAAACGGGGCGCCTGGTCGCCTCCGTGGCTGGGTGCCTGGCGGCAGGCGTGTGACGTACCCTAACAAATATAATAAACATTGCCGATTGAAAATATTGCCGATTGAGAATTATAGAATTATTGAGACCCATAATTAACACCATAAAATACCCTTGAATAAAATCCTGTATTATAGTTGGAATATAATATTCCCTTTTTTATATTATATATTTTGTATTATATTAAAGTAAATTGTTGTTTTTTTTTGCTTTAGAACTATATTGATTCAATGTTTTACTAGTGTGGATATGTATGAGAATTAGGGTTTTTTTTTTTTATTAGTTCAGATAGGGTTAATGAATGACTAATTTCTGTGATGAGTCAGCTGTGACTGCATCTATATAAACTTGTTAGGCTGCAATACTGGTCATTACCTGAGGAAGGCGCTAGTAATCCGAAACGCATAGTGAAAGAGACCAGTGATACTCATTATAGAAGTTTTATAATTAAATTGGACAAACGTCCCGGAGTTTATTCAGAATGCGCCTGTCTAAACCGCTTGTTCATTTTTAACACGAAAAGATATAAAGGACCCTTTCACTGCTGATGAAGTGTTCTCTTAGACTTCAACTGTAGTCTATAATTACCCACCCTTCTGCTATATCTACCCCCCTCTGACCTCAATCCATGATGGTGATATGACTTGCATGCTTAAAAATGGAGAAACTTCTTGTTAAGCTGGGGTGTTGTTGCTCTTACAGCAGTGAAGCTATTTGGATATCTTCTGAAACCGTGCTATTCCTATTGCCTGGTTGAGGTTCTGTGTTTGCTTCCTTGATCTCCAGCCCTTCACTCTCTTTGGGGGGGGGAAGGAGGACATCTAGATGAGTGTCATCTAGGAGCCTAAAAGTATGAGACCCAGATATCCCCACAATCAGGGGTAATCTTGGAGATAAGTACCATCCTAGGGATACCTAGCTGTAAGGCTGCCTTCAGACTTGCAGATGCCTCCGCAGCGATTTTGCAGAGGCATCTGCAAGTATCTGCATGCAGACCGCGGCCCCTATGTTTATAATGGAGCGCACGGCGGTCTGCAGATGCTTGCAGACCGCCGTGCACTCTCATTGCCCGCCATTAGTGATCTGTGCGCAGGCGGATGCCTGCGTACAGATCACACACTCTCGTCCGCACCAGGAACGGAGATGTTGCGTCCCTGGTGCGGGCGAGAGTGTGTGATTTGTGCGCAGGCGTCCGCCTGCGCACAGATCACTAATGGCGGGCAATGAGAGCGCACGGCAGTCTGCAAGCATCTGCAGACCGCCGTGCGCTCCATTATAAACATAGGGGCTGCGGTCTGCATGCAGATACTTGCAGATGCCTCTGCAAAACGTTGCGGAGGCATCTGCAAGTCTGAAGGCAGCCTAAGGACAGTTCACGTGCACGCTGTCTCGGCTTTCTAACAGTCACAGGCATATTACCTCTCTTTAGTGCTTGCCCTGTTGTGGATGTTGTTCTTAGCAACCTCTCCCCTGGTTCCTGAAGAGAGTCATGAACCTCGTGAAGTAAGGCCTGTGAAGTTAAATCGTAGTCCTGCGGTCATAGACTTACCTGTCTGTGCAGGTGCCATTAGGAATTGTGCAATAGGAGTACTAGTCTGTACAGAAACCAGCTGGGTGGAGGTGTGATAATAAGATTGTAATATGTAATGTGTGCATGACACTCTGCTATCTAACTAGAGGGAGCAGTATTGGGTGCTCTACTTTTTTGGAAAGTTATTAATGCTTTTATTCAGCCTCATTTTGACATCAAATTTTCATGCTTGAATGCGGTCCATATTTTCCTAGCTAGAACTCGTACATAATATAATAGATTGTGAAGCTGATCACATTTTAGTGTATTTTTGCAGACCAAATGATCTGCATAAAATCATGGAGACATGTTTAATTTTGATCCAAGTCTTGGATCAAAGTCGCCAATGCAAGTTTATAGGTCTGTAAAATAAAAACTGGATAGCAGTTGAATGCCATCCATGTGCAGTCGGTTTATCGTTGACCGATAGAAGAAGCTTCAGAAACCTCCATCAGGTTCTTTTTCATTAAAAAAAAACTGATGGTGAAAATGTACACTGACCAAATTCAGAGGAAAACCTGATCAAAAACACTGATGAGGCTGAAATCATGAAAAATCACTGGTGTCTGTATGAGCCCTTAGAAGAACAATTGCCGGAAATGCTAAATTCTGTATAGCAGGTAGTACTCAGGAGGATAGTATAATATTACTAAGGGATTTTAAGAAATGGGAAGGTTATATGGAAGGAAGGTTTGAAATATAGAGTTTGTGATAAATTAATAGAATGTTATACAGTGTGGATGATTTAATAAATGTTATTACTACACATTAAATGGAATAAAGTTTAGAAAATATTTACATGAAAAAGCACCTGGGGAAATTAGTTGAAATTAAATTGAGTGCAGAAAGCAATGCCAAGCAGCGGCTACAAAGGATTAAGAAACAACAGGGTGCATTGAAGAAAGACCTCCATGATTAAAAGATATTTTTACCCTTATATTAATCAAACCAGATATAGGTGAATTATTCAATGTTGACAAAAACCATGCATAAGGGATTCATTGGTATATGTGTGGATTTCTGCAACAATAGTTGGAATTTATTGTTGATAATGTATTATAATGCAGTAATCAAATTTTTCCATATACATTAAATGGAAATATACTCGGGTCTACAGAACAGGAGAAGGACTTGGATGTTCTGATTACAAGTAAGGCTGTGGTCACACATAGAAATCCGTTTTTGGAAGTGATTTTCATCACCAATCCGTTTTTTTCTGGGTGCTTTTTGAGCCTCCTGCACTCCTGAACGTTTTTGGAATTTTCATGAAAAAAACGCATGCGCGAACGCATGCGCAAACGCAAGTGCCTAAGGCTGGGGTTCCACATAAGCCCTCAGTCCGTTTTTGGCTTCAGTTTTCTCATTTTTTTTTTCTAAGTCCAAAAACTGACAGAAAAACGGATTGGGTGTAATAAACACCCTGTCCGTTTTTCTATGGAGCTCCAAACATTGCCCTGTCTGTTTTTGAGTCAAAAACGTTGCATGCAACGTTTTTGGCATCAGTTAAAAACGCATGCGTTTTCATGCGTTTTTTTTAACATGGGGCCCTATGGGAAACGCATGCGCGAACGCATGCAAACGCGCACTTGCGTTTGCGCATGCGTTCGCGCATGCGTTCTTTTAATGAAAATTCCAAAAACGTTCAGGAGTGCAGGAGGCTCAAAAAGCACCCAGAAAAAAACGGATTGGTGATGAAAATCACTTCCAAAAACGGATTTCTATGTGTGACCACAGCCTAAGCTGAGTATCAGTGGGCGTGGCTAACTATGTGCCGCGGTTAGCCACGCCCCTTTAACGACGTGCCCGCCCTCACAAGACTGGATTACGGCCAGAGGGGGCGGGCATCAAGAAGGAGCGGGCGGAGGCTGCTGCACACAGCCCCGCCCATGGATTTCCTTCACTCTGCCTACGAAAGATTGTAAGTATATACTTACAATGCATATGTACATATTTAACCGATACTACACATCAATACAGCTTATTTGTAATACAGGGGTCTATGCACCCCAGTATAGTGATAGGGGGAGGGGGGATATTTGGATCACATGCACGGAGCTCAGATCAGCCCGTGCCATAGGTAAAATTATAGAAGAACACACTATAGAAGTGGCCGCCCGGTCTGTAGGGGGGTCTAAGCCCCCCTACAGACCTCTAACAGTCATTTCGGTACTCAAATTAAATCTTTATTAACTTTGCCGATCGGGAACCACAAACTCTGCAGTTACCGGATGGCTCAGGATTACACATCCTGAGCCATCCGGTGAACGCAGTGCGGTCCCGGTAAACGCTGCGAAAGCTGCTGCCTGCATGATTTTAAACGCAGGCAGCAGTGCCGGATCCGGCCACCGGATGGCTTGTGAAGCCATCCGGTGTTTTGCATAGGCTTCTATCAGGAGCCTTTCCTGGTCCGGTTTTGAGCTTTTTTAAAGCTCAAAACCGGATCAGGATTTTAAACAAAAAACGCCGATGTGACCCTGGCCTATATCAGCTTTTATAGGAGGGCTGCATGGTTTTTATCACAAGTGGTATTCTGGATTATAGATAATCTAACGAAATAGAATATAAGATTGAGAGAGCTTGAATTTGGCTGACCTCTATCTGTTATTCTACCTATAAAGTTAAGTATGTCATTATGTAATAAAGTACAGCTGGTGATTTTATAAGTTTGAAAAGACAACATAATATGTCCTATTATTGTGTGTCTACTAACTCAAGTTTGGCTAGAGGAGAGGAGTTTTTTCAATCATTTTTGCTCATTAAATCTGGGCATGTGTGAAAAAAAGGGTCAGGATTTAAAGGTATACTACCCAATCCACAACTGGTCACGAAGAAGAGGATCTGGATATTGAAAGGGACCCAACCACCAGGCTTTTGCCCTGTAAACCATAAGCACTGCCCTAACTGTGATATAATGTTGATTATAATGATATCTTGAGTACAGAAATAGAAGGCTTGATTGCAGAGTAATCTTAGTCCAAATATATTTTACTGCAGCAGGATGCGAATACAGTGCTGGGCTGCAATGCCAGCGGAGGGTCCAAGGAAACCACAGTAAGGAGGTGACCTTTTCCATATGCCACCCAGGATCGGGAGCACCAGATGTCAAACTGTAACGGACCTTGTAGCATGCCTGGCTGTATTCCACCTGTAACTGGTGTCGCAACTGCTGGATGACCAATTCCATCAGGATCAAGACCATGAGGAGGAGGATTGGAGGAGGTAGAAGAGGTCCTGTTTCCCAGCCGTGTGGATCACCCCCACCACAGGCCTTTGTCTGGGACACTGCCATGTGTGGACCCTTAACCCCCCAAGCAACTATCTGGAACGGAATGAGCGACCCCATCCACCTCCTGTCACGTTTTTTGAGGAGATAAGGCTTGCGGATAACATGGCCCGGGAGTGATTGCATGGATCTAAGGTCAATCACTTCTATGACCGGTGTACCTGAGGCAAGGTGGTGGCATTCTTACAAGATAGGTGTTTGGCTTCCTAGTAGAACAAGGTACTGAGCATCAATACTACATCAACCTGCTGCGTGACCATCTTTCCAAAAGACTGCGCACCATCATTGTCAGAGAGGAGGTCACCTTCATGAAGGTGAAGGGCAGCAAGGGGTGGTTCGCGGTTGGCATAAGTCGAGTTGTCACCGATAACTAGTTTGAGAAGTGGCAGGAGGACTCTGACCGGGAGACAATGTGGTGTTGAGGGGAGGAAAGGCCTCTCTGGTTAGCCAGCTAGCAGCATCCAAACCCACAGGGCATGTGGATGTTCCACAAATTGCTCTTTTCCTGTCCTAGAGGTCTTGGTAGTTCCCTATTTCCTCCATCGTGTTCTCCACTGGTGGCCACGATGGAGTGTGCTGGGGGTTAGGTGGTGTTGGAGAATGACCCTGCAGGAGTAGCCCCTGCGACGCCTCCAGGCCATCCAGCAGCAGAGTACCATCGCCAACGCCGACCTTCAGCCCGGGCAATGCTGAGAATTCTGGAAGACAGTTTTAATGCCATGTAGAGTGGACTTTTCTAAAAAAAAATGACCCATCCCTTTTTGGCATTTTGTTCACAGAAAGACTTTGAGTTGTATTTTGTTTTTCCAGTTCTTCCTTGACCGAGACCTGTGTTAATATTATACTTCCCCTTCTCATGTTTTGCGCTGCTTGCATTGCTCCCTACCGGATAAGTGAGCATGCATGGAGCCTTTGGGTATAACTGAAAGACCTTAATGGACTCTGCCTTCATGGACTTTCCACTGCTTTAAGAGTCTGTGAGCTACTGATCCCTGTGGGACTTTCATTATATATACATGTATACACTGTGTATACTCATATGTTCGTGTTTGACACTTATAGTCAGTGTTACGGTCTGTGTCACACTAAAGTTTTTAAGGATTTTATTAGCATTGCATGTGATAGAATCATCACCTCTGCAACTGACAAAATTAGCATCTGTGCAATTCTAAGGAAATCCTTAAAACTTGCACTGTTTTAAGACCTTGAGGACTGTAGTTGGCCAACCCTGCCCTAGAAGTCTATGTGGGACTCGCCAGAGGGCAAGAGGAATCCTCCAGCTCTTTCACCACGTCTGCAGCTCTCGCTGAACCCTCTTAGGGTATGTGCGCACTGGTCGGGTTAGGGCCGGATTAGGTGTGTAAACCGCCGTCGGTTTACATAAATTTCATGTAAATTTATGTTAATCCAAACCGGCGTTTGGATTAACATAGAAACCTATGTAAACTGACACCCGCTGTGCACACAGCGGCGGTTTACACATGCTCATCCGTTGCTAACCCGCTGGGTTCCCAGCGGGTTAGCAAAGAATGAGCTTGTTCTATAATCCGGCCGGTTCTGCAGCGGCTGCAAGCAGAATCATGTGCTGCTTCCAGCCGCTGCAGAACGGACGACGCTAACCCGCCCGTCTCCCGCCGCACATACCCGACAGGAAGCCGGTGGACGGCTCCGGAGCTTCCTGTCGGGTCCCGCCCAGCCGCCGCCGCCACAAACCAGCCCACCGTGCGCACATACCCTTACATCCTGTGTCCATGCTGTGTTGTTTGATGCTTTTTTTTACTCAGATTTTGAGAATCTGCATCAAAATTGTTTGGTACAGCAGTTCTGAACTCTCTTAGCACGGTGAGTCTGGCATATCCGCACGGGTCTGTATTATTTTAGTGTAGGGTGTGTGTACTCGCGGGATTGGGGCTGCTGGACCTTGGATTCAGGGTTGCATGTGAGGAGAGAAGTGTGTCGTTTGTACTTCATCGATAGTGACAGGACCTTTCACTCGCATAATTATTTAGCTCGCTTCCCGCTAAGACGAGATTGTATTATAGAAATGCACCACCATATTTTTGATCAATTACTGACCCTACTAGGTGGCATAACACATTTTCCTTTTACCACCGAGTCTAAGGGGATTGACCCGGACTCCCGGGGCTGACAACAGTAGAGCAGGACACCCGGGTATATTATAAGAAGGGGAGGTCTTGCACGGATACACACTCACCCCACTAAGGTTTAGGACCAGAAGGGTTAGCCGTCGAGGAACGGGGACACCAAATAGGGGTTTTCAATAGGTGTTGAAAACTCCGTTGTCAGGCAGGGAAAGTACCAGGGATAGAACAGGGTGATCTTCCCCTCTTTCCCCCCCTTCTTAGAAAAGCATCATACCGTTTTGACTTAAAGGGTACATCTCCCTATTTTAATTATCAAATAAAAGTTACATTTTAATAAGTATTACCTTCAGATAGCTGCTCCACTTCTGAACTCTCATAGACTTTGTTGGGTTCAAGATTTGCATGCAGATATTGATGCAGATTCTAAATCTGCTTCAAAAGAAGCATTAAATATCATATCGTGGGCATGGGGCCTTACAACAATATGATGGGGTCATCTTCACAGAAAGCATTCCCAATATGCTGTGAGAGCAGGCACGCAGGCATGCATGAGAGTGTGTCAATCAGTGCCCTCCCAAAAATTACTGCACTTCAGACTTGAGGGGTCACACAGGGGCAATCCTACAAGTTTGAGCTGAACTACACTCCCTGAAACCACTGCTCCTCACACACGCTGTTTCACGATACCAGCAAAATGTATCCATTATGTCTCAGCTAGTGTTACAAACGTGACGCAACTGAGGTTATGTCAGGTCACACAGCGGGATTCCCTGTTATGTGATACCCACTGAGTAACTAGAGACAACCTCGGGAAGTCATAAGGATGTGTGAGGTTCATCAGTCGGCCCGGAAGCATGGCAAGTGTGACTGCGGCACTGAGCCTTGCTAAGTAACAGTGTAGGAAGATAATGTCTGTGCCAAAACAGACATTATCTTCCACTTCCACTGAAATGGTTTGAGCTGTGTTTGGTGGTTTTTGTGCCCCTTTGAAGGTGTTTTCTAGGCTCTTGACTTTGCCTCACATTGATTTGAATGGGGTTTGAAAGTTTGTCGAATTGTTCACTAAACAAGTCAATGAACATATGCCCGTTCGGTGGACTGATCAGAATCCGAACTTCAAAAGGTTCGCTCATCTCTAGTCTCCACCATAGAGATAGATGTTGATAATCTATGTAGCTAATAAATTGATCGAGAGAGGAGGATATTATGCCTTCCATTAAATTCTAATGCATGTTTACGGTATTGGAAAATAGGAATTAGAAACTGGATAACCCCTTTGGGCAATAGAGCTATGTCTATGTCAGGCCCTAGAAGTTGCAGCTTATAGCATCTGCTCTGGTTTCAACTGTGGTCGCATATAAATGACCGTTTATTTGATCCTGTTTTATTCACAGACATTATTGCAGACAAAAATTATCAAAAAGATAACATTCACCAGGCATCAATTATCACCTACCTAACCAATCAACATGCACGATCCTCCTTTGCTTTTGCCAAAGGTGCTTGATCTTTAAATTGAAAATGGGGGACACCTCAAGGGATTCATCCAAGTAGGATTTTTGATGTAGGCAGCTGATGATAATAGCATGGACTTAATATCAATTTAATGTGTGGATGGCTTGAGGCTATCACATCGGTCACCAATAGTAAAAGTAAAACATGAGTTCTACTCAGTGCGAAGTTTATTCTGATACATAAGTGATATGCCTGTAGGAAATACAGAGAAGCAACAGCCTGGGAGATACCCTCGAACCCCACATCCTTTTTGCCTTGTGTAAATGAAAATAAATGTCATGTTTCCGTAACAAGTGCCCCTTCTGACGAGATACGTTCATCGCTCCTAGGATTAGTCTCACTACATTACTAAATCTTTGAACTTTAACAAGGGAATAGAAAAATGGTTTTCCAGTAATTGTAATCTCTGATAAGCAGCATTTCTATGCTTCATTAACTTCAGCAACAGAAGGCAAGAGATGATAGAAAACTCCCCGTATATCACCAAGAGCATCAAGGCTTCACTGAAAATACACGCTAAATATGGCTATCGTTATCAGGGCAGACAGTTATTATAAAGGCAGATGGGGGAAAGCAAAGGGATAACAAGCTGAACAGATAGATACTAGAGATGGTGTAAATCGATTGGCAGGACCTGGTCCATCAGCCAAGTCAGGAATCTGATCTGATGCTGATGGATGGGAGCCTTGAGAAACACCTTCTACCTGACAGCATCCAAAGCTTTTCTTTAGACTAGCTGGTCTGGCACAATGTCAAATGTGTACAATGCCTCAAAAACCACATTGTAACAGGACAGATAATCAAAAGAGGAGCCAGGGATGCTATTAGATAAGAAGTCAATCTCGAGCTCCCATACAATGTCAACAATTGACGATGTGGCCGATGGACTAGGTCCTTTAAATTGATTAGTACCAATCCTAAAAGATAGGTAGAAACAGATATATAATAGGTAGATACTCTTCCAGCATTCCTCGTACCTCTTCTGATTAGCAGACCTAATCAGTAGGCCTGGCACAATATCATTGTTGTGGTGCTGTTGATATGACATTAGAGCTACTAATCAAAAGATCTGTTGGAGATGCCAGTAGGTGGGAAGACGTTTGCTGGGCTCTTTTCTGATAGCTTCAGACTTGACCACTCAACAAGGGACCTGGGATTTTTTTTGATCAACTCTAATGGTCAGCTTTAGTAGCTCGCTGCTATTGCTCTTTGAGGTGAGTTCTGAGTGGCATTTTTTCTGCTTTTTTCAAAAGTTTTCCTTGTTTCTTATCAAAGTGTCCACTGTTTCTAGACAAAAAGGTGCACTGTTTCTGATGAGAAAGTAACCACTGTCTCTGGTCAAAAGTGTCCATTGTTTCTCATCAATAGTACCCCTTCTTTCAGGTCAACACAAAGGAAAACCCTATGGAACCATTATCAATCAACAGGATCCATCAGGCTACAGTGGTGTTTTTGGCAGAGTATTTATAATAAAAGCCACAATATAAGTGGGAATGCTGGGAGATTTAAGCTTTTAAGCTTGGATACCTGAATGCAGCAGCTGGCTATAGTGTAGGATGTAATTTGGGATCAGAATAAGTATGAATTGCATTTTCAATGCAAGACAAAGTGGTGTTCAGAGATAAGTACTATATTCACCGCATCCAACACTCAAGTCACCTATGTGAATTTCATTAATTGCACTTTGTCACCATCAGTTTTGGATATTTCGTTTGGTTTCTATAACTCTTTTCTATTTAATATATTGCTAGATTTCTTTCTATGAAATACCTTTATTCATGATGTGCCATAATCAGAGGTGACTAATATAATTTACACTCTACCCTGGAACGTTATCGTTAGTATTACTCATCGATATTAGTGTTATGGTAGATAACTGCTCATAATGTAATTCATAACAGTTTGAGTGGCTTCAATAGAATGCTTTTAAAGTACGAGCTGGATATGTCAATGAACGTCGTCGGGATCATTTATGTGTTAAAAATGGAATTGCTAGAAGCTAAAAAAAAGTATTGATCGTATTTACAACCACCAGATATGTCAACATAACAGTGGTAATGTGCACACAACCGAATGTTAATTAATATTGCTAAGCCTTTCATTATATCGTAAATGCCACCCTCCATATGCCAGCTTTGAAGCCTTAGACATTCATTGTTTATCCACAATAGGACACCATTGAGCGATATTCCTCAGCGTTCACAAGTCTTAAGCTCCAGTGGGGAGTTCCAGCCTTGAACAAATCAATAATAGAAAATGCCTTGATTTATAAGGCTGCCTAGTTATGTCAAGCAGACATTTCATGGGCAGCAAACCTACCTCATTGGATTTGTAAAGGATCAGAGGAGGAAATGTCAAACTTAATTCTCACGCTCAATAATCACAATCAATCGTATTCCCCCATTGTCTGGGATTTTGTATTTTTCTAAGAGTTACATATACTACCGGAGATTTGGATTACATAATCCTCAAACCTACCTATACATATGATAATTGTGTGTAGTGTTTACTCCTGAGGGTAGGTCTGCAGGGAAAATCTGTGCCTATTGTCCCGAACATGTGGATCTACAGTATGCTTTACCCTTTGCCCTATATCAAATCTATACTGTGGTCAATTTATGTTGCAGATTTTTTTGTAATGTGCAGATAAGATTTTGCAAAAAAAACTTTGCAGCTGTAATCCGCAGACCATAGCGGCTGTGCATCATTCAACCTGCAGTCCCATGTAAAGCAATCTACACTGTGTCAAACTTGGCTCTGTTTTTTGACACAAGCTTGGCACCACCACATCTGATAACTTGGCTCCTCTTCATGTGATCAAATAGGTTTTGCTATAGCTGAACACTGCTTCTTTGGCGATAACTCACTGAATAGGGGTATGTTCACACGTCTTTTTTCATGCAGATTTCACAAACTTGAACATGTAAAAAAATGAACATATGGCACACAACAATGTCAAAAGCGACTTTCTGTGCACTTGTTTAGTCATTTAAACTTATTTTAACTGCTTCAGGCTCAAGAGCCTTGAACCGTCCTAAAAGAAGCAACCGGTCCACTCTTCTTGCGGCAGCCTTTCGGACATCGCCACTATTTTATATATAAGATTGAAATAAAAACGAATGTAATATGACAAAAAAAAGTCAATAAGAATGAGGGCATTTTCCCTGAAGCATCTTCTTCTTCAAAAATGATGCGGGTACACTGCCGTCTATAAGACCCCACGTACACACACCCTTACGTGGTTGTTCCCTACAACATGATCTGTGCTGGGCTTGGTGATCACTGTTATCTTTTTTTTCATCTCCTTTTTTTCTTTTTAATAACAACCATGAAATGGTAATTGGCAGCCGGTAATGAGCTTTGATTGTCACGGTAATCCAGATGGCAACCTGTTTGAGCCCAATAACGTCCAGATCCCTCCAGCATAAATGCAGAGCTATAGACGGCAGCTCAAGACTATGTAAATAGCGTTTTATCAGCAGCGCGTGGTTGCTAAGCACGTCGTGCAGAAGGTTTCATTCCTCTTTATATCAGAATGTGATATGCTGAAATGTGAAAAGGAGCTGGCGGAGGAATTCCTATACACAGCCTGTGAGATTCTACATGAACATTGGGCATAAGTTTTCAGCCATAGACGTAACACTGTGTCATACTATTCTACTATTGTAATCAATTGCCTTAAAGTCACTCACACCATGTCACACTGTCACATGTATGGCCATATTGGCAGAATAAGGAGTAGGCATACGAGCTCCCTGCCCACAGGTCTGTCACACTGTTTACTAAAGACCCCCACCATATCAAATAGTGTAAAACTGGTTCACAGCACCGTGAGGTTTAAGCAGGGCTGTTATAATTACCTTTAGTTGGGGCGCATGTCAGCCCAAGGAGTCCATCTTGGGGAACACCGAATCAATAAAAAGGAAAGAAACAGCGCCTCTCAGGTTGGTATTGCTGTTAAATCTTCACTTTATTCCGCCACCCATGCAACGTTTCGATCCCAATGGCTTGAGAAAGATCCCATTGGGATCGAATGTCAAATGGGTGGCAGAATAAAGTGAAGATTTGACAGCAATACCAACCTGTGAGACCACCACATGAAGACGGCCACCACATCACCACATGACTGAGATGAAGGCACGGAAGCGGCTGTATGTGTAGACTGATTGCTCTAGGAAATAAAGGTGTCGTTTTTGAACAACTGCGGGGCCCGAAAAATAGGCAATAAATCTCTTATCTTCCTAAAATGCATTTAAAAGTTGCTGTTACTGCAATTGCAGTCCGAATTGCGACCCCTATGTGGCCCTTATCCTTAGTGTCCAACAACACCAATATTTCCAATCCGCCTCACATTAAATTATAACTCATGATATAACCTATGGCAGTGGTCATTAATAGCCACATTGTTTTTGAGGTAATAACTAGTGAAACATTGGCACATCAGCCATACTCCAGCTTAGTCTGAGGGTCACCTGCCGTAATAATGATTATTATGATTTTATTAATTTTTCGGAATTATACACGTGATCATTGGTATTATTGGTCATACCTTACATGTTCAGTCCATACACTAATGATTATGATTATTGGACATGCCTTACATGTTTGGATCCATACACACATGATTATGCATTATTGGTCTTACCTTACATGTTTGGACCATACACATATGACTACAAGGATGATGCTTTGTCATGATTATGGGTATGATTATTGGCCATGATTTCAATTATAAGTATGATTATTGGTCATAACTTACATGTTCAATCCATTAATGCATGATTAGGGGTATGATTATTGGCTATGCCTTACAATAGAAGGTATGATTATTGGTTATACCATACATGATTGGTCTATACACACGGTTATGATTATTGATCGTACATTACGTGTTTGGTCCATACAAATAATTATTGGTATGATTGGCCTTGCTTTCATTTATAATTATTAATATTGGTTATACCTTACATGTTCGGTCTACACATGGAAACAGCTATGAATATTGGTCATGCGTTACATGTTCAGTCCACACACACACGAGTATTGCTAAGATTATTGGCCATGCCTTACATGCTCTGATCCATACACATATTATTGTAGTTATGATTATTAGCCATGCCTTTCATGTTCAGTCCATACACGTATGATTATGGGTAGGGTTAATGGCTATGCCTTATGATTATAGATATGATTATTGGCCATGCTTTCAATTATAAGTATTATTATTGGCCATACCTTACATGTTTGGTCCTTACAAACGGTTATGATTATTGGTCATACCTTACATTTTTGGATCCATACACAGATTATTATGATACGTTACATAATTAGCCTATATACATGTTCATGAGTATTGGTCATATGTTACACGTTCGTACATACACATGATTATGGCTATGATTATTGGTCATTCCTTACATGTGTGGATGTAAGGTCCATACACACCTGAGTAGAAAATGGTTATTGGTCATTTCTTACATGTCACATTATATGAGCACAATTAGGAATAGACATCCTCTTGCTGCTATCTTAATATTCTGTAACAAGTATTATACTAGTTGACGTGCCATTGCGCTGACAGGTGACAGCGATGAGTGACAGTGCTATGTGTGGTCTTTTACCTGAACATCTGCTTTGCACACATTGCTTCCATCCACATCTGTCTATACATATGAACAGCACAGGATAAAGTGAGACACTATGTGATGGATGCGAAAACAATGGGAGAGACGATGTGTTTTCGCACATAGATGCAACGTATGGAATACAAAAGTTCCTTATAGAAAACTTACCATATGAAATCAGTACAATGGCTGCAAAAGGTCGGCTGCTTGAAGAACCTGGCTGTGAACTTGTGACTCTTGACCTCGTGCACTAGTTTCTGCCTGAGAGCCCCCTTCCTACAAAACAGTGGTTTTACAAAAGGCTGCTCCACGTCGGTGCCAGTGCACACCTGAGCCATCTTGTCCAGGTCTTTATTGCTGCGACTATCTGTGAGATTTCCAGATTCACCCAATGCCAGAGGACACAGCGAGGAAATAAAACCTGAACACCTGGCAGAGAGAAAAGCAGAAGCAGCTCTTTAATAGGTGCCTGTGGGAATGAAGGCTGGAAGAGGAGAGAGCTGCAGTCAGCTGTGGCTGTGAGATACTTGCTGGAACTGTAGGGCAGTCGTCACCGCCGTGTGTGTATGTGTGAGTGTGTCTATAGACAGGCACTGTATGATGCGATCTTCACCAGCCTAGGAGATAGAGAGGGCAGTTCTTCAACGCATCCTACAAAAGGAAGGACTTTTCCCTGTCTACTGGGAGCAAACGGGGGGAGTTTCATAAAGGAAAACCTCAATAGAATTGGCTGGTTGTGTAATAGTTAAAAAACAATGATCCTGCTGGTCCTGGGCAATGATGTGTGCTATGATTCAGCCAATAATAACCTCTTACATGACTATTGGGGAATTGTTTACAATATGATCGGTTGTAGAATGGGACTTTGTCATGTTCTAGTTTGATGGATCATACAAGCACCAAGCTACAACATGAGGGCATTATGTCAAGTTCTTCGGCTTTTCCGATATCTTTGATCTCATCTTGCCTGTGAATATATACCAACACACATCTGTTCTTAGCACTCACAGGGGCTGCTACATTGGAAGGATTGCTGCTCTAAGGGTGTACTTTATAACACTTTTTCTGTACTTTTTCAATTGTGGTAATTCCAAAAAATTGCCACAAATATGAGAATTGTAAGGAAAAAAAAACACAAATCTGCCACAAAAACAACTCATGGAAATACATCCTGAAAAGGTCCAGACAAATAGGATGTCTCTACAGCACTGTGGAGTATGAAAAAGAAATACAATAGGAAGGGTGTTTGAGTGACACTAAATAAAATCATCATTGCATAATCTCCAACAGGATATCTCTAAGGCTACATTTATACTGTACGTTTTTGGTCTGTTTTTGCTCATCAGTTTTGTAGCCAAAACCAGGAGAGGAAGCAGGAGAGGAACCAGGAGAGGAACCAGGAGAGGAACCAGGAGAGGAACGTGCAGAGAAAAGCTAGAATTGAAAGACTGACACCTGTTCTGAGTTTTGGAGACACTCCTGGTTTTTACACACAAACCTGATCAAACCTTATCAGGACAAAAACTGCAGTGTGATACCAGCCTAAGGCTGGCTTCACACCATGACTTTTTGGACCCGGTGTGAACCGGACAGCTCTGGATCCGATTTTGCCCCTATTGTATCCCTATGGTGCCAGATGGGGCCGGATGGCAGTTATTTGCCATCCGATTTGGTGTCTGTCTGGCTGGATCCGGTTTATTTCGTTTTTTGTCCCGAACACAAAATCGGAGCATGCAGCATTTTTTGTGTCTGGGGCAAAAATCTAACAAAACTGGATCCTCCCAGATCCAGGGCGATCAGGCACCCACAAAATGGGAGTCTATGGGCGCCAGATCATGCCAGAGCTGGCAGAAAAAACGATCCGGTTCCCAGACGCTGGGTGCTGAACGAGTGGCGGCTCTGAAATTCAAGCCACACTCATTCAGCACATTGACAGCTCAGCTGAAAGTGTTGTGGCTGAAATTTCAGCACTTGGAAAGCTCCCCCTCCAGATGCTATGCTGAAATTTCAGCACTTGGACAGCAGCAGCCGCTGATTCTGGCAGAAAATTTGATCGGAGGGCATATTTGCCCTCCGGTTCTGTTTTGTGCGGGGCTGTCTGTTTCTGTCTGGCGCTTCCTGCAAACACCGGACAGAACCTGACAGTGAAGAACCGTGGTGTGAAGTTGGCCTACAATGTTCGGGAGCAACCCTGCAGCGTTGCAATGCTGGGGTCCTGGGCTAAATCCCACCAAGGACAACATCTGTAAATAGTTTATATGTTCTCCCCATGTTTGCCTGGATTCTCCAGTTTCCTCCAACATCTTAAAGACTTACATACTGATAGGGGATTTAGACTGAGTCCCAATGGGGAAAGTCATGATGTATGTAAAGCGCTGTGCAGTTAATCTAATATATAAAGCTGAATGTGTCACAGGGACACACATACACACCCTATAGGGACACATGCACTCACCGCTCAGGGACACACACACACCACAAAGAGACACACACAACAGAGACACACTACACAGACCCCCCCCCCACAGGGACACACACACATACACACCCTATAGGGACACATGCACTCACCCCACAGGGTCACACACACACCACAAAGAGACACACACAAGACAGAGACATACACACCCCACCCAGACACCCCCCCCACAGGGACACACACACATACACACCCTATAGGGCCACATGCACTCACCCCACAGGGATACACACACACACACACACTACAAAGAGACACACACAACAGAGACACACACCACACACACCACACAGACCCCCCCCCCCCCACAGGGACACACACACATAAACACCCTATAGGAAGCAAAGAATTCAGAACCATAACATGCCACACCAGTTTATCTAATTTCATAGTTATAAATCGATTAGCATAGGGCCATGTTTTTTTGGACTAAGTAAGAAACACTAATATCATGGGTGAGTAAGTGAGTGACAGAGTGATTGTGCTCCACCACTAAGTTCACCCGTTTTATGGAATGATACCAACTATTGGTTATATTATGTGCAATATTTTGGTCCCTTGAGAGTGTTATTACCCTTTGTGGTTTATTTTTGGAATCTTCCACACAAGTACTTCATTTTAAAACGGTCTATTGTCTGTTACTTTATATGTGTTAAATAAAGTGGTATTTTATGAAACAGTAACTCCTTAGTGTTCGCACTTATTCTACCCTATAGGGACACATGCACTCACCCCACAGGGACACACACACACCACAAAGACACACACAACAGAGACACACACCACACAGACCCCCCCACAGGGAGACACACACATACACACCCTATGGGGACACATGCACTCACCCCACAAGGACAGACACCTACACACACCCCAGGGACACACACACCACACTGACAGACACAGATGTGCACAAATCACCTCACACAACTCACCTCATACGTGTGCTATCTTTATTTTCCAAACATAAACATCTGATTAAAAACAGCCAATGTGCAACACATGTGCCATATAGGGAATTAAGGCAGATGTCAGTCATATGAGCTGTCTATTATGTGTATGTGTGAGGTAACATATACTGCCCGGCCAGGGGGAGGGTTTACTGTTGGCTGGAGATTATTAGGCTGCCTATAGCAATCAATCACAGCTCAGCTTCTATTTTCTTACAGGTCATTAATATGACATATTCAAATTCTATTTTGTTATAGCTAACAGCAGTTATTTAGTAACCCGGGCGTAGCCGGGTACTACAGCTAGTAGCACTATATAAATGAATAAATATTGTATTATTTTACCAGAAGGGAGAAATCTCTAAAGAGTCTAAGTTTTCAAAATTATACTCACCACTCGTTGTTCTCGCAGTTCTCTTCCTGGTTTGATGGTGTCATCACCCACAATGTTCGGACGCTGAGGCTTTTCTTGCTCTCAATGTACATCTGGTCTGTGGTGTGACGAGATAAGGGAACTGTTTTTGGGTCTGTAGAAACATGGGGTCTGCTTTTAGGTCTGTAAAAGAAGGGGTAAAGTTAGGAGTCTGCAAAAAAGTGTGATATGTAATGAGTTCTGTATAGATATAGATGGTCTGGATTGGAGGTCTAACTAGATTCGTGTCTCTTGTATGCATCTGCATCTGCAAGGAATTTGTTTGTATGTTCTTCCTGTGTTTGTGTAGGTTTCCTCCAACATTCGAAAGACATAGTGATAGGGGATTTAGATTGTGAGCTCTAATAGGGACAGTGTTGCTCATGCGTGTAAAGCACTTTGGAATTGATACAGGTATGTAAGTGAATAAATATATTACATTATCTGATAAGGGGAGGAATCTCTAAAGAGCCTAGGTTATGATATGAATATGATGAGGCAGTCGACAGGGTAGGAGGTACTTGGACACTGGGGCTGATGGCGACTTGGATGGGGGATCACGGCTGGCTGGTCCCCGGTCCTGTGCCCTGGACCCTCAATGGCGGGGGATGGTGGGGGATGATGGTGGTGAAGGGGGATTGATTATGTGGCGCCACCTGTGGTACCTGGTAAAGTGTATACCAGCGCCGCGGCCGGCTGCTGAGGTGATGGAGGTGCAGCTCAGTGTAGTACAGCTCCCCACAGGTGGAGTTTTACCTCAGGGCAGCGGGGATGGATTAGCGGAGTCGTAGTATCGTCTCTGCAGTTAACACTGTGGATGGCAGCGGTTAAACAGGCACATGCACACACAGTAGTCTTTGTTTCGGTACCTTTTACTAATGACGGATAACAGGTACAGTCCAGAGAAGTAACCAGCTCCCTGGTGCAATTTGGGACTTTCACCTTGGAGAGTTGTGAGGCCTCCTCTGTCACGGTGTACAGTGGTTTGGGGTAAGTCCTGCCTGTAACTGAACTCACCGCTCCTTCTCCCTCTCAGGGCTTTACTCTATCACTGACAATGAGATCCTTCTGCGGGGTCCCTATTCCTCCTTTGGCCTCTGGTCCTGTGTTTGGTCAGTTTTGAGTGTCTCTCTCTAGTTACCTCAGGGGGATTTGGTCCTCCTGGCCCTTCCGGGCTTTTCCTGCTGCACTGGATGCTTTGCAGTGATGGACTCAGGTGAGCTACAGGGAAGCCAGGTTTGTTCCCTCCTTTTATTCTCCTATTTCTCCACTGGGCTCTGACCCTCTCCCAAGGGTGCAGCACAGCTGGGTCAGTGTTCCCTGGTCCTGGGTCTGGATCGTTCCCAGCGACCAGCTCCTCCACTGCTGCTCTCTCCTCTCCTCACTGCAGACTGGAACTCTCTGAGACTCACTGGATTAACTGACTCCTCCCCTCAGGCCTGGATCTTTTAAAGGTGATCTGGCTTAAGGCAGCTAGTAGAGCTCCCCCTTCAGGTCTGGGGTGGAAGGTGTTGTGTGCTGTGTGTACCAAGGTTAAATCCCTCCTTGCACCGGTGGATCCTGTGGCAATCCCCTGCAGGGGTGCCACATTGACACTTACTCCTTGCTGTTCTCGCACTTCTCTTCATGACTTGATGGCGCCACCCACAATGTTCGGACGCTGAGGTCCTTCTGGCTCTCAATGTACATTTGGTCTGTGGTGTGAAGATACAAGGGGTCTGTGCTTGAGTCTGTAGAAAGATGGGGTCTGTTCTTAGGTCTGTAAAAGAAAGGGTTAAGTTAGGATTCCGCAAATAGGTGTGATCTCATTTGGGGTCTGGATATATTTAGAAGGTTTGGATTGGTACTTTAACTAGAAGGGTGTCTTGTGTCTGTATCTGCATCTGTAAGGCGTTTGTATGTTCTCTTCATGTTTCCTTGGGTTTCTTCCAGGATCTCTGGTTTCCTCCAACACTCCAAAGACATACTGATAGGGTATTTAGATTGTGAGCCCTGATAGGGACAGTGTTACTCATGTATGTAAAGCACTGTGGAATTAACAGCACTATATGAGTGAATATATATTATATTGTAATATCTTATAAAATGGGAAAAATCTCACAAGATTCTAAGTTTTAAAAAGTACACCTACCCCTTGTTGTTCTCGCACTTCTCTTCATGCCTTGATGGTGCTACCCACAATTTCTCAACGCTGAGGCTCTTCTGGCTCTCAATGTGTATATGGCCTGAGATCTGAAGAGACCTGGAGTGTCTTCTCTGGTCTGTAGAAAGATGGGGTCTGTTCTTAGATCTGTAAAAGAAGGGGTTACGTTAGGAGTCTGCAAAATGGTGTGATCTGGTCTGGGGTCTATATAGATAAAAATGGTCTGGTTTGGGCTCTAACTAGATGGGAGTCTTGGTTCTGTATTGATGGTAGCTGTAGTCAGTGATATGTTAAAATTTGGGTCAAGTGTGAAATCTCTTTTTATGGGGTTCTCTGGTCTATGACCTTGCATATGAAGATAGTTTGGCTTGCAGTCTGTATAGTTTGGGTGTCTGGCTGGAGTCTATGAAGATGGGGAGTCCTAATCAGGGATCTGTTTACATGGGATGACCTATCAAGTTTGTATAGATAACGCGTCAGGTCTGGGAATTGTACAGGGTGGGCCATTTATATGGATGCACCTAAATAAAATGGGAATGGTTGGTGATATCAACTTCCTGTTTGTGGCACATTAGTATATGGGAAGGGGACAACTTTTCCAGATGGGTGGTGACCATGGCAGACATTTTGAAGTCGGCCATTTTGGATCAAACTTTATTTTTTTTTAATGGAAGAGGGTCATGTGACACATCAAACTTATCAAGTTTGATGTGTCTCAGGTAGCATTTTCAGATATCCAGTGGCATTGAGGTTTCCATTCATAAAGAATGGCCCCACTATGGATAGATCCCTCCAAGACTGTTGGAACACAACAATTGATGGGCCTGGTCTCAGGTTTGTATTAATGAAGGATCTGATCTTGGGTCTATGTAGAGAGGGGGATTAAGACTTGAATTTATGAATAGTATAGCCAGCCTGTGGTCTTTATTTGATGTGTCTGATGGGTTGTTTGAATTAAGGGTCAGACTTTTATTGAGGTATTTTCTGAGGTTTGTGTACATGAAGGTCTTATTTGAGATCTCAATAAATGGACCGTTTAATCTGTAGTCAGAAAGCCACGTTTGGAGTGTGTATAAAGAGGGGTTCTGACTGGGGTCTGTATATAGAGAAAGTGGTCTGGTATCTCAATAAAAGTTAGCGCTAGACTGGAGCCTATACAAAGAGGCATGTACTGGTGCCCTGCAAAGTCAGGTGTCACAAATATCTGAACTCTGATGGTGTGAGAAGCTAGCTCTTCAGCCATTTTTACACGCACTGATGTAAATAGTGTAAGGCCTACTTCGATATCTGGTGTATAACAGACCCTACAGGAGAACTGCTGAGCCCAGGAGGAGAAACAATGCTCCCCTGGGATTAAGTGGTGCCTGAGATCAAGGAGGCCAGCCAGGGCATTTGCTGTGGTAGCTGTCAGGATTTCAGCTAAATCTGTACAGCCATGTGGGGTATAGTGTCCTGTGTGGTGCAAGAAGTGCCCAACTGTCAGAGACAGCAGTTAGGGATCAGAAGAGGGATGTGTTGATATGATCCTGAGTTGTCAGTAGTGGGAAGAGAGCTGAGGTACTTTTCCCGGAAGCCTGAGGTGCCGTGGATGCCAAGGTCCAGTCTGAGAGCAGCGGTTTTAGTGCATATTATCCATATGTCCAGAAACTGGTGGCACACATCCATGGTAAGAAAACCATCGCTTTATTTACAAAACATTAAAAAAAAGTAGTGGCAGCTATGTACAGAGCATTGGCAGAGAGGGAGGTAGCGGGAGCACAAGGCAGGAATATAGCCTTTTCACATGGTAGCGTTTCAATGGGTCCATCCCTCTCCTCCAAAATCCGGTACATAGCTGCCACTACCATTTTTTCTTTAATATTTTTCTAAATAAAGCTGATGTTATTTTTACCGTTGACACGTGCTGCTAATTTCTGGAAATTGGGAGCCCTGAAGTCTTCCCGAACCTGGTACCAAGAGGCTTGAGCACTGTTCATTGCAGGCACAAAAGTGCTGGTTTAGTGAGTGGTAAGTGATACTTGTTATTCTAATTTCGGTGGTGCCGCTTTGATGTTAAGACTTTTCAACATTTTTTAGTGCATAGTACAGTGCAGAGGGGGTGAGGAGAGCTGCCACACATTACAGGAAAGGAGATGGGTTCATCACAGCATGAGAGGCTGTCGACTCTGTGTATGGAATAACTGTGGACAGCTGTAACCATCATCATCATCAACTACTCCAGTAAAAGTGAGTTTTTCTATTGCACCTGAGGTCTGGGCATTGCTTATGCTGCTTTCACATCAGCGGTAACTTGTAATCTACGGCAGATCTGGCAGATGTCGCCACACATGCCACATATGCCGTGTAATGGCTGATTTGCTTCACGAATCCGGCAAGCCCCATACATTCTCTATGTGACTTGCGGTCAGGTGCAACAAGTGCGGTTCTGCCAGATCCGGCACTTGCGGCCCCGCAAAATGAAACACTTCTAGCTGCAATTTTTTTTGCAAGGCCACAAGTGACGGATCTGCTGAATCCAGCAAAATCGCACTTGCTGCACATGACTCGTGCCTCAAGTCTGCTGTTACGCGGCAGATGCGGCAGGTGCAGCGACATCTGCCGGATCTGCCATGGATTACAAATTACTACTGATGTGAAAGCAGCCTTATTGAAACAGGATGATCCTGCATCCCAATCTAACTTTCACCCCATTTTATTCTGCTGAGGATGGCCTGCCAGCCGGAGAGACCACCGTGACTGTTGGCTGCCCTAAACCCAGCTTGATGGAGGTCAACCCAGACAGTCTGGTCTGAGGTTCATACTATTTAAGGGTCTTTTGTGAGGTCTGTATTTCTTTATGTTGGCAGGAATTTGGTCTTAATTTATTTTGGAGAGTGCTTATGTAGAGAACCTTTGAAGAACTAGAAAATCGGATAGAAGTGCTACAGATATAGTGCTACAGCTTTTATTCCTCCATCATATAGATGTGAGTACATTCATATGACTGCATTTTTGATCCTAGAAACAAACTGACCACACACAGACGGCACTAGGACCAATGTTATTTAATAGGGCTGTTTAGATGACCGTTATTTTAAGGGCTTGATCAATCTGTGCATTTTTTATCCATTTTTTAGTGCTGCATTTTTGTGGAATTTACAGCAGGAAAATTGGATCCACTTTCTGGAAAAAAAACAGACCCAAAATCACGTTTTTGCTGCTTGATTTTCAGTACAATGGAGTCAATGAAGAAAGCAGGTCACTAATTGACATGCTCATTATTTTTCTGGAAGCGTTTTTAGCCCCAAAAACGCATCAGTAAAAAGCGCAGCATCTGAATAACATTTCTGAAAACTCATTGACTTTGTTGTGCATCACAGGAAGTGATCCATTTTATATGTAAAAACGGATCATAAAAAACAGATCCAAAACGCACAGTGTGAACATACTCTGAATGTCTGTGTGAAAAGTTTATCAACTTTTTGAGACTATGAGAGTGCAAACATAATCAGGTCCCAGGCATTGTGCAACATCTGAAACTTTGCCAATCTTAACACATTAAAACTCTATTTGGTCTTACATATTTTAGGCTAGGGTCACATTTGGGCTGATGCATCTATGGCGCCCCAACTGGTCGGGACGCCACGTAGGTGTACTGCATTCATATAAGAGTGTGTAGTATTTCTGTAACTAGAGAATTGGGATGCCGCATAAAGGACCTTCATAACACACATCCACACACCCTAGGTAGGGGACTGTGGGTGGACCCACTTCAGGAAGGACCCACTCCCATGGGAGGAGTGACAGGGTAGAAAAGTGTATGAGTGGGAGGAGCATTAGAACAGTTAGAGTAGCACTAGAGAGCTCCGTTGGGGAGTGAGGAGAGCAGGACAGCGGAGAAGCCGTCAGGACAAAAGGAGATCCTAAGGGCACCAGATAGTGCGGTGCACCTGAATCCAGACCCAGTACGTCTATCGACTGGAGGGATCTGGCCCAGAACAGAGGACCGGCTCTGGGCTTCGGAGTCTATCCCCGAGCTGTTGAACCGGAGGCCCGAGCATCTAGAGGAAGTCGTGGCCGGACACCCAGCGCATCCTTAAAAAGGCACCTTATAGGGTCCGAGGGACCTGGAGAGGAGTTCACCAGAGAGGATCCGTGGGAGCTGGCTCGAGGCTCTGTGCGCGGGAGCACTGAAGGAGACAGGAGGGAGTGCAGTGAGGGACTGGATGGGAACGGCAGGCATACCACCGAGGGTCCTAAGAAAAGCATCCTGGTTCCTTAGAAACTACCCAGGCCAGGCAGACCCGAAAAGACTGACATCTGTCATCCTGCTTTAAAGAACTGCCAGTAAACCTGTATAGAGTGAAACGTTTGTGTGGCATACTTTATTATCTCCACGTGAACAGCCGCAGACCACAGCAGGGAGAGGATAAGTGACAAGGCCTGGTGTAAGCTGTATCCCTGTATAAAAACTGAAACTTCCCTACTGCCCCGGGGTCCTGCTCCACGTATGGGGAGTGTAACCATCTTGCTGCTCCTCCATCACCCCGGAGGACTGTCCCGCAGCTCCGGTAACATCACCGGAACCATAGGTGGCGTCACAGAACACTTTTATTTCATTTTTATCTTTTCAGCGACCACCAGGGCCACGAGACCAAGCACAAGCTCCAGTGACATCTCCCGTAAACTACAACGCACAGGACTGGGTACCCCAAGGCCCTGGGGCAGGTCACATCCGTTTGAGGGATGCATTAAAGGATGCTTTTTTTCCCTTGCGAATCTCATGACATGTGTGTTCACATATATGTACGCATACGTTTCCCATAG
This sequence comes from Allobates femoralis, assembly GCA_033576535.1. Lineage (NCBI taxonomy): Eukaryota > Metazoa > Chordata > Amphibia > Anura > Aromobatidae > Allobates > Allobates femoralis. The sequence continues at coordinate 107,853,411 of JARQOC010000009.1, read as the reverse complement.
ACTCCCATGTTAAAAAAAACACATGCGTTTTCAATAACAGGCCCAAAAACGCTGCAGACACAGCGTTTTTGGGTGCACTACCAACAACGCATAGCATCAAACGCATTGCACTTTTGCAATGCGTTTTTTAAATTGGAGCCTATGGGTGCATTAACGCATGCGTTTTTCAACATTTGCACATGAAAACAATGCATGCATTTAGTAAATACATGACGCAAGTCTGACCCTAGCCTTATTCACTGGTGATGTATAAAAACAAATGCCATATGTGTTTTTTTCTGGATGAAAATCAGATGGGGTCACCTTGTCGTGGTGGGACAGCTTACGCATTTTATGATCTTAGTAATGTCACCAAGTACCCTATTTATTTTCTTGCATTTTAGCATTTTAATTTAATAATTTAGGGTACTTGCTCACTTGTTTTTCTTGCTGTTTTTCCCGTTATGAGGCCAGTGTGAACGTGCACCACTGCATAGTTACACTTTAGTTCCAGCCCTGGTTTTATTTAATTGTGTAACATCTGTACCATTGTCAATTTTAACACATTTATCTTTATTGGGTCTTATATATTTTATTCACTGTATAAAAACAAATGCCATATGTGTTTTTTTCTGGATGAAAATCAGACTTTTCATGCGTTCCTGTGAACTTACCCTAATGGCCCCTTTACACGCAGCTACAGGTAACAGGTTTTCCACAGGTAACTTACTGGTTGCAGTGAAATCATGGAGACAAGGTTCTATCTTGTTGCTGTGTACAAATGGAACTATGTCTCCATGATTTCACTGCAACCAGTAAGTTACCTGTGGAAAACCTGTTACCTGTAGCTGCGTGTAAAGGGCCATAAGACTGTATATATGTGAATCTGAGGTAATTATAATTCTAATCACAATAAAGAATTGAAATATTTCCTCAGACTCCACATTCAAGGATGGATTTGCTTCAGATGACATCTAACACTAGTTTCTTTTATTGAACTACATCATTATAAAGGGTTCAGAATGAAGCTGCTGGCAGCAAGTGCTGTAGCCTTGTGATACCTAGTGGAAAGGTTATCATACACGGACACTAATATTCTCTCTTCTATTAGTACGCAAATGGTGAAAAAGTGGTGAAAATGCCATAAGAAGCTGACAGTCCATAATGTATCAGTCTCCATAGTGACCGGGGACAGCGCAGAACGCGGCTCTGTCTCTGTCATTGGTTGTCAGGAATTGTTGAATTGTTGGCTCCGTTCTCGTGAACAACTCCAATCTGCTAGATAGAGAGAACAGGGTGTCGATGTAATGGAGGAAGCTGTTTTATGAAGACATGAATATATCGGTGCATTGATGCCCACCGTCCTGCGTGACGCCAGCTCGTAATCACATATCTGCAGTGTATAGAGCAGAATTATGTCACAATCTGATACGTTATGAAGCTTTACCCATGCGGGGGCTTACTGTGCTGCATTATTAGCTTTAGTAAGGGCTCTCAACTAAAAATATGACAAGCTGACCTTTACACAGCGATATTACATCTCTGTCATTGTAGACCGAGCCATAGAAAGCATGGCTCCACTATATAAGCCCTCTGTATCTGCCCCAGATTTCACTCTTTCTGGAATTTTAATCAGTGCAGGTAAGATATATTTCCTGAATAGATACATCTCAATTATCTGGGGCAGGAGTCACGTGGGGAAGTTGCACTGCAGTAAGTGGGTCAGTTTTTGAGTGTGGCCCTTTAACTCCTAAAACAGTTACAAGAAAGTGCAGTCAAGGTAAAGGTAAACTCAATGTGAGGCAGATAAGACTAAAGAGGACCAATTACCAGGTCAAAAATGATCAGGTTTTGATCTTAATTTATTCCTGCGGCTTCCTTGAGCAATCCAAATATTTTTTATCCTATATCCACAATAGAGTTTCAGCAATATATGCCTTTTATTTAGAGCAAATTTTTATGGTCTTTGACAATTGGGGGGTGTCACACAGGATCCTCTGGGGTGTGTCTTCAAGCTGCTCAATATTATTAACCGATAAGCACTGCCCCCTTGAAAATGAACATAAAAGTTATCACTAAATATAAGGTCCATATCTCTGGAAATGTATGGCAAAGTTAAATAAAATTGAAATACCCATGGAAGTGTGGAGCCCACTGGACAGGGTACTCGGTGCGGTGCCGAACCGCAGTACTGCTGGGGATGTCACGGAGGTCCTGGTCCGGACCATGTCCCGGGTTCCGCAAGTAAATGGGGGCATATTTACAGGGACGTTTGTCATGACGCCACTCACGGGTTGTGGTCAGGATGACCACCACTGCTGCAGAATTTCCGGGGATGATGTTTGGCAGCTGAAGATGGAACGGCTCTCTGCAGGTAGAGTCTGGTTCCCCTAGGCAGTAGTAGTTAAAGTCTATGATGGATGCTATAGATGTTGCAGGATAGGGATGATAGTGGAGACGGTGGCTGCTTGTGAGCAAAGTTAGGGCTTGAATACAAGGATCACACACACTCACGGTTTTGAAGTTTTCCAAGACTTTACTGCAGATGTTCTTTACCAGAGAACTGTCCACGGAGTCTGTACCGGGGCCGGGTTGCTCCGACCCTGTCCAGGTCCTCAGCTTCCCACTGCTGCGCTGTGTGTGTGGCCCTGCTGCTGCTTTAGTTGAGCTGCTGCCACTGTCTCTCCTCACAGGTACCCCCTTTTCTAGGCAACTTGAGTCTTTCCATGTGCTTCTGACCCCGCCATGTTGCTTCGCTGGGGTACAGTGTAGATCTACAACCTCCACTATCCCGTGTTTACTGTGCTGCATGTGTCAGTGACAGTTTCGGATCCTGTATTTGGTCTGTGCACTCCTCCAGGGCGAGTTGTGAAGTCACTCAGTCTCCCAGATGTGTTCCTCGGTTTCTTGTGCTCCTTCCCTCAGACCCTGGCTAGGCCTGGAATCGAGGAGCAGACTGTAGAGAAGCCTGAGGCAGCCTCTTTACACTACAGTCTCTATTCCTCAGTTCTCCCAGGAACTGAACTGAACTACTTCCTCTTGACCCAGAATATATAAGGGAGCTTCTTTAGCTCCCCCTTCTTGCCCAGAGGTGCTAGTGCAGTGTCAGGTGTTGTGTGGGGAGTGAACCCATGTTGATGTTTCTGGAGCACATTAACCACTGGATTGCCAAATTCCCACTTAGTTAAAGACAGTACTCTGGGAATGTGGAAAAGCAAACAAACAGCATAACAATTAATATTTACAGAGCCTTAAAAATAAAAGTACACAAACAACTAGAATGCTCAAAAAGAGTCCAAAGTTCAAAAAGCAGTCCTTCCGGGGGTTTAGTCCATTGCCTCCGGGGCTGGTGAATATATACAAGTAAGTCTTTACCACAACCAGTCCATAGTAGTATGATCCATAAATAAATAAAGAAGAAAGGCAGTTCAAGAATATTTAAGAAGTTCATACAGGATAGCCTCTGTACTGGGCTTTTTAACGTTGCACACTTAAACAAATAAATAAGGTCCCTACGGGTGTCTCTGCTTAGGAGGCCTGGCTTCACTTATACCACCCCCAGGCACTTTCTTTCCCTAACTTGATGTGCATGGGGGTTAATCCAGTTCCTCCACCCTTCTGTACAATATTTACCGGGTTCAACTTACATTTACACAAACATATTTACATTTTACAGTTGATTTGACATTTCAATCTTTGTACCTAGCCGGTAACTGACCTTGGGTAATATGCTTTGATCTGCGTACTGCTGATATACTGGGTGTACTTAGCCTGATGGTTTGGGTGGATGTGTACCAACTTGGAGCGTCTGGTACTGCAGCAGATGGAGGTCTGACTGTAGGACTGCTGTAATAGGAACAAATGCCGAAATGCCCGCGCTGCCAAACAGGAATCACCAGGAAACGAAGAGTTAACTGGGCAGATTTTTTTCTTTATTTCACCTACGCGTTTCGGAGCCTCTATCCGAGCTCCTTCCTCAGGGAACAACGTTGTTCCCTGAGGAAGGAGCTCGGATAGAGGCTCCGAAACGCGTAGGATGAAATAAAGAAAAAAATCTGCCCAGTTAACTCTTCGTTTCCTGGTGATTCCTGTTTGGCAGCGCGGGCACTTCGGCATTTGTTCCTATTACAGCGTTCCTGTTTCCACGTTTATCGTGAAGGTGCGGCCCTGCAGCAGCCATCTTATAAGCCATCTTACAGGCGATTATACTGGTTGTGGGTGACACAACTGAATCAGGTGAGCAGTTCTTAATTTACACCGATATAACTTTTAAAAAAAAGGATAAGACCATATGCGCATTTATCTCACGTTTGCAGGTTATTGACTGTAGGACTGGCAAGCTCACTGGGACCAGGAATTGGTTCTTCCTCTACGGGTTCTACTTCCAGTTCTTCAGGTCTTGGGACTTCTTCTGGTAATACGGGTTCTGGTGTTGGTTCAACTATTGGAGGGAAAGCAATCATTGGGACTACAACTGCTCCCTAGTAATTTGGCCATGTTTTGGGGAAATCTCCTAGAACGGTATGGAAAATTTCTTTCTCCTTAACAGGTTGTACCTGCACAGGTAATGTTACTTCAGGTGTCTTCAGGGTTTCAGGACACATTTTGAGATGGTCTCTGGACACAACTGCTGAAGTTCTTCCTTCGTCTTTGCTTATTAGACACATTTTAGCATTGTCTAAGTTAGATGGTAAGGCTGTGTATGGGGTGGTTTCCACTGATTATCCAATTTGTTGGTGCGTTTCTTTCTCTTGAGAACTTGCTCACCGGGTTGTAATGGAGTTGCTGGAGCACGTTGGTCAAAGGTTCTCTCTTGTCTTACTCTAGCTTGCTGAAGATTTTTCTCTTTACCGGGTCTTGCACGCATAAGGTAGGCTGGGGTGCAGTTTGTAGAACTCACCGGAACATGGTTGTATAAGTCTAAAAGTGCCCCCCTCGGATTATACTCGAGTCACTCGGTATTTGCTTTTGGGGGGAGGTGTGACCGGGGGCTGGAGGAGGCAGGAGGGGGCCGCAGTGACCGCTGGCGGTCATGTGGGGCCGCTCATTAGTGTAATGAATATGCACTGCATCCCCCCGTCCATCAGCGGCGGGGGGAGCGGTGCATATTGCACTACACTGGCCCCCAGCAGTGATATACAGCCCCCCTCCTTAGTATCTGTCCCCCAGGCTGCGGCACCTGTTAAAATAACAAACATAGTATACATTACCTTTCCGGCGACTCCTTGCTGGCAGTGCCGTGTCCTTCGGTCTCTCGGATTCTTCCTGCTTTTGCCAGTGTCATGTGACCGGCACAGCAGCGATGACGTCATCGCTGTTGCGTCGGCCACAGGAATAGAAGCCGGCACAAGCAGGAAGAAGCAGGGAGACCAGAGGACATGGCGCTGCCAGCAAGGAGTCACCGGAAAGGTAATGTATACAATGTTTGTTATTTTAATGTGTGCCGCAGCCTGGGGGCCAGAATACTAAGGAGTGGAGGCTGTATATCAGTGATGGGGGCCAGAATACTAAGGAGGGGGCCTGTATACTACTATTGGGGGCCTGTATACTACTGCTGGGGGCCTGTATACTACTGCTGGGGGCCTGTGTACTACTGCCTGCTGGGGGCCTGTGTATTACTGCTGGGGCCTGTGTACTACTGCTGGGGGCCTGTGTACTACTGCTGGGGGCCTGTATTCTACTGCTGGGGGCCTGTATACTACTGCTGGGGGCCTGTATACCACTGCTGGGGGGCACTATATACCGGGATGGGGGGCTATATAACAGGATAGGGGTCTGCTGCATTTCTCACCCTAGGCTTATACTCGAGTCAATACATTTCCCTAGTTTTGGAAAGTAAAATTAGGGGTCTCGGTTTATACTCAGGTAGGCTTATACTTGAGTATATACAGTAATTTATCTGGCCATTAATTTCTTTCTGACTCTGGTAATGTTTTTAACAGGTCAATCACAATATGGTTCATCTTATTACATAAGCCATTTGCTTGGGGATGATAGACTGTCCTGCGGATCTTCTTACAGCCGTACATGTTGCAGAACTCCTGGAAAATCTCTGATTCAAAAGCTGGACCTTGGTCTGAAAGGACTTTTTCCGGGTAGCCATGAGGTCTACAGAAATTTGTCTGAATGCTCTTGCAGCCATCTTCGCTGTCAAGTCCTTGACGGGTACCACCACTAAGAAGCGTGAGTAATGGTCCACGATGGTTAAGGCATAGGCATATGACCGGCTTGGTGACAACTTGACGTGATCTAACACGACTAACTCAAGTGGTTGCTTGGTTACTATGGACTGGAGTGGGGCTCTCTGTTGATCTTTTCTTCTAAGGTTGCACGGGCCACTTTTTCTACACCAATCTTCAATTGATTTCCTCATGCCAACCCAATAGAATCTCTCTTTCAAGAGTACCTCCAACTTCTTCCATCCAAAATGACCAGCACCGTCGTGGTAGGCTTCTAAGACCATTTTGACGTCTCTCTTGGGTACGATTATCTGCCAGACCAATTCATGTGTTTTAGGGTTGGTATGCCTTCTGCAGAGCTTCCCTTGATACAGGAACAACTTGCCTTTCTCTTTCCAGTGTTGTTGGGTCTCAGCCGGGGCGTTCTGGTTAGGGTACGCACCTTGTTGTGTAAGCAGTTATTTCACTAGCTTCACAGCCGGGTCGCTATCCTGAGTGTTAAAGTTAGGGTCTGGGGCCACCACTATCACATATAGGTAGGATCTATCCCACTATGCAAAAACATGTAGCAATAGAAGAAAAAGAACATAGTAGCAGGGATGATCACTATAATCAATCTTTATTTATATAAAAAACTCAATGGAAAAAACACACAAAACACCACTGACCACCTCTTAAATTCGGTATTATTGCCTATTGCTCAGTAACCTGTACATACCTTTTGTACACCAGCTTTGTAACACCTTTTTTGGTTTTAATTGTTTTTAAATTTAAGAGGTGGTCAGTGGTGTTTTGTGTGTTTTTTCCATTAGTTTTTTATATAAATAAAGATTGATTATAGTGATCATCCCTGCTGCTATGTTCTTTTTCTTCTATTGCTATCCTGAGTGTTAGCCCATCCATAGTGTGCTAACGGGTTGAGACTTGACTACTGTTCTCTTTGGTAGATGCTGGGTTGATACTTGTCTACCTTTGAACGATGAAAGGCCGGTAGTTACATTTCTTCCAACACTTCTGGTTCCTCTTCCACGTCTTTCAGGTGTGGCATCCGGGATAAGGCATCTGCATTCCCGTTCTTGCGGCCTGCCCTATATTTGATGACAAAATTGTAGATAGACAGCCGGGCTATCCATTGCTGCTCCAAGGCACCTAATTTTGCTGAGTCCAGGTGAGGCAATGGGTTGTTATCCGTGTAGATGGTGAATTCTGCATCTGCCAGATAGTGCTTGAAACGTTCAGTTACAGCCCAAACTACTGCCAGTAGTTCTAACTTGAAGGAGTTGTAGTTCTCGGGGTTTCTTTCCGTAGGCCGGAGTTTCCTGCTTGCAAAGGCAATATCTCACTTTGCCTCCTTGCTTCTGTGACAGTACTGCTCCCAGTCCCACGTTGCTGGCATCCGTGTACAGAATGAATGGTTGATGGTATCCGGATTGCCAGATCTCTTTCCTGTCAGCGCACACTTCAGCTTGTTGAAGAGTCTTCCTCTCTTCACTCCACTGGAAAGGGGGATTACGGGTTGAAGATGTTTTTGACAGTCCTACCAGGATTTCTTGTAGGGGAGCTGCTAGCTTAATGAATCCTCTGATAAATCTTCTATAATAGCCTACCAGACCAAAGGAATTGCCTCACTTCTTTCACATTCATAGGTCTTGGCCAATCCCTTATCATGGTGACTTTATCAGGATCCGGTGCTACTCCCTCTGAACTCACGACGTGTCCCAGGTGCTGTACCTTTGGCTTGAGAAGGTGGCATTTGGATGGCTTGATTTTCTTGCCGTATCCGGATAAGGTCTCAAACACTTCTGTCAGGTCCTGTAGATGTTGCTCATATGTCTTAGAGTAGACTATGACGTCATCTAGGTACAGGAGGACAGTTTGGAAAGGTACCTGGGTGCGTTGCAGAGTCAAAACAGCATACAATTGAACTCACAGAGGCCCATCGGCGTAGTAAACACTATCTTCTCCTTGTCGACCTCGGCCACAGGAACTTGCCAGTACCTACTAGTCAGATCAAGGGTAGATAAGTAGTTAGCAGATTTTAATGCAGCTAATGACTCCTCAATCCTAGGTAATGGGTATGCGTCCTTATGTGTGATGCGGTTGATCTGCCGGTAATCTATGCACATTCTCATGGTCCCGTCCTTCTTTCTAACCAACACTAAAGGTGCTGCCCAGGGGCTACAACTGTCTCTTATTACCCCTGCAGATTTCATTTCTTTGAGCATGTCTTTGGTGGTTTGGTAGTGAGCGGGTGGTAATGGTCTATACCTCTCTTTTATAGGCTGATGGTTACCTGTGGGTATAGTGTGCTCTACCCCTTTGATTTGCCCAAAGTCTAACAGGTGTTTGCTGAATATCTGCTCATATTCTTTTACTACCTGGTATACTCCATGCTTTTGGTGGGGAGGTGTAGAACTGATACCCACATGTAGCTTTTGGCACCAATCCTCCAGCTTTTCCTCTGAGCCATTGTTATCCGCCTAACTTGACTGGTTCAAGGGCTCGACGGCTATGATGGTGACTCACCGTTGCCGGGTTCTCAGGTCTCAGGCGATGGCTGCGGTCACGGTTCAGTGCCTGAGGCTGGGTGGGCCCGGTGGTCAATGCACGGTTAATTAAGGAATAAAGTTTGTTTCGTGACGCCACCTGTGGGTATCCGGTGATGGCACCGGCGCTGCTTGAACCTCCGGGGTATGTGCGGCAGCTGGATGGAACCGCTCCCCACAGGATGAGCAATAATCCCCGCGGCCAAGAGATGCACTGGTGGAATACGGCAGCTCAGTTGGTTCGGTAGATGAATGAGTTAGCAACAGTTCAAAAGGAATACTCGGACACAGTGCTCCTCTGCACAGGTCTTTACTGAAGTTATGCACGATACACGGTATAACAGTCACTTTCAGGTAACGGACCGGGTGGTCCCAGTGATGCACGGTATATTTACAAGGCTCCACAGTGTTCCCTCTTTAGCTAACTGTCCCTTGTTACTTGCAGAAAGTAGCGGCACACGGATTTCCGGCTTTTATTTGTGCATCAAGTTACAGGTGGTGCATGGAGGGTGGGTGCTGAAGGTGCAACGGACCGTTTCGAGGTACTCCTCTTCCACGGGCTAGCACATTCAGCACCCCCCCTCCCTGCACCACCTGTAACTTGATGCACAAATAAAAGCCGGAAATTTTGGATCCAATCCGTGTGCCGCTACTTTCTGCAAGTATCAAGAGTTTTTCTCCAGCAGAGCACCGGATCCCAGACACCACCGTTATCCGCAAAGAATCTGCAGCAGGTTAGTGCCCGGTTCACTTCTCCCAATAAATGTCCCTTGTTACTCATCGCTGCTTTCGTGCACCAGGTCAGGATACTGGGGAACCTCTGTTGAGGACCTGAGCCGTGGCTCACCGACTCCTGATGGATCCCCTGAACCCCAATGGTGGGTACCCCTCCTGGCACAGCTGCGGAGATGGTGGTTGTTGTGATGTGCTCCTAGGAAGCCCTCTATCACTCCGGTGTCGCAGTACAACGGTGGACGTCTATGCTGCCTCGGAACCGGTACTCCAGTGGACTGGGCTCGGGTGTCTTTTAACCTGTTACTGGTTACTTGGTTACTTGGTCACTTTCACGTCTGGGTCACTACTGCTCAGTGCCCTCTCTGTTAGATTCTCTTTCTTGATTTCCTTCTTGTACTTGTCTCTCCCACGTTCTAACCTTCTTGCTGCTCTTTCCCCACACTGAACATCTCACACTCCTCCCACCAGGACCCGATTGGTCCTCTACCTCTGGATGTTGCATGTGGTGTATGGAGCCTTGGAGTTAACCTGTTCATCACCGAGACGGCGAATACTGCACCTTCAGGCAGGTGTGCAGTACCCTCCTGTGAAGCACTCATTGCGGGGCGCCACAATGGCAATGTTATCAACCGTGAACAATTTAGCCATGGTAGCATACTTTGGTAATGTGACCTCATTTTCCCTGCAATTCAAAAGGCGTAATGGCACTCTTCCCCGGTGTACCTCGACTACCCCTCTGGCTATCAGTATAGTGGGTCTACTGTCTGAGTACATGGGTGCTACCAGGGCTTGATAGTCTTGCCCTTTAATGCCTATTGCGGCTCTACACCAGACCAACATTTCAATTTTGGACGGTATTACAATGGGTATTGGATCACTTACTCGTACACTGCCGATTTCACCTCCTGATATGTCTACCTGCTGTTTCATCATCAGGGCTTTGATTTCTTCTGTCCAGTTCTGGCAGTCTCGGCAATCTGCTGCAAGAAAGTAATTACCTCGGAAAACACTTTTCAATTACATTCATTCCTAGTAACATTACTGGTTCACGGTCTCGCCGGTTAACATCTATAATAATAATACCCTGGTTCTGCAATTCTACCTTCCCAATCTGAATGGTCATTTCTCTGAACCCAACCTGTGGTATTAGTTGTCCAATACTAGCCCATAAGTTCATTATAATGTCAGATGGACCACTATCAATGTCTGAATCAGCCCAGTACCTTTTGTAAAGAACATGTGGAATCGATGTTATCTGGGACCCGGCATCCAACACGGCGCTGAAGGGAATGCCATCCAACACGATAGGGATGACCGGGCGTCCTCCACGAATCTGTCATACCATGCTGAAGGACCTTGAGAGTTTACTCCTGAGCAGAGGTCCGCCTGCCCAGTGAATCCTCGTTTAAAGCACATTCCCGGGCAAAGTGACCTGGTTTCTGACAACAGCAGCAAGTGGGTGGTCCATCCGGTTGATAGCGGTCACTGGGTCATCCTCCCGTCGCTTGATACCTCCTGGGCCTCATCCACGGGACATCCTCCTTGCTGGTCGCCAACTCGATCTTCGGTGCAGGCTTGGATCCTCGCAGCTCTATGATGACTTTAGCCATGGAGATAACGGTGTCTGTCAGGTAATCTAGCTTTTGATTGAGGGCCTCATTACAGATAGGTTCCCGGTTTTCAGCAGCAGTCACTGACATGGCAGATGTCGCTGATGCTGTCGGCTGCTGAGGTACTGCTCTGGGACCTTGGTTGAAGTTCAGATCCCGGGGCTCCTCTATCTGCTGCAGACGGATAGCTCTGTCTTTAACTCAGTAAAAGTCATTTCAGGATTCTGAATAATCATCATACTCAGCTGTCCTCTGTGAGAAGGGGGATAGGAGGCCCTCTATAAACTGGTCAATTAGCATTTTATCAGCTCCCGGGGCTAAGGCAGGTTCTGCTAGTTTAAGTGCTTTGAGTGCTTCCTGCAAGTTTAACAAAAGAGAGATATGGGGCGCAATGGGTAGAATCCCCCAGACTCTTATTAGTGGTGTGGGGCAAAGGCCACTCACCTGACAGGGTTGTGCTGCCTGCACAACCCGTTTTTTAAGCCTCCGTTAGGTGTCCCCTTTGAAGCAGCGAACGTTCGTTCCTTCCTCCTTCCTCACTCGTTCCCGGCTGCTCCGACAGGACCTTTCCGGTCACGTGGTCTCCCGAGTTCCGGAACTACGTCACCGCATTCTCTGGTTACCTAGTAACGCCAGGTCCTTTTTGCTTCTTTCTCTCCGTGCCTCTATTTTGCTGCTCCTGCAAGTTTAAGGCATAGTCTCTGGCACTCTCCTTAGGCTTTTGCTGACATGCAAAGAACCTAATTTTAGCCCGGGTATCAGCACTAGACTCAAATGCTGCCTTTAGTCCAGCTACAAGATGCTCTACAATGTCCTTGTCTGTGTTTAGCCAGGATGCAACCTCCCGCTGCACATTGCCAGTTAATTGTCCAATAATCATGCCGACACGCTGGGCTTCAGTTAGGAGGTACATCACATAGTAAGCTTTTATCTTGGTAATAAAGTCATTAAAAGTGCTAGGTTCACCGGAGTATTGGGGCAGCCACATTGCCCCCGGAGTATACGGCATCAGGAACGGCATGATAGGTGCTGCTCCTTGCGCCACTGCACCGCTGGGTGCTTCTCTGTTATCCGGCACTGCAGCTCCGCTGGCTGCTCCGCCGCTGCTTGACACTGCTGGCTCTTCTGGTTTCGACATCCTGTGCCCCCTTAGGTAAGGTCGACCCTCCTGTCTTCCGCTTCAATCCGGATGTCTAACAAAAGTTCCGCAGTGCACCAGAGATTCTCTTCCCCGCCGGTTTGTCAGCACCAGGGAGGAGGCTGGATTCGCGCCTCTGTAGGTTACCGCCCCCTTTCTTCCCGCGTGTTACGCGCTTTACAATGGCGGATATTCAAAATTACAGTTCTTATGGCGCAGCTTAAAAACAGTTTTTCACACAATGCCGTTTTACCGGGCACGGTAGATCCTGTTCGTAACTGCCAAGTTGTGGAGCCCACTGGGACCCGGGACACGGTCCGGACGAGGACTTCCGTGACATCCCCAGCAGTACCCCGGTTCAGTACCGAGTACCCCTTCCCAGTGGGCTCCACAGAAGCAGCTGGAATAAAATAAGAAAAAACAACTGGCTACTTTTTACTTGGAGATATAACAGCATAATAATCACAGTCACAAAGAACACAACCGGGCTGGAGAGGTGACCTACTGACCCCGGTGTCTACTGCAGTAAGATGTGCATCCAAGGATACATATGTAGCTAAAGTGTATTGTGGCATAGAAACCTGTTAGGTCCCTGCACCACAATACATTCCGCCAGCAATCAGAGCTTGGCAGCTAACATCAGCATGTCGAGTATTGGTGTCCCATGTCAGTGACATAATGCCAGAACAGGCACACCGATGTCAGCTACTGGCGTCTAGGCAAGCTACAGTGCAGGACATCACACATTGTGCGAGTGGAATAAGGTGACTAGAATTTTCTGGGGATTTTTCATGTATGACAACAGCAGCAGATTGGGGACATATATACCAGAATGGGGGACATATGGTATATACCTGGATAAAGGTTATACTGTATATATTCCATGAAGGGGCCCAGGATGGGAGACATATACCAGGATTGCTGACATATATAGCAGAATGGTATCCAGGATGGGGGACCTATACACCAGCATTATGCCCAGAATGCTGAACATACCAGTATAAAGGATATACAGTGGGTACAGAAATTATTATGACCACTTTACATTTTTCACTCTGTTTCATTGCAGCTATTTGGTAAATTCAAAAAAGTTCATTTTTTTCTCATTAATGTACACTCTGCACCCCATCATGACAAAAAAAACTGAAATGTAGAAATTTTTGCAAATTTATTTAAAAAGAAAAACTGAAATATCACATGGTCATAAGTATTCAGACCCTTTGCTCAGACACTCATATTTAAGTCACATGCTGTCCATTTTCTTGTGATCCTTCTTGAGATGGTTCTACTCCTTCATAGGAGTCCAGCTGTGTTTAATTAAACTGATAGGACTTGATTTGGAAGGGCACACACCTGTCTATATAAGACCCCACAGCTCACAGTGCATGTCAGACCAAATGAGAATCATAAAGCCAAAGAAACTGCCAAAGGAGCTCAGAGACAGAATTGTAGCAAGGCTCAGATCTGGCCAAGGTTACAAAAAAATTTCTGCAGTACTCAAGGCTCCTAAGAGCACAGTGGCCTCCATAATCTTTAACTGGAAGAAATTTGGGACCACCAGACGTTTTCCTAAACCTGGTCCTCCAGCCAGGTCTAGGAAATCATGAGAGAAGAGCCATGGTGAGAGAGGTGGCTGAGCTCCAGAAATGCAGTAGGGAGATGGGAGAAAGTTCCACAAAGTCAACTATCACTGCAGCCCTCCACCAGTCGGGCCTTAATGGCAGAGTGGCCCAACGGAAGCTTCTCCTTAATGCAAGACATATGAAAGCCCGCATAGAGTTTGCAAAAAAAACACAGGAAGGACTCCCAAACTATGAGAAATAAGATTCTATGGTCTGATGAGCTGATGAGATGAAGTTAGAACTTTTTGGTGATAATTCTAAGCAGTATGTATGGAGAAAACCAGGCACTGCTCATCACCTGCACAATACAATCCCAACAGTGAAACATGGTGGTGGCAGCATCTTGCTATGGGGTGATTTTCACCTCCAGGGACAGGAGACTTGGTTGCAATTAAAGGAAACATGAATGCGACAAAATACAGAGATATCCTGGATGAAAACCTTTTCCAGAAGGCTTTGGACCTGAGACTTGGCTGAAGGTTCACCTTCCAACAACAGCTAAAATAACAAAGGAGTGGCTTCAGAACAACTCTGTGACCATCCTTGAGTGGACCAGCCAGAGCCCTGACCTAAACCCAATTGAGCATCTCTGGAGAGAACTGAAAATGGCTGTTCACCAACATTCACCATCCAACCTGACGGAATTGGAGAGGATCTGCAAGTAAGAATGGCAGAGGATCCCCAAATCCAGGTGTGAAAAACTTGTTGCATCATTCCCAAGAAGACTCATAGCTCTACTAGCTCAAAAGTCGCTTCTACTCTATACTGAGCAAACGGTATGAATATTTATGACCATGTGATATTTCAGTTTTTATTTTTTAATAAATTTGCAAAAGTTTCTATATTTCTCTTTTTTTCAGTCAAGATGGGGTGCAAAGTATACATTAATGAGAAAAAAAATGAACTGTTTTGAATTTACCAAATGGCTGCAATGAAACAAAGAGTGAAGAATGTAAAAGAGTCTAAATACCTCACTAATTACAAAAATGTCTGACTGCTGTGCTTGTCAACAAGGGTTTTGACACCAAGTATTAAGGGTGCCTTCACACTGCGGCGTGATCCGGTCCGTGCCTGTCCGGGATGACCCTGACAGCCGCCCACTGGATCAGCACACAGGACTGGAGGGCTAATATGCCCTCCAGTCCGGTGTGCAGTCGCACAGAGCTGCAGCAGCTGACAGGTCAGGATCGCATCGCCGCAGTCCTGACTTATCAGCAGCGGGAGCTGCGTGCGGCTGCACACCGGACCGGAGGGCATATTAGCCCTCCAGTCCTGTGTGCTGATCCAGTCCGCGGCTGTCAGGGTCATCCCGGACAGGCACGGACCGGATCACGCCGCAGTGTGAAGGCACCCTTAGTCTTGTTTGCCAGAGGGATCAAAAATTTATTTCTCTCTACAAAATGCGAATAACTTTATATAATTTAGAGAATGTGATTTTCTGGCTGTTATTTTTGATATTCTATCTCTCACTATTAAAATTACCTACCTTTGAAATTGTAGACTGTTCATGTCTTTGTCAGTGGGCGAACTTATAAAATCTGAACATAAGTGTGAAGAAAGAATATGGCGGCACTCACTCTCTTCCTTCTCTTCTCTTTCTCCACACTTATGTTCAGAGGTTTGTCTATATTCACAGGCGTGCAACACTGAGAAATAGAAACGTTCAGGATACGAGGCAGGTTTACCACAACCACACCAGCCCCTTTTGTGTCCCGTACTGCCCGGTAATCACTTATTGGATGCCGAACTTATAAAATCAACAAGGGATCAAATAATTATTTCCTTCACAGTATTCCAGGATCTATGATAGCTGGCATATATAACAGTGTTGGTTTCAGGATAGGAGTCCTATATGAGGCCCAGGATGTGGGACATATAAACTAGGGTAGGTGACATATATACCTGGAAGGGTCCCAGTATGGGGGACATATATATAAATTGAAGTTGTCCAGGATGAGGGCAACGAATATAGAGAAGGTGCCCAGGACGGGGAACATTAATACCTGGAGGGGGCCCAGAACGGGGGACATTACTACAGGATCAAGGACATTACTACATAATGAAGGAGGGGGGGGGGGTGCAACACATATGTTTTAAAAAGATTTACAATACTACAAGGGCCCTTACATGTGACCAACATGCAAGTCTACATCTTGCACCAGGGCCCGTCGGGCTTAACTTACACCACTGGTGACAGATCCTGATTAATTACGCAACAAAACAATGTTGACACAGTTCTTGGTGGTTACACTGAAACAGAGGCACAGAGCTTGGTGGGCCCATTATAAAAGGAATGGTCAA